>LPNX010826636.1:237907-353989 GCA_001517045.1 Pseudotsuga menziesii
CATTTTCCACTAGTGGATAATCAATTTGAGATCATGGAAGTTCAAGGTCATAGCCCACTGGAAAGCAGCTCCAACGTTCTTAAGGCCAAAAGGCATTTTCCGATATGCAAAAGTTCCCGAAGGACAAATAAATGAGGTCTTATGTTGGTCCTTAGGTTTAATTTGTATCTGATTATATCCGAAAAAACCGTCTATAAAGGAAAAAACCTCGCTACCTGCACACTCATCCAAAATCTGATCAATAAATGGTGTGGAGAAATTGTCCTTAGGACAGGCACGATTCATATCATAGAAATCAATATATATGTGAATCACTCCCTGCTTCGTATCAACCAAAACGGGATTTGAAACCCACTCCGTCAAGGGAACGAGATAGATAAAACCAGATTTCAATAGTTTCTCTATCTCTGCCTTAATCGGAGGTGCTTTCCTAGGATTCACCACATGCAAGCATTGTTGAACAGGCTTAGCGTTGGTATAAGTCTTAATATCATGTTCAAAAATACGAGGGTCGATACCTAACATTTCATCATAAGACCAAGCAAAGATATCATGAAATTATTTAAACAGCTTGATGTATTCTTGAATCTTAGCATGCAACATTCTGCCCCAATACAAACATTCTCTATCCTACCAGGATCACGAGAGATATTGATAGGAATCGTTGGAGATATATTTTCCATGTTCCCATCAGCCATTGGACCAGGAGAGCTTAACAGAACCCTGGTACTACCAATCCTCTCACTAAGAACCTCCCTAAAGTCCTCACGCTCCAAACAGTTGAGCTCAAGAAGAAAGTAAGATCTATGATGGAGCTCTTTGCATGGTGGCTCAACTCCCGACATGGCCTCGATAATCACTTTGTCTAAAGGAAAAACACTATCAAGGAAGTTGTGTTCGTGAGAAGACTGTACTGCCCATACAGGAAGCACGTACGGGTCCTCCTCCTCCGTTGGTGAAGAGGAAGGACTAGGCTTTGCAACACACTCAAGATTAGCTTGATAAGCTACCATAGTTACAAGAAACGGCACGTCCATCATGATGGGCTCACTGAAAGTATTCGGTGTAGGAAAAATCCAAGGATCTTCCATATGACTCATGTGAAAATACACCAATCTCACAAATGTCAAAGCCTCATCGAAGCTAGAACCTATCATAAGGATAGGTGTAGGACAACTAAAACTTCCCATGAGGGATGGGTACATGCCCACACCCACACTCCCAGTTTCCGGCTAAGAGTGCTTTACAATCAGGATCGAAGCTCCCAAAGATGGGGTAACCGATGGATTCTTGAATGAAGTTTGATTAATTGTAACTATCTTCCCACTAAATGGAAACCATACAACATGAAATAGGGAAGAAGATATGGCTCGCATAATGTACATCCAATTCCTACCCAACAAGAGATTATAGTCGAGGGGTGCATCAACCACCTCGACCTCTATCACAATGGTCTTCCCTCCCAAATGGACCTTAAGGAAAAGAAGGATCCCATGCAGCCTAAATGATCTCCCATTGAACCTAGTTAACATGGTCACCAATTTAGACAACTCAAGGGAACCTAAACCCTTCCAACATGATAAATACATCATAGAAGCACCAGTTCCTTTGTCAATCACAGTGCGCTTGATGGTCATGTTAAGACATTCTACGTGAATCAAAAGAGATACATAGTAAGGCAAGCAAGGATGAAGTCCTACGGTTTCAAATTTAATCATGGAGGGAGAATTATCATCATTCACACCAAGGGCAGAAAGAAAATCCTTCCTTTGCGAAGGACAACTCTAAAGAAACTTCTAGTGAAGACATCGCACAAGGATTTTGGCCCAAATTCTCGACAATAGAATAGTTTTGGGTGGATTAGGCATTAGTATTGTGCCCTGAATGCTTAAGGACTCCCTTAGGAATGCGAGGTATAGCTTCTGGTTTATCCATAGGTTTTTCAATGCGCGAAGGTGTTGATGTATTTGTAACTTAAGAATGTATTCATCTATGTATCTTATGTATTGTAACCTGATTTTTATTCCGGGATGTATCTATTATGTATCTGAGTCATGTTGTCATACCCCGATGTTCCGATTGGGAGGATCAATAATGTAAATAAGTCATGTCAAGTCAGTTTTAAAGTCTCCACCATTTCGGGGCACTAGGGTTATTAGACACTCATAGAGATGTCGGCTCTAGTAAGTAATTGTTAAGTGAGGCCGACATGATTGAGTGCACTTCAAGTGAACGAAAGAATATAAATAGAGAGTGAGTCTCTCTATTTATTACACACATCACTCACTCACTCAAGTGTAGTGCATTAGTTAGGAAGGAAATACACTGGGACTAGACAAGAAGAAGAGTACTGCTGTTGGGAGTGCATCTTACTGTTTTGGGGCTTTTACTGCTTTGGTGCTGATTCTATCTCTGAGGGAGTTGTGGGGTTTTTTCCTTTATGGTTTCCCCAAGAAAAACTCTTTGTGTCTCTTGTCTTATGTGATGTGGTTGTGCTTTATTGCTATACTTGTTATTCTCTCGGTAAATATCCTAACATAATGCTAGATTAATGTTTAAAAACTAAAATGGTATCAGAGCTAACCTGAGAAGAAGACATTGTGCAGCTACAGAAGCTAGGGATTCTTACTTTTTGGGTCTGTCTCCACAATCTATCAGCAAAAGTATGCTAGGATGACTCTCCATTGAAGGGCGCATCTTTCTGCCAAAGCGGAATTCCATTCCGAGCAGTTTTACTTTTCGATGGGGAAATTAAGGCTTTCTATAGAAGAGGAATTTTTTAGTAATACCAGCATAGGAATCTCCTCCTCATCAAAACCTAAGTTTAGAGACCTGGATCAAGAAATTTGGTTGGGTGAATCTCCGGGAAAGTCAAACCCTAGTTTGACCTCGAGCTAGAAAAACCCTAAATACTAAAACTGGTAAGTTTTGGTACATTTGCTATATTCCTAGGTTAGTGAAGTTTCATAAGCTAAAAACTATAGGATATGCATATAAAATCCTGATGTACACTGTGTCCAAACATCAGCCTCCGATTCACTATATTCTGGGAGATATGATCCCTCAAAGTTAAGGTTCCAGCCTCTTCCAGAATTCATCCCTAAACAGGACTACCTAGGGAGAATTGCAATATATTGGGGTACAGAGGTCCAACTGGAATTCCTGAAGATGATCCAAAAAGGGAACAGACTTTTATTTCTATGGTCCAAATATCATACTCAGATGATGAACCAGTGACACGAGGAACTCCGTACAACTTCGCTGTTCTGAACAGTCTTGTAACAGGTCACCTTGGTAAAAGGATCATAAATCCCAAATGGTAAAACCAATTCTAATTAAACCTATGGTGTTGTATCAGGGACATGTGAGGTTGCCTCAGTGAAAAATTTCATACACATAGGATCATTAATTTCAGAGATATCAATGAACCAATAATAGGCCTTTCTGCAAAAGAAATTGGAAAACTAGGGCTTCCTGTTCCGGGAGCTTCCCTCCACTGTTTTCAGAAAAGGAGTACATTGGACAGCTCCATTTGAAGAGATATATATGTCTATCCAATCAGATCTGAAAGATTCGAAGTTTTTAAAATTAGGTTTTTTGTGACAAACCCTAGATCAGTGAGCTCCGGAACTAAGATGGACACCTCAAATCGGTAAGATCTAATCCTTTTCTATTTTAATTTGAGGTTCTCATTTCAAAGTGATCTATCACATCAGCTTGATGATATGCTTGGTGAAGTTGAAAACTTCCAAGCATGGAAGTAAATGATCTCTCTGAAGAAAATGGATTGGACACCTACATGAGTATAGAGGTTCCAGTTCCAGAGGGAGATGAGGCTAGAAGCCTTTCACAAGAAGAACTTGGTCAAGGCCAAGAAGATCATGGTTGACTCAGTCATGGATCAACTTGTACCACAAGTGTCTTCCCTAAAGACACTGATGAGGTTTGATTCCTTGACCAAGCTATTTGAATGGAAGAACATGGATTGGAATATGACCTTAAGAAATTAGTTGAATAATGTGAATATCCAGAATGCAGAGACCATGCCGTCATAAGAGTCTTTCAAATCAAGAACAAATTGAACCGGTAAAAGAAAAAGTGAAGAATGCAGAAGTGGTGATGGCCACCTTGAATGGCCTCCCAAGATCATGGGATTCATTCATGTGAGGAATGTGTGCCAGAAGGAAGTGATTACTTTCAGTAGACTCCGAGAAGAAGAAGAAGCTCAACTCATAAGAAGAGAAGAGAAGATGGGAGCAACTAAAGATCAAGCTCTCACAATCCAAAGAAGATCCCTCAATCGATGGGGAATATGAAGATATCAACTCTTGAAGAACTTCTTATCCACCTTAGCATTTGGATAAGAAACGATGCTATCATATATGAAGAAGATGATGAAGTTGAAGGCTCAAGGAGTCTACCCACGAAAAAAATAAAAATAAGTATTCAATTGTCATTTCATGATATTGTTTTGTTATGCATTTGTTATATTTAGTTGATGTATTATGCATGATAGGATGTTTGCATTAATGACAGTATACTACTAATATGCATGTGATGGGTAAGTAGCTCATGGTGCTATACAACTCTCCATTTCTACTTATCTAGAATGAAACCTCTTTGCTGACATATTGGATTAGTGCACAATCGCAATGTTGTCTTGGTAGAGATGGAAGGAATCTAGAAAGTTTCAGTGAGATATGGATGAATGTTGTATTGGCTAAAGTAGTTGCATGATCACATATTTATGCATAAGAATTTTCCAGTATGAATATTCCTTATGAAATGTTTATAACCATACAAATGTATTTGTCTTGTAGGAAATATCCCATACATGATCGCCTACAAACAAAGAAGAATGAAGGCTTGTTCCGAAGAACAAGTGACGACAGTTAAAAGATAAAGAATATTATGATGAGTGCAGTGACATCATTGATGCAGAACCTTCCAGCCACCAAGAAGAAAGGGAAGACCAGTTCAATGTGGGACACCATGAATTTATGTAGCCTACTAGTACATGTAGATGAAAACATTGTGGGATTCAAGGCAAGATTCGTAGCATGAGGCTTCTCATGAAAAGAAGGCATAGACTACAAAGAGACATTTGTAGCCACTGGAAGTGAAGTCACATGACATGCATAATCATGCATGCAAATGAAAGAATGTCTTGTATGAGTTCAGAAGACACCCATGGGATAACACATACATGATGAGATTTATGAATATATTAACCTTTGCTACAAGGTTAATAAAGGATGACAAGATTACAGATGGATGTGAGAAGAACTTTTGAAAAAGTTCAAAATAGAGGATCTTGGTATCCAATGATCCTAGATGGATACTACTTGTCACTCTGGTACATAATGTTTCAGTGCATAGAGTACGAAAGACAGAGGGAGTATGATGCTCCGCTTTAGAGGGAGTGACTACAAAAGATCTAAGGTTCAACATGGTACAACAAGATGGGCAGATTACTGATGACTCTAGGCTTTACTGAGAGTAAAATGGATTCCAACCTTTTCTTCAAGGTTGAAGGTGAAAGATCAGTGATGCTCTTGGTATGTGTCGATGCACTATTTTCTAGGCATGGAGGTGTGGACAAGGGAAGTATGCGTTAGAGATCCTGAATAGGTTCAGGATGATGGACTGCATGACCACACCTATGGAATCAAACATAAAGCTATTGAGTGATGCTACGATGTATAATCAGATGATTGGGTCCTTGATGTACCTGAGACTAGATATTTGCTTTGCTGTGAACACATTGAGACAGGTTCACCTAATGGTTGCAAATCTTGCAGGGGTATTGTTGATTATGGACTCAAGTACGATACGAATAAAAAGATTAACCTAGAGGGTTATGTTGATTTAGATTGGGCAGGCATTTCCATTGATAGGAAGAGCACTTCAGGGTGTTGCTTCAGTATGGGATCAGGTGTGATCTCTTTGTTTGGTAGGAAGCAATCCTATGTGGCACTGAGTACAGCTGAAGCAGAGTATGTCACAGCTTGTTTAGCTAGGCTATAGAAGCTACAGTCTGATATATTTGATCTCTAGTTGGATGCTACTTGTATACATTGTGACAACCAGAGTTGCGTGAAGTTGTCAAAGAATCCAGTGTTCCATGACAAGTCGAAGCATATTGAGATCAAGTATCACTATATCAGGGATATGGTGCAGAGAGGAGCAGTGAAGCTCCAATATGTTGCGACAGAGGAATAGATAGCTGATGTATTGACGAATCCATTAGATAGGATAAAGTTCGAGTACTTCAGGGAGAAGCTTGGTGTTCTCCAGATCGAGATTTCCTCCAAGAGAAAGTGATGAGACCCATAGCCATTCTGACATGGTGAGAGGAATGGTTCCTTCCATGGTCAAATGTAAGGGCTAATCCATTCTATCATGGTGAGAGGATTGGTTCCTTCCATGTCAGATATGAGTGCTAGCCATTCTGTCGAGTAGGACAGATGTAAGGGATATTTCCATTCTAGGAATGGAGGCACCTGGTCAGTTATCAGGATCACTCAGTGTAGGACTGAGTAGCCATTCTGATGTGATAGAGGGTTGTGTTCCCACATGCTCAGATGTAAGTGCAGAACCTTTCTGGAGCGACTGAGGGATGTGTTCCCACGTGCTCAGATGTAAGAGCAGATCCTTTCTGGAGTGACTGAGGGATGTGTTCCCACGTGCTCATATGTAAGTGCAGAGCCTTTTTGGAGTGACTGAGGGATGTGTTCCCATGTGGTCAGATGTAAGTATATGAGCCTTTCTAGAGCGATTGAGGTATGTGTTCCCACGTGCTCAGATGTAAGTGCAGCAGCCTTTCTGGAGCAACTGAGGGATGTGTTCCCACGTGCTTATATGTAAGTGCAGAGCCTTTCTGGAGCGACTGATGGATGTGTTCCCATGTGCTCATATGTAAGTGGAGAGCCTTTCTAGAGCGACTGAGGGATGTGTTCCCACGTGCTCATATATAAGTGATGGGCCTTTCTGATGAGTAGGTCAGATATAAGTGATGGGAGAATACCTACATGGAGGCTAGGCCTACAACCAACATGAAAAAGGGCTGGCTCTATAGAACTTCCTATGACAAGAAGAATCATGAGATAGCACCAGCGATGATCTAGATTGAGCGATGATTGAGATCCAGTGATGACAGCCAGTGATGATCCATATCAAGTGATGATCCATATCTAGTCATGATGATACAGATCGAGTGATGATCCAAATCCAGTCCAGTGATGTTGATCCAGATAGAGAGATGATCCATATCCAGTGATGATGTTCCATGATGATCCAGATCCAGTGATGATGTTCCATGATGATCCAGATCGAGTGATGATCCAGATCCAGTGATGATGATCCAGATCAAAAGATGACTTGAATATGAAGATGACTTGAAGAATCAGAAGACTCAATATGCATATGACGAGATGATCCCGTTGATACAGAGAAGAAGACCAGTGCTGAAAATTGTGTCGAAAGAATACCTTCCTAGTTAAGAGGGAGTGTTGATGTATTTGTAACTTCGGAATGTATTCATCTATGTATCTTATGTATTGTAACCTGATGTTTATTCTGGGATGTATCTATTATTTATTTGAGTCATGTTGTCATACCCCGATGTTCTGATCGGGAGGATCAATAATGTAAATAAGTCATGTCAAGTCATTGTTAAAGTCCCCATAGTTTCAGGGCACTAGGGTTATTAGACACTCATAGAGATGTTGGCTCTAGTAAGTAATTGTTAAGTGAGGATGGCATGATTGAGTGCACTTCAAATGAATGAAAGAATATAAATAGAGAGTGAGTCTCTCTATTTATTACACACATCACTCACTCACTCAAGTGTAGAGCATTAGTGAGGAAGTAAATACACTAGGACTAGACAAGAAGAAGACTACTACTGTTGGTAGTGCATCTTACTATTTTGGGGCTTTTACTATTTTGGTGCTGATTCTATCTCTGAGGAAGTTGCGGGGTTTTCTCCTTTATGGTTTCCCCGAGGAAAACTCTTTGTGTCTCTTGTCTCTTGTGATGTGCTTGTGCTTTATTGTTGTACTTGTTGTACTTGTCTCAGTAAAGATCCTAAGATAATGCTAGCTTAATGTTGAAAAAATAACAGAAGGGGTCCCTGGTGGATTAGGTTCCTTTCCTGGGATGGGTTGTGACGAACCATAGTCCTTCACACGGGTCACAACTTTCGCAGCATGTACCATGTTAATGCAACCATGACCACTACCCTCTGGTGGATCTTGATCACCACCACACTAATCATGGGTCCTCAAGTTCATATTTTGATTGTGAGGTAAAGGGTTAGTCAGCATAGCTCGACCCTGTGCCAAGAATCTTGAGGCTTCATCGATACGAGGGCACAAGTAAGTGAGGTGATCTTCCTTACACAACTTGAAAGGAAATTTAACCTTATGTTTAGCTTGCTTGTCCCCCCCAGTATCACGAGTGTTCTTGCCATTATTATTAGCATTTTCATTCCTATTCCAACCCTTACAATTGTTCTTACCCTTCTTTTTGTTACGTTTGGGCTTTTGGTTACCATTCTAGTTCGACGATTGCACCGAAAGCACACTCATCATTTGGGTGGGTTGGGACAAAGTCGTGGCTTGACCAGAAGAGGATTGGTTGATTGAAAATTGAATAACTTGTTTTCCAACCGAATCCATAGGTTTAGCACTCCCATAAACAACAATGCCATCAGGATGTGGTCTAGGTTTAACTTTGGGGTCGAAAATAGAATTCGAAACATTGGGAATGATCTCATATAACAAAATGGATTGAGCATAAATCAAATCCAATTCTTGCGCCCTAAAAATGGCTTGTTCCTCATTTTTCACTCCGTATGTAGAAACATCCTTCGCTATATAAGGAAATAACGACTTGAGGAACCATTCGAGGAGGAATTCCGGTGGTATAAAGGCTTTAATCAACCTATTACATCTACGCCACTCTTGGATATGGTCTGAGATATGTGTGGCTTTATCCTATTGAAATGTTGACAAGAGTTATGTACCAACATCATAACGCACTGGTAGCTAGAATTGGTTAAGAAAAGTCATCGCTAGGTCATCGAACAAAGCGAATGCCCCCCTAGGTATCTCTATATACCATTTCATGGCAAGCCCTATGAGGGTGCGTTTAAATAGCCTCAAACGGATTGAGTCCTGGTGTAAGGAATTTGAAGAGCACCATAGGTGAAAGGTAGTAACATGTTCGCTCAGATCCTATCTCAGTTCATCCTAGAATTTGGGTATGTCCGAGGGAAGCTTAGTAGGGGCATTCGGCAAAGTCGAGTCATGAGCTACAATATCATTCATCAATATCGACAAATTAGGAAGATTCAACGTTTCAAGAAAAGGGAGCCTAGGATGATTAGGTCGATGGACTGCTCCTTGATAGTTTTGATTCACATAGGTCTGATTACCATAACCACCATGGCCTTGGCCATAGTGCCCTCCTCTCGTTTGACCCATATAGGGTGGCATGGAAGCACCATAGTGTGGTGTACCTTAACTATTCGGAGCTACAAAGCCTTAATTTGGAGAGTAAGTGGGTTGTTGATACCTGTACCCATAAGGCAAAGAACCCTATCCATACTGTGTTCCATAATAATGTACACAATTCATTACATGCGATGTCCTATGAGACACTCCATAAGTAGGAATATACACTCTGGAAGTAGGAATATACATTCCAGAAGTAGATATATATGCTCCAGAAGTAGTAACATGACCTCTAGAAGTATGAACATAACCTCCCAAAACAATGGGTAGTACGTGAACCTGAGACACAACTGGTTGATTAACCGCAGTACGTACATGACTCGTAGCAATGTTCTGGCCCAAAGGACCATGTGAATGAGGTGGAGGGTGAACATTTGAAGAACTAGGGATAGAGGACAAAGGGACCTGTGTAATTATGTATGTGTTATTCTCTATATTCACTTGTCTCGGATCTGGTATCCTAATAGGATCGCTAGCCCTAGGCCTAAGAGGAATATGTGATGTAACTTCCATTGCCGGGATGGAAGGTGCAATGTGACTTGTGCTCCCAAACCTCTCCGCATGGTAAGGAATGAGAGTGCCCCCAGGCATAGTGTTAGGCTCAAATTCCGACTTGACATGAAATTCCAAATCATGTGTGGGAAAACCAGACATACCATAACTACCATAACTAGTGTTCACGGGTTCAAAATGAGTCTCATCATTTTTTGGAATTCCATATCGATGATGCGTCATGGGGGATCAACACTAGAGTGAGTAGGTATGTCATGAAAAGTACCTATCTCAGAAATAACAGGACCTAACTCAGTCAAATTAGGTGAAGGATCATAGTTAGGAGTAAGCTCCCCATCTTCCACTTGAATGGGAGAAGGTGGTTCATGAATACCTTTGACATGGTCTCCCATCATGTGTGAATCAATGTGCGAAGTAGTCTGCATGGATTGTCTATTTCTCTCTCCCAAAGGAGGAGGATATGTAGAAGGTGGAAGTCCTACTAAATGACGAGAATGGCGAGGAGCCGCACCCGAATCCACAATGAATCAAAAAATATAAAATACTCTCTAGTTACGCAAACCCTAGGCAAGCTAACATGCATAGAGTAATCACCAGTAAAATCTAAATCCAAACACAAGCAATCAAGGGTAGGATAAGTGAGCTCCCGAATGAAGTAGGTATGTCTTGCCTAGGAGAGGCTTGAGACTCCCATACACAACAGGCGATGGTACGTAACCAATTATTGTGGCCCTCGGCTTCAACACATAAAGTGACTATGTTTTTTGACCCCAACCTAGCTGGGACACCCATAGAATAACCCTTGCAGGGTACCCCCTTGATATCCTACATAAGTCCACTAAGGTCACCTCAATATAATCAATGCTTAGGCAGACAGTCGCAGGCGGGATTGACCATATGGGTAGGGTAGCAAAGCCCAAAACTCTCAAAAGAGCCCCTAGATACGAATACAATTCTGGAAATATCTCCAGTGCTACTCAGTTAACTAGGGGTCATCCCAATCAATAACTGCTCACACTGCCTCATGCTTAACTCCCTTTTCAGAGGAGGATCCTGAGAAACACTGGTTATACCAAGAAATTTCACACACTCACCTGGATAGACACATACATGTTGTTGTTTAGTGGTCTTGGATAATTGACTCACAATGAACTATTCCAAGACCCTAAAACCTAATCTTGTTGGTGAACCCTATCAAATAAAAAAGTGTAGTTCATTTTAATTAAGCGTTGATTTTAATTGGATTTATTACTCAAAAGACGTATATGGCCATGCAACTAATGGCGTTATGACACACCATGAAGTAAAATTCACACCTAACAATCAATGCAAATGCATTGTGTCTATGAAAAACATGGTATGCTACTACGTGAAATGCATAATTTTCTTCAAATGATAAATGCAAACTTTCCTATATGAAATCCTAACTAATACTCCAAAGCAAATCTAGTGCAAGTACTATGCAAAATGCAAGATGCGATGCATAATGATAAGCAAATATTTTTGGATTTTTTTGAAATAAAAATGAGATATAAAAGTAAAATAATGGTTCTACAACCCCCAAACTCTGCAAGCACACTCAAGCAGCACTCAAGCAAAGTACTAAGGTAAAATAAGTCTAATGCACTAATCCCAAAACAAAAAATCGAAAATGCAATGACAAGAACATTCTTTGAAAAAGAAATTTTACCCTAAAAAAAACGTCTTTGGTCAGAAATAGAGGTGTATATAGACTCTAGCAGTATCAAAGGAGACTCATCAATCATCAAAATTCACCCAACAACAATCCATATTCCTCTAAAAGACAAAACTAAGGGCATATGCGACTGTTCATAGTAAACCCACGTGTGTACACGGAAATAGCAGTGAAACCCGTGTATATACGTGACTGTGAGTTAAAAAATGACATACAGGAAGAAAGGTGTACAAAAATAAAGGAAAAAATACAAGATGAGACAAACTTCACACCAATCAGACACTACCAAGAAAACATACCCCCAGACCTGAGACAGAAACAAGACAAAAAGAGCAATTCAAAGTCATTGAATGCTGATAGAAAATCCCCAAAGGACAACTACTAGGAACTCCCCAGCAGAGTCACCAATTCTCTTACAGAGAGAAATTCCCATGGCTTGGGGTACCACAATAAACAACTTGACTTCAGAAATCAATCCTTTCCAATATGCAATAGAAATCAAATATCTAACACTAAAGGATCAGACCTCGTACCTTATTCCGGATGATTGAAGTAGATCCCCGTTGAGCTTTCCAACTTCATCTTGAATTGATAAATCGCTTCCTCAACAACAAGTAAACAAGACAAGCATACTATATATTGGTGTTAGATCTATTCTAGCATATATAATCAACGATGTATAAGCATTTGAAATCATCCATGGATAAAATATTCATTCAAACATACATTAAAGGAAAGGAAAATATATTTCTATTAATATAAAATCATAGATTACAATGGATACAACCTCTATCGGGACATCTGCGAATTGAAGAAACTGAATCCCCCACTTAAGCCTCCACCAACTCAATCCTCCATCTCTCAATAAAAATCTTACAAGAAAAAGGCAAGCTTGGGAAGAACACAAAATTTCTCCAAGGGACAAAGGGATGCAGACTCAAGCACAAGTTACAACAACAATAGGCTATAGTTTCTTTTCTCACAATTCTCTTCTATGCCTTCAATGTATCAAAGAGTTCCTTATATAGCTTTTGAAAGGGGTAATGAAAGGTTGAATCCAAGCGATATCAAGGCATATGGAAGGCGAGGAGTCAAGTGAGTCGGATCCATGTCAAGGAAAACTCCAAAAGGATTTGGATTTTGCACACATCCCGATGTACACTATTTTAGGGGTCAAACCTATGTATATACGCGATTAGGGGTTTAAAAGTTGCGTATATGAATTTTCACATGTTTTTAGGGATGGTCTAGGAAACATAAAAGGATAAAAAATGGTCCAAGGGGTGTAAGGAGTCTACAACAGGACAGGGGAAGGCCATACAAGTGTGATCCACCCGGTGTGGTAAAATCCGCTATAATCACTTCTTCACCTCTTACAGAGAGTACGCTTTCTAGAAAGATCATTTGAAACCATCAATTATAGGCATATCCCTAGGGAACAAAATGTAGTTTTTGACTCATTAGCTAATTACATCATAGAATGGCATATTTCCAATTCATGACATTGAAATCAAACATGGTCCATTGTAAATAAACATTTAAAGAAACATAAAAATCGTGTAAAATACATTCACCATTTGAGACATATAAACACTGGGGAAAAGTATGTATAAATATATATATGAACAATTTTACAAAAAATAGGTCCCATGCCCTCATCTGAAGTACATAGGCTTTTAGGAAAGAATCACCATACAAAATCCTAAATCTATTAGCTTTCAGTAGATATCTCATACACACAATGTCTAGTGATGCTGATGGTAGCACATCACTGCCTGGGCTACTCTATGTAGCAGCCTACTAAATCAACCTGGTACTCCCACTATAGGTCTCTGATACCTCAGATGGAGGTCATTAATGGAAGCATCTAGGATGTCTAAGGTCAACATATCCAGGTTTTCCTCTAACTCCCTAGTGATATCATCACGCTACGGTACAAATAGGGCACCAGCTTGTCTATCCAATGGAGAAGCTCCCCCAGGTCGGGCTGCTCCAAAATTTCCATTAGAATATCTAGGTCTCGTTACCTAGCATGAAAGTATAAAACTTAAAAAACCATTAAAACATTTCATCCATTTTATGGTTTCTTGCTTCTTACTAATGTCACCGCACTATCTGCCAGGTGGGAGCGCTAGGTCAGGATCTCCGCTGAAATCTGTGCCTGCGTAAGCATAATCCTCTACCATGAGGATCTAATCTTAGAGCCATCTAAAGAAAGGGTGAGTGAACTTCACATTCCCCATGCCTTCTCTAGTACGAGCCATAATATAGACCCACCTCAGCATATGGGGGTCTCGTGCTCTCAGGCCTATGAAGACCACCTGAGGTCTCATCTGTGGCACTCGGTTGATGAGGAAGCAGGCTAGAATGGAACCAAATCCAAACCACTTTAGTTCTCCCTGCCGACACTTAGTCAACTGATATTTGAATATCAAAAGCATGGATTTTGCCCAGTTGAACACCGTAGGTACCATGGCCTCTATGGCATATAACATGTGTGCCCTAGAATCTTGGTGCACACCTTGAGTCCTGACCACTCTCTGCATACTAAATAGGATAGTCCATAGAGGCCCTTCAATCACGACTCTGATGGGGATTTTATTCACCGATGTCCTCGTCCCTAGATCACAATGATGGTTTATAAACTCTTAGGTGGTAATATCCCCTCCTCGGGAACCTGTCAGCGAGATAGGGGTACCCCATCTTGAGAGACCAGTACAGAAGTAGATGTCCTCTACCTCTACTATCAGAATATGGGTCCTGACCTCAAAGTACTGCTACTCCAGATTCCACATCCGAAGTATGTGCTCTAGAAACCACCCATGTGATGCCATGCATGGGATCCGAAAGAATTTCAGTAGCCCACAGTCTTGTAATGTGGCTATACAACTCGCATTCCTTTAAGTGAAAGCGTCATCATTGTCATGTTGTTTTTCTTTCCATATCACCATGATTGAGCAAGAAAGACCTGCCAAAAACAATCTAGCACACATTAGAATCATATTTAATCATTTAAATTCAAAAGAATGATTTATTTTAGTTTGTGCTACCATTTTTAAATCTCCACGGTTGTCACTGCTTCTACACTGTTGGAGATATACGGTGGCACAGCCCATTAGCCTTGTTTTAGGCATGGTTTTTGTGAGGTACCACATATCCCACAAGGGGTATGTGCGGTGCTCATTTCCATGGTTTTAGGGCTTGCCATACAAGCCCAAAACCCCATCAAAAATCAAAATAAAGATTATGAAAAGAAAGAGTAGGGTTTTAACTATTACCTGGAACTGACAGCACTCAAATTCGACAGTGAGAACTCTTGGTATCAGCAGCTCAAGATCTGGCTAGGAAAGTTCTCCAAATGCTCTCCACTATGACTAAATAGTAAAATGATTTGATTTTTTGCTATTTACATGACTTATATAGGCATTTTTGGGTTTGATATTCTATAGTTTTGATTTAAAATCACTTTTTATCAAAATTTATCTATCATAATCCCTTAATGTTAGTCATGAGCGCATTTAACACTTGTTTTTTGAGTCGATTGTAGGATAGAAGAACCATAGAAAAAAACTTTCGGATTTTGTTTATGACTTTTTTGTACTTCCATAAAACGAAAAAAGTCGATGAGCATTTTTTATGACTCTTTGATCATGCTCCTTAAACCTAGCATCAAAGGTTTGAGTCTATTTCTGATTCTTTCCAGGCTCGTAAAAGATTGACATTATGTAAAGAAACCTCATGGAGTCCTATCTAAAATATTTTTAGGCTCCCTAAATATGAAAATATCATCGAGCAATATTGTCTTATTCACACTCATTAAAGAATTCGAGGGCTCATCTTTCTGATGGTAGGTTATCACTTTTTCGGTTTGGATAGACTATTTACGAAAAAGGAACACTCCAACCAATCATGACTGGAAGAGTTCTCTAAGGTATGATTTTACACTTTTTGGGCCTTAGGGACTAAATCATACAAAGAGGGACCCCTTTGGAGTCTTTTTTCATAATCATTCAGACTCTCTAAACATGAACGATACTGAGTTTTCTTTCATTGGAATTGCTAAATTAAACATTGAGAGACCTGTTTTTGGAACTAGCCCCTCCTCTCTCAGGTTCATAAAACATATGAGTCTGGACTTATCTTCGGATAAGCTATAGCGAGTGTTTGTTAATCTCTTTGAAGTTGTAAAATTGAAAAGACGAACTCATCGATCATGACGGGGGAAAATGGGAAGGGAATCATTTTGCAAATAAATGGCAGTAGTTTGTATTTACCTTTGAACATGGCACTTATCTGCATATCATGTCAGTCAATTAGGTATTCAGCTGATCTCTGTGACGATCCACTTTCATGAGTCATGCCACTCCTTTGAGTCTTTCAAAAGAATGCATTGTCCACTGTCGCATTGTGTATTTGTTCCATTTGGTCATTCTGCCAAGTCTTTTGTCGTTCCGCCTAATGTTCAAAAGGAATTTGAAGAATTTTTTCCTCTCCAGTCAAAACAGTCCCTGTGTCAGTACTTTTGAGTCAGTCCTATGGTTCCTACATTCACATCATTCAAGTACTATGTTCAGAGTTTTGTGTCGTCAATGTGGGACACATCATGGCCCTCCTTCGAGGAGACTTTTTTCATCGACATCAGCTCATCATCTGAGAAATAGTCTTCGAAACAAAAACTTAGTACCTTGAGATCTATATGCCTCAATGACAGATTCTATCACTCTTAACATAGGTTCACATCATTGACCTTTGATCGATATAATTGACTGGGTGTTCAACATCAAGACATTTATTCACACTCAGTAGATTGTACTAGGGTAGCTTGGGAATCATTAACATCAGTGGTGATCTCCCTCGCACTTTTTAATGGGTCACATCATTGGCTGGTAATCAAGTGGTTTCTACCATGTTCGACTTCATATCATTGTAATCACATGGATAGAATCGTACTTTTCAAAAGACGAGACGAAGACCCCCCATATTTGTTTAAAGCGCTCATTGCTTTTCCCCAGGTTGTGATGGAGTTTTGTATATCTAGCATGGATCCACATTTGTATGGTCATGGCTATGCTCAAATTTGTGTCTGTATGACATAGATCTACGTTGTATGTTTGGTAGCTATGTCCAATTTTGAGTCCTCTATCACATGGATCTACGTTGTATTCTAGTAGCCATGCTTGTTTATTCCTCAAATGGATCTGCCTTGTATTGGTCTATAGCCATGAGTTGGTTACTTCTATATATGAGTCAAAAATATCAATGTACTACAGATTCCTACTTGACGACATGCTACGATCGAGCCAACATTTTCACCTTGTTGCGATGACTTGTTCTCTTAAAGCTCTCGTTTATCATATCTCTCTAAGACTCATGCTTTGGGGGGCATCCTGTTATACCAAAATCCTGTCACCACCATGTGATAAGATCCTTGACTTACATATTTTCCCTGAATCCCAGCACTTGGAGAGAAAACCCATGCTGTTTTTCAATCTTTCATGAAAATAATCATGAGCACCGGGTTTTCCCTGTTAACCATGAGCGGTACCTTGATCGCACTTCCTATATCTTGTTTACCATAAGCAGTGCCACTGCTTATAGCCTTTGGTCCATAAGTGTTTTTAACCTGAACCACTCTGTCATAAGAGGAAAAAGGTGGTACCCTAGGTAAAATGGGAAAAAAGAGACTTTTCTCGAGGATTCTAGATCATGAGCTTCGTGTCCTCTCTTATCCCTAACATTGTGGTTCAGTTGAGCTTGATATCCCCCATCATAGTATCTTGGAAGCCACCTCATCCACAAATATCTCAAACATTCCTATCCATTGAGCCTTATAAATAGAATCTCATGTCCATGGTTGAGGGGGGAACCATAGAGGTATTGTTGTGTTGTTGGATTGACCACTTGGCCCAAGCCATTTGAGAGCATAGAGAATAAAGTTGGAGCTTATGGAGATGAAGTGTTAGTTTCATGGAGATGCATGTCAACACTAAAGCTTAATTGGTTGTAACATTCTCCATTCATCTTAATGTAAAGCTGATTTTCATCCCACATTACTGTTGTTTTGATTTCACATGTAAATGATATTGGATTCCCTAGTCACTGACATGGATAAATAGATTATGTTCTGGTAGCTTTGATGTGTTTACACGTTTAATCTAATTGTAGGTACACAGGTTCACTATTGAAGCAGTATTCCAGGTATCTACAACATCTAGGGAGGGTCTTCATCCTTTGTTGTTCACTCATTTGTTTTGTATCTGAACCATTCAAACTAGAGGAACAATTTCTGTCCATAGAAGGTGAAATATTCCTCCTAGCATAGTCGTATTCGGTACCATTGACTGGATTCGTAGACCCTACAACTCCTCCGGCCTACTATGCACCACCCATGCAAGCCTCTCCAGCCCCTACCCCAGCTACTTCGACGTCCATAGGTCAAGTTTTTTCTCAACAAAATATTCCCAACCAAGCGGCCCCAAATAAGGAATAAGGTAACGGTAAGAAAAACCACGGAAGGAACTGAGGTAACAACCAACCACAAGGATGTGCCCAATAGCCTAACCCTCCTAACAACAATGGTGCTAACCTGCCATCCCAAAAACCCCAACATCCTAATCGAACAAGACAATATGATCCATTATAGACTAATCATCCGTGTAAATTGTGCAACGTCTATGATCACTAGAATCATGAATTCATGCACATGGACCATGTCAAGCAGTTTCTCCAGAATGAATCTCAGTGTGACACCAATCTGGCAACCGAGGATCAACCTAACCCAGTACCACCAGGTCCTCCACCTATGGTGATCCAAAACCCGCTACCACTCCAAGGATTGGTTGCAACCACACCTTTGGCCCCACCTGTGCCCGTAGCTCCTGCTACGGCCCCACCTACAGAGACAGGTGTCCATCATCTACTGGAAATGAAAATGAAAGAAGTCAACCTGCATACTAAGTGTAATCAGTACGGTTCCACTACAGAAACAGATAACCCATCCATGGAATCCACTTCCAACACTTCCAACATACCCCTTCACCTACCTACACTGCCCATTGACGGGGCAACCAAAATTCCATGGTTTCCACTACGATGTATTGCCAACAACAAAAATGCGTGAGTTGCTTCAAATTACAGGATTGTTGATGACTTGGAACAATTACTGACAACAATGTCCTCTCTACAAGTGCTAAAGACCTTCCCGTCGCAACTAGAAGCATTGTTCTCCATGCTTGGTGTCGTGGATCCCTCTAAGTCCATATTGATCACGTTTGATTTGGATCGCAGTGAACCCAGAATTTCATCCACTATGGTCTTCCATATTTTTCTCTCAATTCGAAATTTGGTTGTGCACCACTGCATCGTTGATGAAGGGGAATCTACCTGTGTCATTTCAACCATTGTCTAGAAGAAACTCAGATCCCCCACCCTCCATCCATCCACTACTGCCCTTTGCAGCTATGATGGCCGCCCCACCAAAGCCGAGGGAATTCTTACGAATGTCCCTATATCATTAGCCAGTAAAATTGTTTTGATTGACATCGAGGTTATCAACGCACAAATTGATTACAACCTCCTCGTGCGATGTAGTTACATGTACGCCATGAGAGTCATGGCCTCCACACCGTATTTCGAGTCATGATGTTTCCTCATGATGGAAATATCACAACTGTCGACCAATTGACCTACTACGATCTCCAAGGTCCAGCCACACCAAAACATATTATTACTACCATTGATACTTCCATTGACAATGTATCAATCCCTTCCTTATCTGCTATTGGCCCGAGCTTATTCTCCAACACCCCTGTGATGAGCACTTTCCCATCCTCACCACCTCAACCTATGTCGATTGACATTGAAAATTCATGTACTATCACATCTAGTACCACCCCTACCATTTCGCATAATCAGTCACAACCACCACCACAATCATCTAGTCAGTATTGGGATTCACTCCCAATCAACACGATTCTTTTCCTTTTCCTTTTCCTACCATATGGGATCATGAGTAAGCCTATCTTGAAAACCCGCAATTTACAAGATTTTACACTGGGAGTTCCTATGTGGTACCTTGAACCACCTACCCTACCTTTTATGCCCCAGGATGTGTTGAATCCCATCCAACCAATTAAGATGATGTTGCACCCACCTCCTAGTCCATCAAAGATTCCTCCCGTCTCGAGGCCTTCCCCCCTTCCTCGAAAAGAGACTAGGGGAAAGGCCACTAAAAAACAACCAATACCATTTACATGATCTCTAGTACCAATCTCCCTTCCACCTCATCGGTCGTGGAAGATCCACCAAATCTATCCTGGAACCACTTACGTGATGACAGATAGATCTATAAGACTGCCACCGATTTTACTCCATTCCCTTTAAACCATAGTGTGGAATCGGTTCTTCCCATTGAAGGCCAGGTTCCGTCACCCAACCTTGCCAACAACCTTCGTCTAGGAAAGGGGGCATATCTCTTTAATGGCTCAGATACTCACCTCTTGCAGAAGCCTCGCAATGGGATCTACCTCAAGAGATTCTATGCTTGATATAACCACCATGAGTCAGTTATAGCATACTTTTTCCTTTTTGTTTTGCATTTTTTTCCAATGATTCAGTGAACCCCTCTAGTAGTTCTTCCGCATCTAGTCACAGTGATTCCATTATAGAAATTTGTCGCATCATTTGCACATGAACAAGTAGATATAATCCTTTCCTCTGCACCACTGGTAGTCCATTGGAGGGGGTGGTCCCACATCTGCACCTACACACACTATGTTGCATGTATGATATAGATACCACCATGCTAGCACACCTTTAGGTCCCTAGACACATACTGGAGGTCGAAGCTTCTCTGTGTCTCCCCTGTATTATTTTCCGACGTATGGATCATCCTCTATAGGGATAGGAAGGTTCCACCATTGTGCAAAAATCTCATGGGTCGAGAAACACAATTCTAAATTGCATCCCTCCCTACTTTCTTTGGGCCATTTCCTAGAGTCAAGTCAATATATGTACCACCACGTGAATCACACATTGTATGTTGAGCTATCTCTGTACCCATAGGTCTCCATTCCATCTATTTTTTTCCTATGCACCACTACACCAGGGACAACATCACTAGCGGCTAGTCAGAGTCATCCGGAGTCATCTAGAGCACCATCAGGTTCATTTTTTTGTCCTTTGTCTTGTGACAAGACCTTGGTCTCCTGCGCTCACTATGATCTTTCAGGACACTTCTAAGAAACCACCTTGATTTGCTTACCATCACGCGAGTCTCCCTTTGTATGTACTGGCATGTTCATGAGTCATCTGCTCCAAGAAACCACCTCGATTTGCTTACCATCACGCGAGTCTCCCTTTGTATGTACTGGCATGTTCATGAGTCATCTGCTCCATCCATACTACACAAATTTTCCATCTTCTGACCACCATCCATCGTCCCATAAGAGGGCACCATCAGTGTTCTACATTTACGCCTATTATCCATGTTCACAACATAAAATCAGTTCATATATCAAAGAATTATCCCTTGCTTGGTTGACTAGAGTTTCTGTTAAGCTATTTTCTTACTCCTAAATTAATGAAAATATCACCGAGTGCACTTGCTTTCTTTCTTGATCGTTAAAGTATTGTAAAGGGCGTATACATAGTCTCGTTTATCTCCTTTTGCAGACTGTGTATACTAGCATAAGAAAAGGACCACCTTGGCACACTCAAGCCAACAACATTTCCCTTTGCACCCTTTTATGCTTTCTCGGGCATTGGGATCGAACTTTATGAAAAAATATCATTCTCGTTGTCTTTAAGCTCTTTTCCATCCTTCTCATCAAGAAAACATGGTCAAGAAAACTTGGTTTTATCATGCTCATAAAAGTATTTGAATGACCATCCAATCAATACAGGTTTAACCTTTTCCGACCTGATTGGACTACCAATTGTAAGGAAGCATCCCATCCCCTAAAAAGTGTGGGTGAGCTCTCCTATGTATGCATTTATCCTTTTTTAGGCACAATAGACTATCAATGAAAAAGAGAACCCATTGAAGTCTTCTTCATGTTTCCAGACTCTCTAAAATTGAAAGCACCATCAATCATTTACTTTCTCGGGCTCTCTAAAAATCCATGAGATTATGCCACAATGGTGTCTTTAGGTGCAACCCCATATATTACAGTTCAACATCATTCTTCCATTGGGTCACCTTTGTTTACAGTATTCTGCGATGATTCTTCCTTGGATCCCCCATTATCAAAAGCCTAAGTTACCTCCCCCAAAGTATTTCCCATCTACACATATGTTCTCAGTATCATAGCCATGATCCTTCTCCCATGAGTCTATTTCATTTCCTACTAGGTCAGCCTTGTTGTCATGACTCTGGACACAGAAAGTTTGAGTCTCCCATGATTCCCATCCCATGTTCCCCTCCTAAGCATGTCAGTCCCCAGATTGTCTCACATATTTGGCTATCCTCCTCATGCTCCCGGTAAGGGAAACGTTATTTCCTTGGTCAATTGTAGGTATCCCTCTATCAACGACAACACATCTATTCAAGAGGATAGACCCATAAGTCCTTGTATCCTGGTTTCATTACCCTTATTGATGAGTTCCTTGGACCACTTGAGAGGATTCCTTAGTGCCTCTTGGGACACTTATGTCTCACGTGCTAGAATTCAGCTACATCATCGCACCATTGAGATTCATACAAGGTATTGGTCCGTACAGTTTTTGGTCGAAGACCTCGGTTGTCACCTGACTCTAGCACATTGGTGAGTCTATTAAGGGACCCAAACAGGTTCATCTCCCTTGGGATTTATGGGTTCCATTGGAAACAATGTTCAAAATCCCCCAGAGCAATGCTTCTGTATAGATTCATGATTGATGTGACATATTCTACCACAGAGACTCTGACTCTTCGTCAATGACTCCCTATAGTTATGTAAACTTTCAGAACCAACAGGTCATCATTTGTGAAGATATCACATTCCATGAGAATGCCATTGGTCCTATGTATCAGTTCTTCAAATCAAGTATTGTATTTAGTCCCTCATTGAGGCTACCATTATGTAACAACATTTGTATAGGATCGACTCTTGCATTTTAGAGCCTTGATCCCATTATTTATTCTTTTGACATTGTCATGAGCATGGGTATGCCCACCTCATCCATATACATGCCACATATTCTTTGTATCTCACCCATTGATGGAAACCAACATTAATACAAAACCAAAAGACACCATAGTATCGAATGAGGAAGCATCACTTCTTCGCAGGTCTCTCCACAATCCTGAAGATCCTATGATGTCTGTCAGCCATACGATGAGCTCCTGCCCTTACACATTTGGGGGCAATCTGTTAACGCATAAAATTGCTCAACTATCTCTATATGGCCTACACCACATATAGACATCCATTTCCTAAGCGTTTTTTCCTCATTTTGACCTCCACGCCTATGTTTTAACCTTATTCTCTCCAAAAAAGATCAAAAATATTAAAAAGGGCCTAAAAACCCACAAAACAGCTAAAAGGCTCACAAGGGGCTAAAAAACCCACAGAAGAGCTAGAAGGCTCACAAAGGGGCTAAGAACCCCAAAAGAGCTAAAAAATAGCAAAAAGGGGCTTAAAAACCTAAGTAGGGCCTAAAACTATAATTAGGGTCCAAAACCCTAAATGAGAGAAAAGGACAGAAAAAAACTATAAATAAAGGGTGGAGGTCCCCATCACAACATGACTTATTCCTTCCACCGTTATTATGCTTGCATGAGTGCTTTGAGAGGCCATCATTCTAAAACTACTCATCCCAAGTCAAGAAACATTCCATTTTCCTCACTTGCTCCCATTCTTGTGTGTTGAGTCAACCTCCATACTTCCCACACATGTGGAGAACTGGTATCATTCTGAGTTAGGGCTTGGTCGCCACCCTTTCAAGTAAATTAAAATGTTTAACAGTCTCTTTGTTATTTGTTTAGTATTATAGGTTTTTTGTGTTTGTTTATTTTTGTAACTAACGTTTGTTTGTAGCTAGCTCTTCTATTGTGAACTCTACCCTTTCGTCCCTTTGACGGAAGAGAGGTGCATTAGCACGTACTCGGGGTTTTTACCCGGCTACAAGAATATTCAAAATTTTAAATATTCTAGATTACAATGGACACATATGTGTTGCATTAACATTTTAATGTTATCAATATGGATGAAATAGATATAAATTTTGTGATATCCATGGATGGAATTAATTGGTATAGTTAGTATCAATGTGCAAAAAAAAATTGAATGTTTGGTACAAGAAAAAATCACACTACAAGATTTTTTTTTTTTTTAAAGAACAAAAGGTGGCACATGAATAAGTCCTTGTAACTAAAATGGCTAAGTTACCCACAAACACAATTGAAGAAGAGTCTAATATTGAATCTGAAGAAGAACCTACAAAATCACTTGAAGAAAATCCTCAGAAGCGGCATAAATGTTAAGAAGGATATATAAGGAGATACACAACTCAAGGGAACCACATTGAAGAATTAAAGACCAAAGAAATAATTGATTAGGTTATTTTATATTCCCACCCACACATCTAACATTAGAGGGAATTTTAACTCAAAATGGGCCTTTCAACACTAATTCAAAGTCCATGTCATCATGTGTTAGCCAATGAAATTTCTTTAAATTTTAAATACCGTATAGGTCTTAAACAAATTTTTAATATAAATTTGGGGATAGGTATCATAAAAAAAACTACTTTTTTGTCTGTATTTTCGACATATCTCCCTGTGTTTTTAATCAAATTTCGATTGGGAGAGCTTGTTGGATACAGAATTGAATTCTGCATCCAACGAGTACCCACTTGGCATACTTTTGACAGACCCTGCTGCCCCAAAAATAAGAAATGCCTGAAAAATGTGATGATGATGTCATCATCACATTTTTCAGGTATTTCTTGTTTTTCAGGAAGTAGGGTCTGTCAAAAGTATGTCTAGTGGGTACTCGTTGGATGTTGAATTCAATTCCATATCCAACAAGCTCTCCCGATCTAAATTCGAGTAAAAACACAGGGAGATATGTCAAAAATACGAACAATTTTTTTTCTTTTCTTGATCCAAAATTAATAAATATTATTTTATTATTTTAACTATTATTTTATTATTTTACATAGGAGGCCCATTTTGAGTTGAAATTTCCTCCAATGTGTATCATTTACATATATATTCACAAAACTTCCCCTAAAAAAAGTGCATTCTTATTATATTTTTACTCCTTAAATACTTTTCACCTCAAACTATTCTAACCCTAACTTAAAGACATATTTCAAACTAGCCACATGGTTCTTCCCTTGAACACTTCAATAGTTACATTTTTTCATTTTTTGTTAGATTATTGAGAAATATGCATAAACATACAATAATAAATTTTCTAACATTTAAATCGATAGCACGAATCTAACAATTTTTAAAATTTTGACTGATTTGTGTTGCAAGGGTTTGATCTTGCAACAAAATCCTTGCAACCTAAATGTTGAGAAATTTAAGAAAATCAAAGGAACATTGTGTTATAGCTGATTTTACCACTCCAGGTGAATCACACTTTGTATGGCCTTCCCCTGTCCCTCTGCAGACTCCTTAGACCCCTTGGACCATCCCTAAAAACATGTGAAAAATCATACACGCGACATTTAAACCTATAACCACGTATATATGTGAGTTTGACCACTAAAAACGCGTACATCGGGATGTGTAAAAAATCCAAATCCTTTTGGAGTTTTCCTTGACATGGATCTGACTCATTTGATTCTTGGCCTTCCCTATGCCTTGATATCGCTCGGATTCGACCTTTCATTGCCCCTTTTAAAAGCTATATAAGGAACTCTATGGTACATTGAAGGCATATGAGAGAATTGAGAGCAAAGAAACTATAGTCCATTGTTTCCGGAACTTATGCTTGAGTCTGCATCCCTTTGTCCCTTGGAGCACTTTTGTGTTCTTCCCAAGCTTTCCTTTTTCTCGTGAGCTTGCTATTGAGAGATGGAGGATTGAGGTAGTGGAGGCCCAAGTGGGGGATTCAGTGGGGGATTATAAATTCTAATTTATATTACTAGAAATATCTTTTCCTGTCCAATAATGTTTGTTTGAATGGATATTTTATCCATGAGATGTTTTCAAATGCTTATACATTGTTGATTATATATGCTATAATATATCTAATACCATGATATATAGAACACTTGTACTGTTTACTTGTTGTTGAGGAAGTAATTTATCAATTCAAACTGAAGTTGGAAAGCTCAACAGGGATCTACTTCAACCATCAGGAATAAGGTATGAGGTCTGATCCTTTAGTGTTAGACATTTGATTTCTATTGGATATTAGAAAGGGTTGATTTCTGGAGTCAATTTGTTTGTTGTGGTACCCCAAGCCATAGGAATTTCTCTCCGTAACAGAATTGGTGACTTCACTGGGGAGTTCCTAGTAGTTGTCCTTTGGGGGTTTTCTATCGGCATTCAATGACTTTGAATTGCTCTTTCTGTCTTGTTTCTGTGTCGGGTATGGGGGCATGTTTTCCTGGTAGTGTCTAATTGGTGTGAAGTTTGTCTCAGCTTGTCTGTTTTCCTTGATTTTTATGCACCTTTCTTCTTGTACACGAGTTTTTAACTCACAGTTGTGTATACACACGGGTTTCTCTGTGATTTCCGTGTATACATGCGGACTTACTACAACCAGATGTGTATGCCCTTAGTTTTTCATTTTAGTGGAATTTAAATGGTTGCTCGGTGAATTTTGATGATTGTTGAGTCTCCTTTGACACTGCCTGAGTCTTTTTATACCTCTGTTTTTTACCAGAGACTTTTTTTTTAAGCTAATTTTTTTTTTAAGGTTCTTGTCATGCCATTTTTTATTTTTTGTTTGGGATTAGAGCATTAGATTTCTTTTACCTTAGTGCTTTGCTTGAGTGCTGTTTGAGTGTGCTTGCAGAGTCTGGGGGTTGTAGAATCATTCTTTTGCTTTTTGTATCTCATTTTATTTAAAAAAATCCAAAAAATACTTGCTTATCATCATGCATTGAATTTTTCATTTTGCATTGTACTTGCACTAGATTTGCTTTTGACTATTAGTTAGGATTTCATATAGGAAATATTGCATTCATAATTTGAAGAAAAAATGTGCATTTCACATAGTATCATACCCTGTTTTCATGGACAGAATGCATTTGCATTGATTGTTAGTTGTGCATTTTACTTCCTGTTGTGTCATAACACCATTAGTTGCATGGCCATATCCCTCTTTTGAGTAATAAAGCCAATTAAAATCAACGCTTAATTAAAATGAACTACACTCTTTATTTTATAGCGTGCATCAACAAGATTAGGTTTTAGGATCTTGGAATAGTTCATTGTGAGTAAATTATCCAAGATCACTAAACAACAACATGTATGTGTCTATCCAGGTGAGTGTGTGAAATCATTGGTATAATGAGTGTTTCTCAGGATCCTCCTCTCAAAAGGGAGTTAAGCACGAGGCAGTGTGAGTAGTTATTGATTGGGATGACCCCTAGTCATAACTGAGTAGCACAAGAGATATTTCCAGGATTTTATTCATATCTAGGGGCTCTTTCGAGAGTTTTGGGCTTTGCTACCCTGCCCATATGGTCAATCCCACCTGTGACTGTCTACCTGAGCATTGATTGTATTGAGGTGACCTTAGTGACCTTACCTAGGATATCGAGGGGGTACCTTGTAGGGGTTATTCTGTGGGTGTCCTGGCTAGGTTGGGGTCGGACAACACAGTCACTTTATGTGTTGAAGCTGATGGCCACAATAATTGGTTACATACCTTCGTTTGTTGTGTAAGGGAGTCTCAAGCCTCTCCTAGGTGAGACATACCTGCTTCATTCGGGAGCTCACTTATCCTGCCCTTGATTTCTTGCATTTGTATTTAGATTTTATTAGTGATTTCTCTGTGCACGATAGCTTGCCTAGGGTTTGCGTAAATAGAGAGTCTTTTCTATTTTTTGAGTCATTGTGTATTCGAACGTGGCTCCTCGTCGTTCTCGTCATTTAGCAGGACTTCTGACTTCTACATATCCTCCTCTTTTGGGAGAGGGACTTAGATAGTCCAGGAAGACTACTTCGTACATTGATTCACACACCATGGGAGACCATATAGAAGGTATTCCTGAACCACCTTCTCCCATTCGTGTAGATGATGGGGAGTTTACTCCTACTTATGATCCTTCACCCGAATTGGATGAGTAAGGACCTATGATTTATGAGATAGGAACCTTTCATGATAGACCTACTCACTCTAGGGTTGATTCCTCATTGATACATTACCGGTATGGAATGTCAGAGGATGCCGAGACTCATTTTGAACTCGCCAGCACTAGTTATGGTAGTTATGGTATGTCTGGTTTTCCCACACATGATTTGGCATTTCGTGTCAAATCTAAGTTCGAGCCTAACACTATGCTTGGGGGCACTCTCATTCCTTACCATTCGGAGAGCTTTGGGAGCACTAGTCACATTACACCTTACATCCCGGTGGTGGAAGTTACATCACATATTCCTCCTAGGTCTAGGGTTAGTGATCCTATTAGGATACCAGATCCAAGATGAGTGACTATAGGGAATAGTACATACTTATTCACATAGATCCCTTCATCTTTTGTCCCTAGTTCTTCAAATGTTCACCCTCCACCTTATTCATGTGGTCCTTCGGGCCAAAATGTTGCTACGAGTAATGTCCATACTGCGGTTACTAGACCGGTTGTGTCTCAGCTTCATGTACCGCCCATTGTTTCAGGAGGTCATGCTCATACTTCTAGAGGTCACATTCCTACTTCTAAAATGTATATTCCTACTTCTAGAGCGTATGTTCGTACTTACGGAGTGTCTCATGGGACGTCTCATGAGATGACTTATGGACCCTATTATGGGACACAGTCTGGATAGGGTTATTTACCTTATTGGGTGGGTATCAACAACCTACTTACTCTCCTAATTACGGCTTCATAGCTCCTAACAGTCAAGTTCCACCACACTATGGTGCTTCCATGCCACCCTATATGGGTGAAACAGGAGGAGGTCACTATGGCCAAGGCCATGGTGGTTATGAGACCTATCTGAATCAGGGAGCGGTCCATCAACCTCATCATCCTAGGCTCCCTTTCCTTGCAACGCTGAATCTTCTTGACTTGTCGAGATTGATGAACGATCCTACAGCTCATGACTCGGCTTGGATGGCTGTTCCTACTAAGATTCCCTCAGACATACCTAGGTTTGAGGGAAAACCGGGAGAACCGAGCAAACATGTTACGACCTTTTACCTATGGTGCTCTTCAAATTCTTTACACTAGGACTCCATCCATTTAAGTCTATTTCAACACACCCTTACAGGGCCTGCCATGAAATGGTATATAGAGATACCTAGGGGGGCATTCGCTTTGTTTGACGATCTAGCGATGACTTTTCTTAATCACTTCCAGATACCAGTGTGTTATGACGTTGGTATTGAACTCTTGTCAACATTTCAGCAGGATAAAGCCACACATATCTCAGATCATATCCAAGAGTGGAGTAGATGGAAGAGGTTAATTAAATCCTTTATACCACCGGAGTTCCTCCTCGAATTGTTCCTTAAGTTGTTATTGCCATATATAGCAAAGGATGTTTCTACATCCACAGTGCAGAATGAGGAACAAGTGATTTTTAGGGTGTAGGAACTGGACTTGATTTATGCTCAGTCTGGTTTGTTATATGAGATTATTCCCAACACTCATTCTAGTTTTGACCCCAAAGTCAAACCTAGACCACATGACGATGGCATTGTGGGTTGTGCAAGTGTGAAACCTACAGATTCGGTTGCAAAACAAGTTATTCAATTGTCAATCAACCAATCTACTTCGGGACAAGCTACCACTTTGTCTCAATCTGGCCAAATGGCAAGTGTAATTTCAGTGCAATCGTCGGACCAGAAGGGTAACCAACAGCCCGGATGGAATAGAAAAAAGGGTAAGAATAATCATAAGGGTGGGAATAAGAATGAGAATACTAATAGTAATGAAAAGAATGGCTGTAATGCTGGGGGGACAAGCAAGCTAAACATAAATTTAAGTTTCCTTACAAGTTATGTAAGGACGATCACCTCACTTACTTGTGCCCTTGTATTGATGAAGCCTCGAGATTCTTGTCACAGGGCTCAGCTGTGCTAACTAACCCTTTACTTCACAATCAAAACAAGAACTCGAGGTCCCATGACCAGTCTGGTGGTGATGAATATCCGCACGAGGGTAGTGGTCGTGGTTGCATTAACATGGTCCGTGCTGTGAAAGTTGTGACCAGTGCGAAATATTATGGTTCATCACAACCCATCCCAGGAAAGGATCCTGATCCACCAGGGTCCCCTTTGCGTATTGAGAAAAACATGGATAAAACTGAAGCTACACCTCGCATTCCTAAGGGATTCCTTAAATGTTCAGGTACAATCCTAATGCCTGAGCCACCCAGAACTATTTAGTTGTCGAGGAGTTGGGACACACTCCTTATGCGATGTCTGCTTTGGAAGTGCTTCAGAGTTGTCCTTCACAAAGGAAGGCATTGTTTTTTGCCCTTGGTGTGAATGACAATGATTCTTCCTCCATGATTAAATTTGAAACTGCAAGACTTTAGCCTCGCTTTCCTTATTGTGTGTCTCTTTTGATTCACGTAGAATGTCTTAATATGACCATCAAGCGCACTGTGATTGATGAAGGTGCTGCCACTTCTGTGATGTCTTTATCATGTTGGAAGGGTTTAGGTTCCCCTGAGCTGTCTAAATCAGCGACCATGTTAACTGCATTCGATGGGAGATCATTTAGGCCGCATGACATCCTTCCTTCCCTTAAAGTCCATTTAGGAGGGAAGACGGTTGCAATAAAGGTCGAGGTGGTTGATGCGCCCCTTGAATACAATCTCTTGCTGGGTAGGAATTGGATGTACAGTATGCAAGCCATTGCTTCTTCCCTATTTCGCGTTATATGCTTTCCACATAATGGGAAGATAGTCCTAATTGATCAAACAACATTCAAGAATCTGTTTGTTACCGCATCTTTGGGAGCTTCGATCCCAACCATTGAGCACTCTCATCTGGCAACTAGGAGTGTGGGTGTAGGCATGTATCCATCGCTCGAGGGAATCTTTAATTGTCCTGCACCGATTCTTATGATAGGGTCTAGTTTCGGTGAGGCTTCGACATCTATGAGATGATTGTATTTTTGCACGAGTCATATGGAAGATCCTTGGATTCTTCCTACATTGAGTACTTCGAGTGAGCCCATCATGACCGACGTAACATTTCCTACAACTATGATAGCTTATCAAGCTAATCTCATGTGTGTTGAAGAGCCTGCCCCTTCCTCTTCATGGACGGAGGAGGACGACCCTTATGGGCTGACGGCATGGGAAGTATAGTCTTCTCACTGGCACGACTACCTTGATAAGGTTTTCCCTTCAGATGAAGTGATTATTGAGGCTATGTCGGGAGTTGAGCCACCATGGGATGAACTTCATCATTGTTCGTACTTTCTTCCCGAGCTTGACCACTTGGAGCTGGAGGACTTTAGGGCGGTTCTTAGTGAGAGAGTTGGTAGTCATATGGTTCCATTAAGATCTCCTGGTCCGATGGCTAATGGAAACATGGAAAACATATCTTCAATGATTCCTATCAATATCTCTTACGATCCTGGCAGGATAGAGAATGTCCATATTGGGGAGAAATGTTTGCATGTTGAGATTCCAAAATACACCGAGTTATTTAAGGAATTATGTGATATATTTTCTTGGTCTTATGATGAAATGCCAGGTATTGACCCTCATACTGTCGAGCACGAGATTAAGACTTATCCCAACGCTAAGCGTGTTCGACAACGTTTGCGTGCGGTGAATCCTAGGAAAGCACCCACAATTAAGGAAGAGATAGAGAAGCTGTTAAAAGCTGGTTTTATCTATCCCATTGCCTTGATGGAGTGGGTTTTAAACCTCGTTCTGGTGGATAAGAAGCAGGGAGAGATCTGCATATGTACTGATTTTCGTGATTTAAATTATGCCTATCATAAGGACAATTTCCCCACACCATTTATTGATCAGATTTTGGATGAGTGTGTGGGTAACGAATTTTTTTCCTTTATGGACGACTTTTCTGGGTATAATCAGATACAAGTTAAACCTGAGGACCAACATAAGACTGCATTTTTTTGTCCTTGGAAAACTTTTGCATATCGGAAAATGCCTTTCGACCTTAAAAATGCCGGAGCTACATTTCAGCGGGCGATGACCTTGATCTTCCACGATCTCAAGTTGATTATCGAAGGTTTTTTGGATGACCTTGTTGCTGATTCTCATATGAGAATGTGTCATCCCTATCACTTGAGATTGGTATTCTAAAGATGACGGCATTATTTGGTTAGATTAAATCCTAATAAGTACATCTTTTGTGTGAATTCAGGTCGTTTGTTAGGATTCATCATTTCTAAAGAGGGTATAAGAGTCGACCCTTTGAAGGTTGAGGCAATACTTCAGTTGTCTCCCCTGAAGAATATTCGTCATCTTCAATGTTTGCAAGGCATGGTAAACTTCTTATAGAGATTTCTTGTCAACTTTGACAATTTGACTAGAGGCTTCATGCGTCTATTGAAGAAGGACACCACCTTTTGTTGGGATGAACGAGCTCATGAGTCCTTTGATGCACTCAAGCGAGCCCTGGCATTAGCCCCGGTGATTATTCCCCTGGACTATAGCCGTGATTTTCTATTATATGTGGCCGCGTCCATGGGGATGATTGGTATGGTTTTGGTTCAAGAGGATGAGGATCTCCAGAGCATGTCATATACTATCTGAGTTGAAACCTTATTGACGTAGAGATTTGTTATTCTCATGTCGAGAAGTTTGCTTTAGCTATCGTACATGGGGTTCAATGGTTGAGACATTATATCCTCCTTCGCCAGAACTTGGTTGTAGCCCATGTAAATCCATTTCAATTCGTCCTCACTCAAAGGATGATTGGGGGAAAATATAATAAATGGATTGTCATTCTGCAAGAATTCAATCTCAAATTTGTTTCGGCAAAATCGAACAAGTCTTTAATTTTTGCAGAGCTTATATCGGATTTCTTGAGTGAGGCCAAGGAGTTGGTTTGTGAAGATACGTTTGTCGATGAACACATATTCTTAATCTCAACTTCAAACCCATGGTATAAGGATATAATAATATATTTACAAACATTGAAGGTCCCTACTCACCTCTCACGATATGAACGACGACGATTACATCATGTGTCTAAGAACTACCTCATAGTGGATAACACTTTGTACAGTCGTGGGGTAGATTCCATTTTATGACGTTGTTTAACTCATGAAGAGGCTGAGGTAGTGCTGAATGATTTCCATGGAGGGGCGTGTGGTGGTCATTTATGTTGGCTTTCTACAGCTCAAAATATCTTAAGAGCGGGTTATTTCTGGTCGTCAATCTTTTTTGGATTGTGTAGATGCGGTCAAGAGGTGCCAACCTTTCCAGGTGTTTGCACATAATATGCACTCAAAACCTGCCCCTTTAAATCTCATTATCACTGCCGGTCCCTTCACTAAGTGGGGGCTTGATTTTATGGATTGAAACCTAGCTTCGGCTGGGGGGAATCATCATATCATAGTGGCTATTGATTACTTCACGAAATGGGTTGAGGCTATGCCTATAGTTAAAATCCGACGGTGAGATAGCTACCCACTTTGTATTCAACCAAATTATTACTCGGCTTAGAATTCCGAAAGAGATTGTCACTAACCATGGCTCGCACTTTCAGAATCGTATGATGGAAGAGTTGGAATCAAAGCTAGGGTACAAGCAAGAGCATTCCTCCTATTACTACCCTTAAGCAAATGGACAGGTAGAGGCAGTGAATAAATCACTCAAATCTATTCTCCAATGAACCATTGCACAAAGCAAGAATAATTGGCACATCATGTTATATCCTTCTTTGTGGGCATATAGAACCGCTGTTAAGACTGCCATGTGTTTTTCTCCATATCAACTTGTACATGGAGTGGAGTCGATATTATTGATTGAATGCGAGATTCCTTCTTTGAAGCTAGCTGTAGAACTCTTACCAGACACTTCACCATTGGAGGAGCGTTTGGTCCACCTTGAGCAACTTGATGAGCAGTATCGAGATGCCTTAGTGGCTCTAGAAGTAAATAAACGTCACATAAAGGTCTAGTATGATAAGTCTGTTCATCCAAGGAGGTTTAGTGGGTGAGACTTTCTCCTTTTGTTGGATCAACCGAAAGAACCCTTGGGGGAAGGAAAATTTAATCCCATGTGGTGTGGTCCTTACGTGGTCAAACATGTGTTAGAGAAGGGTGCTTATGAGTTAGTGGATTACGAGGGAACGGCCTTGGCAGAGCCTAGAAATGGGCTCTATCTAAAGAAGTACTATGCATGATTTTTGGCCAAGGCTGGTTATTGTATATTATTGTACATTTTTGCATAGTTAGGTATTTTTCTTATATTGATTGGGTTTGTGATTAGTTTCCATTTATTTTGGTAGATGTTAATGGAATATTCCACCTACATAGGATTCATGGATGGTGCTAGCCGTCACACTCAACACTCAGCCTCTGCTGCTTGGGTGGTTTATACTCCTATGGGTCAGGTACTGTCTTCAGGAGGCATATGCCTGTAGCCATATTCCAACAATGTTGCTGAATATAGTGTCGTTATTGAACTTCTATGGGATTTCATTTCACATGGCGTTCTCTCTCTTGAGGTATGTCTTGATTCGGAGTTAGTAGTGTCACAGCTTAATGGTTGGTACCATGTTAGAGATCCAACGTTATTAAGAAAATTCTTATGCGTGAGATTATTAGAACAACAATTTGACAATATAATAAACATACACATTCCAAGAATTAATAATCAAGTTGCTGACTCATATGCTAACTACGTGTTAGATTGGAATTTGTTTCATTCACAACAAATTCATCTCAAACACAATTTTTACACATGTAAATAAGTAAACCGATCACCATAAAATTTTTATATAACATCCAAAATGTGGCAATACATAGTGTCATGATACAAAAATGGGGCTCTCAAGGCACCAACATATAATACACGGTAGTACAAAATGTATAGAGTCCCAGGTATCTAATCCTGTGGAGGAGGAGGAGGGTTTTGATCATGGAAGGTCACTATGGCTCTAGCTAGCCATCAGAATAATCACACCCATGCTCTTGGTACACCCACCACCATCAAAAAATTGGTATGAATGCTATGGAGCATCCGCTCCGCATCCACACCCGTGATATCATCTCCTCTTCCCCTCCGTCTACAATGAGGGAAGCCTTCTGACCACCATGGTCCCATATATGCACACAAATGGTAGATGTCACTATGTATTGTCATGCAAAAATATTTCCTTTGATTCCATATAATCAGAAAACATAAAAAAAATTAAATAACTCAAAAATTAAAAAAGAGAGGGTCGAGATTCGTTACCTATATCGCCATTTTCCTATCCTGGTGGTAGCGACATGTTCGGGTCCCCCCAGAAATCTATCCCCACATAGGGGTAGTCATCGATGGCAACTATCTATTATCACCACTACGGAAAGAAGTCAGCTAGATAGGAGTTAGCCACCCTACCTCCCCTGAGTCTGCGCATCACATCTGCCCAACACCGTTGGGCCAGATCTCGAACCCCGTGAAGAGAAACGTCCACTCTGGGGCTCAATCCTGGAACATAATCAAAGAAAAACATGCTCAATATACTATTGAACCCAAATTTTTGCACTCGGCCTGCCTTACACTCATTGAGCTGATGTTTGATGTTGCTCAGTAGTGTAGTGCTCCAGTCATAAATCATGGGTCTCATGCACTCCACTGCATAGAACATCAGAGGCCACGAGGCCTGGTGGAGTGATGTCAATCCTGCTATCCTGTCTAATGTCAATAGTATGTCGTTTAGGCCCAGCTCTTGTATAGCGTTGGTAGGGACCTAACTCCCCACCTTCTCTTTGTTTGGATAGTAGTACACCATAATGTACTCATCGATTTTTAGGCCACCTCTTGGCCCACCATGAGACTGAAGGTTCACTACCTCCCCTTGTCGGGAAAGCCCAGTAATCAAGTATATGTCCTCCAGCTCTATAGTGAGGGACATCCCATCTATTTGGAAGGACTTAGAGTCTATATCCCAGTAATCCGACAGCATATGTAATAGTCTTGGTTTGGCCCTCAAGCCACCAAGACACCAAAACTTATAGAGTCCACATGCATGTAGAGCTTGTTGAGCCATTAGATTGGCCCTTACTACCTCCTCTACCTCACCATGTTCACACTCTCTCCACTCTAGGACCATCCTGCACAAAAAATTACAAATTTTCCCATTAAATTACTTAAAAAACATTATGTGTGGCCTCATACGCTACTGTTTTCCAAACAGCCGCGTATGTACGTGTCTTTGGGGGCATTTTCCGCGTATATCCAGCCCTATACGTGAAAAAACCCTTGATTTCCTCGTGGGCCATAGTGCCCTTTTTAGTTTGGCCTAGGAAATTCAATTGACCATGGAATTTGATAAAAAAATGCATTGAAATGGAAGAGAAGAGCATGGGTAAATACTTGGAAGAAACGGTAGTGGATTCCACCGGCTGGATCTCTTGGAATTTGCTGTTGAAAATCTGAGCTCAAATGGGTAAAAATTTCAAATGTTTTATAATATTTTCAATTGTTTACTATTTATAGAAAATTTTCAAATTTTTGAAAATTTTTACCCCCTTTCCTATAGTTTTGACAATTTCTAATCATTTTGGACTATTTTTGACGTAATTCATGATGTAGAGGACCTTTTTTAGTGTCGTTTCAGCCATTGGATTGACCCGTTCATGCCGATCTCAGGTATCATGTCTAAACTGGCATATAGGTTAGGTTTCATCACCATTTTCATGTTGCATGACCTTATGACCATTTCATCATAACCTTAGGTATGAACCCACTCTATTGTGTCACGGAACCTTCTTGATGTTTTAGAAGTGGCATGATATGAGCGGTAGAGCTTCACCTTACGTGGGCACCCTAGTTAGTTCCTTATTTTCATTTGGTGCCCATGCTGATATTTTCTCCTTTAGGGTGTGGGAGTACATTGTATAGTACTGTCGTGACATTTTGCAAGAGCCTCATACTCCTCTTGATCTTTTGCTAGCCTATTTCCCTCAGGACTCCCTCATGTCAAGCTGTGAATGCATTATCATGGTATTTTCCTGCCTTATCGAGCTTTATGCCGGCTTCCCTGACATTGAATTTCAGCCATATAGCCTGAGCTTGTCTCATGTCTAGCCATGCAGAGCCATTTTTTATATCCTTTGCAGCTTGATTCCCTTTTTACCGGGAGGGGATTTTCCCCCTAGTGTCGATATCCTACACATGTATCCTTGGATTGAGCATAGGTATGTTCCACTGCTTGGAACTAGTTTTTTTTCCCTTATGACACTCATCTCCTCCTAGTCTGTAACTATAAATAAATTTTATTCTTTTTCAATCTTTTTAAATATTTGAAAAAGTACAAAAAAAATCAAAAAACCAAAAAGCCGGACAAGGAAAGATGTTATCTTTGGTAGCTGTTGATTCATGTCGCCTTCAAACATAGCATTGTTTATCACATCCATTGGTGGGGTTTATAGTTTGACTTTAGGATTTGTACTCATTTATCTGAGTTTATCTCCACCGACTCGTTAAGCTTCCAGTCCCCATGGATCCTTTGTCGATGCCTATTCTGTCGCAGAGATGTCCCAGTTTGTATATCGAGTCTATGCTGCCTTTACTCAGTCACCATACGCTGTTATTCTCTTGTTTGAAGGAATTTGAAGCCTGAGTTGGAAATTCCTCAATTATCCTGACTTTCCATGTCAGCCATTCCTAGTACAATTACTGGTTCATGTACCTTATGATCGATCCCTTCCACATTATATATCTTTGTTGAGTACCTCATGTTGGATGATGGGGGATGCCTTAATGCCCTCCTTCCAATAGATTTCATCCCATAGACTTCAGATCATTTATTTTGGGATTGGAATCTAGAGTCAATTTGAGTCCCTTGAGACTTGGAGTCATCAATGGCAGGTTCTCTTGCCATCGACAGTCGTTTAGAATACATCAATGTCCCCTAATCGATGGATCCTCTCAAGTGTTTGACCTCAACACATTTACTCACACTTGTTAGTTTGCACTCTAGTACCTTGATTCCCATTTTCATTATCAGTGGGTGATATCACATCTGTTAACGGTATACATCAATGACCAGTAATCAGAAAATGGACTACTATGTTCAAACTTGACACCTCTATTCATATAGTAGGACATGTACTTGTAGCGGTTTATGTAGAAGAATTTCCAGATTGGTGGCATCTCTTATATGCTACCTCCTTGATCATGCTAGTGTTCATGAGATTTCAGCTCTCGTGACTTGATTCCAGTATATGTCAGACATTTTCGGCCACTATGGAGATCTTGATCTGTTATATATCTTCAACCATTATGGAGATCAGGGTCCTTTGTATATCTTCATCATGGAGATTCTGATCTATGTATATTGTACGTGGAAATGACCACTTATGTGATATCTTGTATCATGCCTATTCATGGCCATTGTACTCTTATGTATCTAGGACTGCTATATGTATTTGCAGTCATGTGCAGAGTTGTATCATTCTACTATGATGATTGGGTGGTTGGTATTCCACTTGGGATTCTTCATCACTCCACTTCTGGGGTGGACTTATAATGTATTTTGGCCATCGTATGACCCCTCTGAACTCACACATTAGGGGACATCTGTTATAGATGATTTTACCACTCCAAGTGAATCACACTTTGTATGGCCTTCCCCTATCTCTCTGCAGACTCCTTAGACCCCTTGGACCATTTTTTGTTGTTTGATGTTTCCTTGACCATCAATAAAAACATGTGAAAAATGATACACGCAACTTTTAAACCTCTAATCGCGTATATATGTGGGTTTGACCACTGAAACCGCATTCATCGAGATGTGTACAAAATCCAAATCCTTTTGGCGTTTTCCTTGGCATGGATCTGACTCATTTGACTCCTGGCCTTCCCTATGCCTTGAGTTCGCTTGGATATGACCTTTCATTGCCCCTTTGAAAAGCTATATAAGGAACTCTATGGTACATTGAAGGCATATGAGAGAAATGAGAGCAAAGAAACTATAGTCCATTGTTGCCGAAACTTATGCTTGAGTCTGCATCCATTTGTCTCTTGGAGCACTTTTGTGTTCTTCCCAGGCTTGCCTTTTGCTTGTGAGCTTGCTATCAAGAGATGGAGGATTGAGGTCGTGGAGGCCCAAGTGGGGGATTCAATTTCTCCGATTAGCAGACATGCCGATAGAGGTTGTATCTGTTGTAATCTTTGATTTATATTAATAGAAATATATTTTTCTATCCAGTAATGTGTGCTTGAATGAATATTTTATCCATGGGATGTTTTCAAATGCTTATACATTGTTGATTATATATGCTAGAATAGATCTAACACCATGATATATAGAATGCTTGTATTGTTTACTTGTTGTTGAGGAAGTAATTTATCAATTCAAGATGAAGTTGGAAAGCTCAACGAGGTTCTACTTCAACTGTCAAGAATAAGGTACAAGGTCAAATCCTTTAGTGTTAGACATTTAATTTCTATTGCATATTGGAAAGGATTGATTTCTGCAGTCAAGCTGTCTGTTGTGGTACCCCAAGCCATAGGAATTTCTCTCCATAACACATTGCTCATTTTTATAAGAGAGTTTTTTTCTTCGTCGACATTTCAATCAAAAACATATTTAATTACATTCTTTAAACACTCACAATTTCTCTTCAAGTTTATTACAATTCCACATATTGCTGTCGAAAGATCAAAATATTTTGCACAATATTTAAACACTCCGGATTTCTCATCAAGTTTATTAAAATTCCGCAAATTTTTGTTGAAAATTCAAAATATTTTGGACAAAATTTAAAGACTCCAATTTTCTCCTCAAGTTTATTAAAATTCCTTGGATTTTTGTTAAAAGATCAAAATATTATGCACAAAATTATTGCAACATAAATTTGTGGAAATTTAAAATAACAAATAATACCTTTAATTTACACACTTGTTAAAACTCCACAGATTTCTCCCCAAATTTCTCCTATATTAAAATTCGATGGATGTGTCTTGAGAGAGCAAATGTATTTTGCAAAAATTGTAACAAAATAAATTCATGGAAATTTAAAAATACATGAACTTGTTCCATGAGTTTTTACATTAATGTGTTTAAATCTCAAGTTGCATTGGGCTTTGAATTGCAAAAACTATAATTATTTAAAATTTTAAATTATTTTAAATATTAATTTTTAATTTTTCTATTAAATTTTAAAATTAATTTTATTTAATTTATATTTAAATATAAGTTATGATAAGTTAGTAACAACAAATTTAGGGTGTATACCTTATTGTGGTGGTTAGAGGTAGGTCATGAGGTCAAATCCTATTGATGCACCCTTTTTCCATTTTGGCCAAATGCAATATTATTTAAGTTTATATATAAGTTCTTTACTATTAATAATAAGAACTATCTCTGATATAGTGGTAAGTGTGTTGGGATAATTGGCGTGAGTTTCAAGGTTTGATCCTCCCAAATTGCCTATTTTTTTTGAAAATATATTGAATTATGATTATTTTTTCAATTTCATAGATTTCTCACGTATTTCACTCAAGGAGGTTTGCACCTTGGGAGATTTGATCCCTCTTGGCGCTTGATAGAGCCTAGGATTTGGATTTACACTAGTTATATAATATTCTAATTTTGTATTTGTTATTTTAATTTAAGGGTTATTTCAATATTCTTGTGTTTAATTATATGTGAATATATTGGTATTATTTATAAATTTTGAGGGTTTTATATCATTTTTAATTTAATTTCTAGGTTAAGGATTGCTTCAAGTGGTATGATATTTTTTTTTATGTCAAAAATATACTTTTTTAGGGAAAATTAAACACAATGTTATTTAGACCCTTCTCTAAAGTGTTCTACCTAGCATTTTAAGATTCACTCAAGAAAACAACCAATTTTGGAAAAAAACATAAAAAATGGAGCTAATGTTGATATAAAATCAAATATTTTAAGATTTCTTTGTTTTTTAATTCCAATAACAACCATGTGGATTATAGAACTAATAATGTTTGATAGGGTGGCCAAATTTCCATGAAACTTGTGCTAGTAGATGCAAAATAAGTATTGTATTTTATAATTTTTTTCATAATCAACATTGCAAGAAATATAGAGGGAGTTCTTATCATTTTAAAATTTTCACCTCAAAACCCTAGTCCCAATGGAACATCATTGAAACATGAGTAATTTTGTTTAAAACCCTATAAATGTTTTTCCCAGTTATAAGAAGAAGCATGGTTTTTAAAGGAAGGTTGATAATTTCAATATTGAAGAGTAGATACATAGAACAAAGTCATACTTGATGGGGAATTCGAGATATTGGTTATCCTATGGTTTAGGGGAATATGCTATAAGATGGTGGAAGTTCTATAACCATGACAAGGTGAATGTAGTTTCAGATGAAACGTATGAATACATAGTGTTAGATCAATGATCAGTGAATATAATACAAATAACAAGAGTATAATTGATGCGAAAAATGACATAGGAGAACTAGTCATCCATGCCTCATTTTAAGGATATCCTATCATCCAAAGAATATTTTAAGTACGCCCTTGAGTTCGTGATATTTTGAGAGATATGGGTCCCATTTCTAGAATAATTATATCCTCTATATTAAGTAGATGATAGAGTCCCAATTCTGACTTACAACCATTCTCAAATGACATGATGAAGAAATGGCCTAAACATGTATTGTTCTTTTTTTGCTTTGTTTATTTAGTATTTTTTTTGGTTTTATGAACAATGTGCATAGAAATGCTTAACCAGACCTCTTTTATCCGATATTTCCCCACTTCTAGGAGGCATGTTCAGTACCCTGGTGGGTTTATCTTGGTACCATGCAAGCATAGCCCCACCACCAACGAGCCTGTTTAGTACTCCGACAGGTTTACTTGCACATACCAGGCTTCCTTGTTTAAAGATATTGCTTAGCATGGACCCACTCCAAGAAAGCTTGTTCAGTACTCCAGTGGGTTTTCTTCGTATAAATATTTGTGCTTTTAACATATGGAAGCCAGTTGGTACTTAGAGCGAGCTAATCCTACTAAACACATAATTAAGATTTTTGAATGCGAACATTATACATAAAGAAACATTTATAATGGCCTAAATTATAAATTATGTCAAAATATAATAACATAAATATGTTCTTGGACTACCCAGTCTATCTTTTTCATAAAAAGAAGTAATGTTCCCCACAAGTAGGAAATCCAGTTATTCTCGAATTTTCTCAAAAACCCTTAAGATACAAGTTTTGATAATGAGCATAGGATGAACAAGAAGTCCTTAGGTGTAAAATAGAACTTTGAATCACATGATGATTAAAATAGGTCTTAAGCAACTGTTTTAATGATACATCTAAAATATTCATATATGAATCAATCACCATAAAAGCATAAGGAATAATATAAGAAAGTGGATAGGAATAATATAGGGAATATTTTAATTTCATTACAACTACCTGTTTTTTTTTAAATAGGATGAATTATAAGTTTTTAGAGCACTTCCCTTTTTAGGAAACATTTCATGGGTTGGTTAAAGAAACAAGGTTCTTATAATCAAATTGCAAATCTACTTGTTACATGATTAAAATTTTATTTGCAACAAAAACATATGCATCGAGAAAAAGTCATATAAATTTTATCGAAGTTTAGATAAAGGAAAAGAGCCTTCCTATTTTATTTGAACAAATTCCATAAACTCGCTATACAACCAAATTCCTTGCATAAATATAGTCAGCTTATCAAAAATGACTTTTATTTATTAAATAAGTAAAGATATATTTACATATGTACATAAAAATAACACAAAATAGTTTAAGAATTAGGAGGAGGAGGAATGACTTCCTCCTCAACCAGCTCCATATCCTTTTGTTGTAAGACATTCTTCACGAAATATTGTCTAGAGATTGGTTGTTGATAAAATCTAAGTCTGTGACCTTTTACAAGAAATGAAATTTGTGAATCATCAATTTTCTTAATCTGTACTGACCCGTTATCGAAGGCTGTAACTACCTCGTATGGGCCCATCCAATGGGTAGTTAATTTTCCTTTAAAATTTTTATACCTTGAGTCAAATAACAATGCCTGATCTCCTGTATGAAACTACTTTTGATTAATAATTATCATGCCATTTCTTTTTTTGATTTTGTATTTACATTGTCCTTTGGAGTGCATCTTTCCTAATCTCAAATGATTCGTTAGTATGTAAGATTCACTATTTTTGTGGCTCTTCTAAATCCATACCTAATTGCACATCCATATCAAAAGTATTAACTTGGAATTCAATAGGTAAAAGGACTTGTTTCCCATATACTAACTCATAGGGTGTATTTCCAGTAGTGTTTCTCCAAGTTATTATATAGGCCCACAAATCCTCTAGGAGTCTATCTGCCCAATCTTTATGATGTAGCTGAATAGCTTTGGTTAAGATGGCTTCCAATACCTTATTGGTTTATTCTACCTTCCCATTGGCTTGTGGATGGTAAGTTGAGAATTTGCAATGTCTTATACTATATTTCATGGTAAGATCTTTCATTAATTTAGAGGTGAATTGAGAACCTTGGTTAGTGACGATTTATCTAGGCACACCAAATCAAGTGAATATCTGTTCATATATAAATTCTACCATAAATTTCTATGTGGCCCTAAACAAAGATTTAGCTTCTACCCTTTTGGTGACATAGTCTATGCAAACTAGGATGTACCTATTTTTACAGGACATGGGAGATATTGGTCCTACAAAATCAATATCCCACATCTCAAAAGGCTCAATCATGACCTAAGGCTGTAAGGGTATCTCGTCTGATGATGTAGGTCTACCCATTATTTGGAAACTATCACATCCTCTAACATATCTGGAAGCATCCTTAAAAATACTTGGCCAGTAAAAACTAGAATGCAACACTTTGTATGTTGTTCGCTTGTCAAAAAAGTGTCCTCCACATGGCCCATCATGGCATGCATGGAGGATTTCTATCATCTCGTCCTCCCATACACGTCATCTAATAATAAGATCTGGGCCAGTACGGAAGAGATCATTATCGACCCAAGAGTAAATATAACTATGGATGACTATGGTAACTTCCCAGTTTCCAAATGAATAACAATGTCCACAAACCAAGGGGTTTAAACAAGGACAACAAATATATGTTCATCGGGGAAATTATCATCAACTGGTTTAGCACCATCATCATGTTGAATTATAGAGAGGAAATATTCTACCAATTTTTCTCTATCAGGTTGATCAATGACAGTGATATTAAATTATTTTAATAGAAGAATCCATCGCATCACTTTACCATTGGTAATTGCTTTATCCATAACCAATCTGATAGCAGAATGGTCTGTATGAAAAACACTTCATATCCTATGATATAATGGTGAAACTTATTAATAGAGTATACTACTGCCAGAAACTCCTTCTCAGTCATTGATCTGAATTTCAGGAGGAATATGGTCTAAATTTGGATGTATGAGTCATAAAAGCATTTAATCAGAGGCCACATGCTCACAGTCATCATGAAAGAATTAAACATGTTAGAAAACAGGACCGCAGAGCAATAACAAATATACAGTTAAATCAATAAACAAGATGCAAAACAAATTAAAACATTACAGAGAGACACAAATATAATGTGGTTCACCCAAACGATGGGCTACGTCCACAAAGAAATTCACGAGTCCTTTTATTGCAGTCCAGAAAGATGAAGGGATACACCCTGCAGCAAAACCACTGCACTTCCTCTTCACGCTCTCACAGTCTCTCTTCCAGTACAATACAATGCCAACATCCAGTACAATTACAATGAATCCTCCTCAAGCCTTATAAAGGCTTAATCACATGCAATACCATGGGACAATACCATGGGCTACAACAAACCATGTGCCCAAACCATGTGCTAGACCTAACAACCTTTGAATCAATCCCGAGTCAAGGTTAACACATGCAATACCATGGGACAATATCATGGGCTACAACAAACCATGTGCTAGACCTAACCACCTTTGACTCGATCTCAAGTTAAGGTTAACCCTAACAATCCCCCCTTTAAACTTGACTTGGAGTAATCACCAAGTCCCCTCAAGTATTTACCGAGGAATCTTACATACACCCCCCTATCACCTAGGTCTATCTCCCTACTTTACCGGTGAGTTACTAGGGGTATGCATGCCTTACCAAGTCTTACAGTCATATGCCCATTTACATGCAAACTGCTCCATTACATTTTTTTCATGTGCCTTCATGGTGACTAATCATAGCAACTCTACCGCTGTTGCACTCGCTGAACCTTGGACTTGGAAAATTTCTTCTTTTTACCTTCATGCTTTAAGGCCAATAGAAACCGAGCAAGAACTTAGTTTTTCTTTGGTTACTCCCTTTGTCAACATGTCTGCAGGATTCTGGCTAGTGTGAATCTTTTCCAGTTTTAACAGTTCTTCATCTAGAACAGATCTTATGAAGTGGTACTTGAGTTCTATATGTTTAGTCATTGAATGAAAGATAGAGTTCTTTGCAAGATGAATGGCACTCTGTATGTCACTGTATAGCCTACTATTCTCCTATTTCTTACCCAATTCTTCCATGAACCTCTGCAACCAAATCATCTCCTTACTAGCCTCTGTAGCAGAAACATACTCTGCTTCCATTGTTGAAAGTGCAACAACCTGTTGTAGTTTTGAAATCCAACTTACTGCTGTTCCACCTACAGTGAACACATACCCTGTGGTGCTCCTCCTGCTGTCTTTATCACCAACCATATCTGCATCAACATATCCCTATAGAATAGTGTCTGAACCTCCAAAATATAAAGCATGAGAAGTGGTACCTCTCAAATACCTAAGAATCCACTGTACTGCTTTCCAATGCTCTTTACCTGGATTATTCATATACTTGCTCACAACTCCCACTGCATGTGCAATATCTGGTCTTCTGCACACCATGGTATACATCAAGCTCCCAACTGCTGATGAATAGGGAATGTTGGACATGTAATCTATCTCTTCCTATGTCTCTGGAAACATATGCTTGCTTAGTTTGAAATGGCTTTCCAAAGGTGTGCTGACTGGTTTTGCATTCTGCATTCTAAACCTCTACAACACCTTTTCTATGTACTCACCTTGAGACAATGTCAATTTTCAATTTTTCATGTCTCTTGTTATTCTCATACCAAGAATTTGCTTTGCAGCACCCAAATCATTCATCACAAATGATTTAGCTAGTTTTATTTTGAGCACATTTATATCCTGCATGTTAGACCCTGCAACAAGCATGTCATCCACATACAATAACAAGATAATATATCTTCTGTTATCTAGCCTCTTGAAATAAACACAGTGGTCAGAATGACATCTATCATAACCTTGTTCTGTCATAAACTTATCAAATTTTAAATACCACTTCCTTGGAGCTTGCCTCAGGCCATACAAGCTCTTCTTCAACATGCAAACCAAATTCTCCTTCCCTTTGAACTCATACCCTTGTGGCTACTGCATATAAATATCTTCCTCCAAATCCCCATGGAGAAAGGCCGTTTTTACATCTAATTGTTCAAGATGCAAATCTTCTACCACCACTAGACTTAAAATAGATCTAATTGAAGTCATTTTAACAATAGGAGAAATTATTTCATCAAAGTCTATACCTTTCTTTTGTGCAAACCCCTTTACAACAAGTCTAGACTTGTACCGCTTCTTTCCTCCATTTTATTCCTTCAACCTATAAACCCATTTATTCTGCAATACCCTTTTTCTTGCAGGCCACTTAACTAGATCCCAAGTCTGGTTTCTTACCAATGAGTCCATCTCCTCATCCATGCCTTGCTCCCACTTATTTCTAGTTTCTACCTGCGTTGCTTCTTCAAAACATTTCGGCTCACTAGAATCACTCATCAATAAATAATACAGTGAAGGAGAGAATCGTTCAGGGGGTCTACTTAACCTGGTATACCTTCTTACAGTTGCAGGAGTTTCAGGTACCTGCTGCTACTCTTGATTTTCTAGTGCTTTTGGAACTTCATTTTATTTGATTTCATTAAGCACTGTGTACTCTATGTTTTTCTTTTCTTCTTTCTTTCCCTGCAACTGATATTTGTACATGACCTTTTCATTGAATACTACATCTCTACTCCTAATGATTTTGTGATTTTTAAGATCCCATAAGCGATAACAAAAAATCATCAACCCCATATCCAATAAAGGTACATTTATTGGATTTAGCTTCAAGATTTGTTCTATCATCTTTATCAATATGGACAAATGATTCACAACCAAAAGCTCTCAGAAATGAATATTTTACCTGTTTACCTGTCCATGCCTCCTCTGGAATTCCACCATCCAAAGCGCTTGAAGGCCCTCTGTTTATTAAATAAACAACATTGTTTACAACATCAGCCCAAAACTGTATGGGCAACCCTGCATGCAATTGCATACACCTTGCACGCTCCATGATCATTCTGTTCATCCTTTCTGACACACCATTTTCTTGGGGTGTTCCAGGGACTGTCCTCTCTCTGCGAATCCCATTGTGTGAACAGTAACTGTCAAACTCCTTGCTGCAGTACTCGCCTCCATTATCATATCTGAGACATTTCAACCTTTTTCCTGTCTCATTCTCAGCCAAATATTTCCACTTCTTAAAAGTATCAAACACATCAGATTTCCATCTAATGCAATAAACCCAAGTTTTTCTAGTTGCATCATCAATAAAAGTAACATAATAATAAGAGCCATCAAGAGATTGTACCTGAGCTAGACCCCATACATCTGTATGGACAAGCTATAACTTTTCACTCTTCTTTTGTTTCCCAACCCTGAGAAATCTAACTCTCTTCTATTTTCCATAAACATAGTTCTCACAAAATTCCAAACTTACCTGCTTCAAATCTGGAAGCAGTTTCCTTGAGTGGAGAATCTACATCCCCTTCTCACTCATGTGGCCAAGCCTATGATGCCACAACGTTGCACCTGTTTCTGTGGAAGCTACAGAAATAGAATAATCAATGTTATGAGGACATAAATATAATGTACCTATCCTTTCTCCTTTTGCAATTACCATTTATCCTTTAGTAACCTTCCACCACGTTTCTCCAAACGTAGACAAACAGCCGCCATCTCCCAACTGCCCTGTTGAGATCAGATTTCTTTTCATAGTAGGAATGTGTCTTACATCCTTTAGCAACCAGTCATTTCCATTATTTATTGTGATCCGTACCTTACCCTTTCCAACAATTTTACCAAGTTCATCATCCCCCAATAACACATGCCCAAAATCACCTTGAACATAATCATAAAAGAATTTCCTATTAGGTGTAGCATGACATGAAGCCCCTGAATCTACTACCTTGAAATCATTAGTATTATCTAATGCAAGAATCAAATCATCTTGTAACACATCACCTACTACATTAGCTTCCTGGGTAGTCTCTTGCTGCCTCTCACCTTTCTTCTTTGGTGCTCTGCAGTCTTTCTTTATATGTCCTTTCTTACCGCAGTTCCATCATTCTATTTTTCTGAATCTAGACTTGGATCTTCCCTTTTTAGACTTGCCACAATTTCCTAGGCTCCTTCCTCTCTCGTTTTGTCTCCCTCTTCTCTCCATGGTCAACGCATTACCTGATGTCTCACCTGTGCTTTTCCTTCGCATTTCCTCGCTAAGAATAACACTAACAACATCATCAAACTTAAGAGTGTTTGAACTAGGGACAGAGTTACTTACAACCATGACCAAGCTATTCCAGCTTTCTAGCAATGAGCATAAGATTAGAAGAGCCCTAACCTCATCATCAAAGTTCACTTTTACAAAACTTAACTGACTGGTAAGTGTATTAAACTCATTTAAATGGTCAGCAACAGATCCAATTTCTGACATCTTCATATTAAATAAATGCTTCATTAAAAATACCTTGTTGGAAGCCGAGGGTTTTTCGTAGAGCTTACTCAACGCGCTCATCACACCCTCTGTTGTTATTTATTTCTAAATATTGAAGGCAAATGACGAAGCCACGCACAACCATATTGTTCCTAATGCCTTCCTGTCAAGAACCTCCCGTTCTTCATCCTTCATAGCCGCTGGCTGTTTTGCTTTTCCACCCAACTGTAGGTATAGATCTTTCTGGTACAGATAGTCCTCCATTTGCATCTTCCATAACTGATAGTTTTGGACGTTAAATTTATCGACCCTAAACTTTCCTTCTTCCACCATTGCTCCCACTCAAACCAGGAACCCTTCTTTCCAGCGAGTTTACAAACCAAATAGACCTTTTGGCTCTGATACTAATTGTTAGAAAACATGACTACAGAGCAATAATAGATATACAATTAAATCAATAAACAAGATGCAAAACAAATTAAAATAGTACAAAGAGACACAGATATAACGTGGTTGACCCAAACGATGGGCTACGTCCACAAAGAAATTTTCCAGTCCTTTTATTGCAGTCCAGAAAGATGAAGGGATACACCCTGCAGCAAAACCATTGCACTTCCTCTTCACGCTCTCATAGTCTCTCTTCCAGTACAATACAATTCCCACATCCAGTACAATACAATGACCACATCCAGTACAATTACAATGGAGCCTCCTCAAGCCTTATAAAGGCTTAATCACATGCAATACTATGGGACAATACCATGGGATACACCAAACCATGTGCCCAAACCATGTGCTAGACCTAACCACCTTTGACTCAATCCCAATTCAAGGTTAACACATGCAATACCATGGGACAATACCATGGGCTACAACAAACCATGTGCCCAAACCATGTGCTATACCTAACCACCTTTGAATCGATCTCAAGTCAAGGTTAACCCTAACAAAAAGCAGAGGCCACCCTCTCTCATCCATGGTAATTGACAACTCATGGTTTTGTTCTATGGTATCGCTTCAAGGAACATTGTACCTCTCTCATCCATGGTATTTCACAACCCATAGTTTTCAACCATGGGGTTGCCACAAGGCACATTGTAATAATGTTATAAAAAGACTCTATGCCTTCTTAATAAAGCATTGAAGGATTTTTGGCATCCTACATTTATCTTACTCTATTGAGTTATTGGTTCCATGTTCTTTTCTTGATATGGTTTGAGAGGTGAGGCTCAAAGAACTCTCTTTGAGCCTCACCCCTCCATGTGACATATTTACTCTTTCTTTTCCTATGTTACTCTATGCATCAAATGATAAAAATTTGCAAGTTTACCCCCCTCCTCTCTCAGCATCAAATCCTTCTAGGTCTTAGCCCCCAAGATCTAGATCAGTGGCATCAGAGTAGGTACACTCTCCATGGGAATGAGGGTTTGAGCATAGTTCAGGTTCAAATATCTGTAGATATTTTCAGCCTCCTTTTGGAACACTCAGAGTCCATTGCTGGGCCATACACTATAAGAATCATAGTTGGTCCTCAGGAAATACTGGATATATAAGTTTCAAGAAGAAGTTCCATGATCTCTACAACATTCAATTTTGCTCTACAAACCCTTGGCAATATACAAACTGAAGATCAACACATCTCTACAAATTTGAATGGATACTGTAACTTGCACAGATAGTTTCAGAGGCTCTTCCATAGCTCATTGGAAATATATTTCCATCTTATAAAATGGGTATTTTTTGGTTTCTCATTTACCTTCCTGGTTTGTGAGATATGCTTGTTTGAAGCAACCTATATTTGTACACAGTGCGACCTCACATACAGAAACTTCAAACAAGTACCAAAAAATCTAGAGAACACAAAAGAGGCTCTAGGATATCTCATTAGAAATATATTTTTGTTATCTAAAATGGGTATTTTGTAGTTTTTCATTTGGATCTCTGGTTTGAGAGATATCATCCATTGAAGCAACATATATCTGTAAAACTAGTGTGTGTGCGTCCCTTGAGATTTGGAAACCATTTTCTCACTCCTTGGACCACCACAGAGAAATTATGTTATATGGATGGAAAGGTCTCTTCAATATATCAAATGGGTCTTCAACGGAATTCAATTTCATCACCTACATCAAAATATATGAATGGATTTGCAGTAAGACATCAACTTCACCAAAGACCATTTTTTTTTACTTTTATGAAATTCTATTGTAATCATGGTTATGAGTCAACCACATAAAACCCATGATTATGTATTGTAATCAGGGTTATGGGTCAACCACACAAAACCCATGGCTAGGGGTCAACCACGCAAAACCAACAGTTATGGTTATGGGTCAACCACACAAAACCCACGGTTATGGGTTAACCACAGAAAATCCTTCTCTTCATTGGTAATTGACACATTGTAATCATGGGTCTCCTTTTATTATGAAATGATGGGGACCATCATTTTCTAAGGTGGGGAGAATGATCTGAATTTCAGGGGGAATATGGTCTAAATTCGGATGTATGAGTCATAAAAGCATTTAATGAGAGGCCACACACTCTCAGCCATTATAAAAGCATTAAATGGAAAGACCACCCTCTCTCATCCATGGTAATTGAAAACTCATGGTTTTGTTCTATGGTATGGCTTCAAGGCACATTGTACATCTCTCATCCATGGTATTTCACAACCCATAGTTTTGACCCATGGTATTGCCACAAGGCACATTGTAATAATGTTATAAAAATACTATGTGACTTCTCAATAAAGCATTGAAGGATTTTTGGCATCCTACATTTATCTTACTCTATTGAGTTATTGGTTCTGAGTTCTTTTCTTCATATGGTTTGAGAGGTGAGGCTCAAAGAACCCTCTTTGAGCCTCACCCCTCCAAGTGACATATTTACTTTTTTTTTCTCTAGGTTACTCTATGCATCAAATGATAACAATTTGCAGGTTTACTCCCTTCCTCTCTCAACATCAAATCCTTCCAGGTATTATCCCCCAAGATCTAGATCAGTCACAATATAATTTAGTTTGGAAAGTGTCATATTTTTGCTAATAAAATATATGGCATAAGATGCTTCGCCCTATTTTTTACCAAGAACTCCTCCTATTTCCATGTCAAAAGCATCAGTGGATATATGAAAAGGAAGGGACCAATCAGAACCCCTAAGAATTGCTTCCACTAATAGCGTAGCTTTTAAGACCTCAAAAGCACTTTGACATGATTCAGTCCATTGGAACTCTATATCCTCCATAAGCAGTTTAAATAGTGGTGCAGCTATTTTAGTGAATTTTTCAATAAAATGACGGTAGTAACCTTCATGAACAAGAAATATTCTAACTTTCTTTTGATTTTATGGAGAGGGGAGACCAACAATTACTTCTATCTTAGCAAGGTCTACCTTGATCCCCTGTGAGGAAACATGATGCCCCAAAACTATGCTTTCTATTAATAGTATTTTACATTTTTCATGACTTAGGGCTAGATTTGTTTCCTGACATCGAATCAACCATTTTTCAAGATTATTGAAGGATTCTTGAAAGGTGTTACCATAGGCTGTAAAATAATCCATATATGCCTCTATAGAGTCATGTATAAGATCCACAAAAATTTGTAAAACTGCACGCTGAAAAGTGGCAGGTGCATTACGTAAGCCAAATAGCAAAACTCTATATGAATATGTCCCCCAAGAACATGTAAAAGTTTTCTTATCCTAATCCTCATGTGTTATCAAAATATGATTATATCCACTATATCCATCGAGAAAATAAAAATATTGTTTGTCAGACAAGGTATCTATCACTTGGTCAATGAAGGGAAAAAAAAGTAGTCCTTAAGCGTGGCTTTATTCAGTTCTCTGAATTCAACACAAATAAAACATTTCTCTTTGACTTTGTTTGGGACTACCACTATAGGATATACCAATTTACTATCTAAAATTGGGTAAATGAAACCAGTGTTGAGGAGTTTTTGTGAATCTTCTTTAACTATGTCCTTCAAAGCAGGGTTCATCCTCCTCTAAGGATGACTTATAAGGGATACATTATCATCCATCTAAATATGGTGAATACAAGTGTGAGGATGTATACCCTTCATGTTAGTGTATTACCACACAAATTCTCCAGATTTAATTTTAAGGACCTTAAGTAATTGTTCTTGTTGACTCTCGGTTAAACCTGCATTTATGTGTAAAAATTTTCCAGGGCTAACTTCACAAGGCATGGTATAAGACCCTATGTTATCTTCAATTGCAAAGACAGATGGTGTTTCCACAAATATTTACAGGGCCATATTTTCTTGAAACTCATCTCAAAAAATTTGATCGAATTGAGAAAACGACTGAGGAAAATCTATAAAAGTTGTCGAAGAGACAAATTGGTTTAATACATTCTCAGTAGTCTGCTCATAAAGTGACTAGGAGAAGGCACTAGGAAAGAAAGGATGTTCACTATTTTCATCCCCAAAGGGGAAATCTAACCACCGCAAGGTTTCAGTTACAAGTTGTGATGGGGGGTACAAAACAAGTTTTTGTGTGGACAACCCATTAGAAATGGTCATTTCCCCATTTGTACATCCTATGAAGGCGTTGGCGATATCAAACCATGGTATTCCCAATATAATAGGATTTCCTTTAGAAGGATGCTCTGATTCTACTATGATGAAATAAACATGATATTCCCATGAGGCTACTGATATAACAATGCCATCCAAAACCTTGTTGTTTTTATTGTAGTACGGTCTGCTAGTTCAAGAATTGAGGGGTCGGTCATGGAAATTGTCCCAACTATAAAACTTCTAATACTGCGGTGTTCATAATATTAATAGACGATCCTAAATCAATAAGTGTATTTTCTATGGAATTATTATTTACAATAATAGCCACTACTAGAATTCCTGGGTTTGTATACTTTTCAATTCTAGATTGGTGAGTCATGCATTCAGAGATTTCACCTATAACATGAATATTTGGGGGGTCCTTTTTTTTCCTTCCTGGTTTCTTAATGCAGAGTTCCTTTTTTACTTTAATGTAAATTGCTATATCTTTAATAGCTTATAATAGAGGGATATTGAGTCAGACATTTTTTAATTCATTCAAAATATCGTACTCAGGATGGATTACAGGTTTTTCTATTGCTAATCCTTTTGGAAATATAGGTATTATTCGTTCTTGAGCTGGTTCTTGCTGAGGATGGGTACGCAATGGAATTTTTGGAACATCATACAAAATAGCATCATGCATGACTTCACAAATGATGATTTATGACTTGGGTTTGTCGTCCACAACTCTTCCAAGTCGTAATTGTATCTCATGTACAGGTATAGTCAAAATAACATAGGATGGAAGAGTTTGCAACTCAATTCTATTAAGAGCTTGAGCTGGATTATTATTCAGGTTACCTATCAGTTCTGTAGGTAACAATGTAGGTTGGGGAGGGTTTTTATTATGGAAATGATGAGGTTGTTGTGTAATAAGGGGAACTGGAGGCACAAACCCTAGTAAAAATTGTTTGGTATTGGCTCAATGCTTAGGATAAGGATGATTGAGTGCAGAGAAAGGTGGTGGCTTAGGGTAGTACTGTCCCTTCCACCCCTATGGCCAATACTGATGATGATTAAAATGAGGAGGAGGGGGAGGATACTGGGGTGGCTAATGCTGCCAATTCGTAGTGTTCCACTATTGAGGTGGTTGGTATGGTTGGTAATAAGGTGGGGGTTATGGTGAAAATTTTTGATATGGTGGTGGGTCCCTTGCTTTCTAAGGAGGCCTCCTAGATGTTTCACCAAAATCCAACTCTTATATACAGCTTGCAACCTAGGAAATGATGGGAAATTCTCTGTTGGATGCTCCTCCGTACAAATGTGACATATGAAGGTATTGTTTAATGGGAATTCCCACTGGGGATGCTCAGTCCTACATCTTGGATAGAAAGCACTCATTGCTACATGTTCTTCCTATTTCCTTTTCTTGGCATGTAAAGCATCTAGTTGAGAACCCATTGCTCATAGGATATCAGTTTTGAAATTTTCCAATATATTTCCTAATTCTGTCCTTGTAACTCATCCTGAACTGGGAGTATTTACTTTTAGATTTCTATTGTAGGGCTCCCAAATATTTATCCTGACTTTCTCCTTACTTCTAGAGTAATTTATACACTTATCCCCAATCTGTGCAAAAGGTTTATGAGAGATATCATCAGATTCCATGAGATTGAGGTTTTCTACCATGTCTTCTGAGATCCCTTTAAGGAACAATGTTCGTACTTCATCTTCTCGAAGGTCGTTATGTTTAGATTTATGTAATGTATAGATAAATATTTCGAGATAATATTCCAAGCTCTCATATTCTAGTTGTTGTATCTTAAAAATATTGTTTTGAGAGTCTCTTAGTTTGCAATACTCTTAGTATTTCAACAAGAATGTAGTTTTCATATCTTCCCAAGTCCTAATACTATATTCACCTAATCCCATGAACCATCTTAAACCGGATTCTTTAACTATAGCAGGGAAAAGTTTTAATCTCTGAGCATCATGTAGATAGTTATAACTTCTACAGAGGATGTCAAACTCAAACAAAAATGTGTCCGAGTCTTCATTGCTTTTTCCATAGAAATTAGGTAAGGCGGAAGGAGGGATGTTCTTCATATTTACATCCTGTGTAGTGTCTAAAATAGGGAACCCGAAGGTAGTCTCAGTTCGATTTTCTCCTTCTCCTTCATAATTTCTAACCTTGCCGTGATCTTCATTCTCTCCCCATCTCTCCATGTAAGTTTGATTCTTAAAGAGTGTGTACCTAGGAGGCTCCTTCCGAGGTGATAATGGGGCATCCCAATGTTATTTCTCAAGGGAGATCTTCCTCCGATCAAGTATGGTTTTATTAGATTCTCTAGGGATGGTACGTACTACTGTGGAGGTTTCTATCTATGAAATAACTATATTTGTTGAGCTTCCAAAGAGAGCTTGTACCTGAGTAGGATCAATGAAATTGATGAAGTTAGGATCCCCTACTAGCAAGAAAGTTACATAATTAGGTTTCTGCACTAGTGGAGGGTTGAGGGTTTCCAAAGGTTGACCCTCTTGAATTTATTCAGCAATAGGATCCTTATGACTTCCCGCCAGGATTTCTTCACTTCTATAGCTTCTCCGATAAAGTCTTTAGGTTTCCAAGTAGAACTACTTCCTACATGTGTCACTGATACCTTTCTATTGAGTTAGTGGTTGGGGTATTTTGTCCCCTGTAAAGCTTAGTAGGAATTTTAACAAGGTTTTGGGAACTAGTTCTAACGTATCTACCCTTTGAATCTCTACGTTTGTTCATGAAAATAAAAACGAAAAAGAAAACCTACAATACTACTATGACTGTTGGATTTGGGGGAACCTGTTATAACAGATGCGCGGGTTCTTACCTCTCATATTACCACTCCCCCACCACTAGCCTATTGCTAAACTTCATAAGGGGATTCTACTTATTCTACCTTACAGTACAACTACCCAGCAACGTTGCCAAAACTTTTGGGTGTTCTAATTTCTTAATTAATCCAAAAAATATTTAATTATCGACTGAAGTTGGTAAACTTAGATTTGACACAAAATATATGAGAAGGTAGAGAGGTTCCTAAGGTGTCGTGGAAATATTTTAACAAAGAAAATATCAGAATATCTTTCAAAATGAAAAACTGATTCAAACTCTAGAAAGTTAAACTACTAAGATAATTAGGCTAGGACACGTTTACTATATTAGAGAAGTATCAAGCTATACTACTCTACTATATCAATCATAAACTATGTATTTTATAAATAACTCTATTTTAAGAAAGCAATATACTTCATTACAGTGTACTAACTATTCTGCTTCTTAATCTGTAAAATCGAATGGTTTAGAACAGATTTACAATTCTTACAAAATATAATATTATGATTATTTAATTAATATAAGAAACCTAATAACTAAACTATACAAGCGATTTGACAAATATACAATGATTGAACCAATTTACCTAGCTCCACTCTCCTTGATTATTCTGAGGATATGCATTCATGGTTATTAGAACTGGAGAAGGAGGGGTGTCAAAATGGATTTCAAAAGAAGTAAAGAAACTGAACGGGATTAGATCTAACTTAACTTCCACAAATATATGCAGACTAAGTAATGTACAATTATAGGTGATAGTAAACATTGTGGTTTAGCCCATAACCAAATGAATTTAAAGGAAAATATATTATGAAGAACTAATATATTAAGAAACAAAACTATTTTAGTAATTACTTGAAAGTTAAAGCTATACTACTCTTATATGAAACACGTGTGAGGAAAATATGACTTAGAAACAAGTAGAAAATTTAATAAAGAAACAAGTAGAAAACTTCATAAAATAAGCAAGTAGAAAATTTAATAAGAGAAGCAAGTAGAAAACTTAACAGAGATGTCTTCTCTAAATCCTATTCTATGAAAATTTTCAATATCCACACAGTGAAGAAAATAGGTCCTATGATATGATCAATTTACAAAGTACTGGTTTGTTTCTCTAGAAATTCACGTGTTTAATCCTAGATCCACTCTACACAAAGATAAATTACACTGAGCTAGAGATATAATTACCAAATATTACAACAGTAGTGAATGAAGAAGAATTAGAAACAAAAGAGACAAAACAAAACACAATTCAACACATACTAAGGTAAAAAGGAAGTGAAAAATAGGGATGGAACTTAATAGGCACTTTAAATCATCTAGACTAAGGTCCTAATTATAGATACAAACATTGTGTAATTACAAAAAGAATATAATTCAAAATACAAAGAAATAGAACTTTAAACATGTTTAAGACAGAATGGGAAATATTAAAGGCTAGACGAAGGGTTGAATGGCAGACTGAATGGACAGTCTGAATGATAGTCTATATGAAAAAAATGATGGAAATTAAGAAATAAATGGCCTAGATGATATAAATATCAACTGATTTCATGAACATGAGAATAAGATGCATAAAGGATAGTAACTGATCCTATTCAGTAATTAAAGTAACAATGGAATGACTTAGGCTAATTAATGATTATAGAGAAACTATTTCCTATTGCATTATGAAATAACTCAGGTATAACCAAAGTAAATCTACATCAAAATCAGAATTAACAGAACTAAACCTTCTATAAATAGAATCTAAGATATGAAAGCAATTCAACTCTATGTAATTATCAATATAAATCTAAACCTCAAGATTGAAGAAACACTAGAAAGAAAACTAGAGATATACTATGCATGCAACCGGTTGCTTTAATTCAAGAAATAAAAACTATACTAACATCCCATCATTACTCGTAATGGAATATGTGCTACATGAATTAAGGAAATGAACAATGTAAACTAACAGGAAACCAATTTGCATAAATAAAATAGTAATAGAAACTACTTATCTGTGAGAAAGGAGATAACAATATCATACATAGAAATGGAAACCACTGTGGAAATTAAACCCAGCGATAGATTAATTTTACTCACAACAATTAATAATTGATCATGCAAAATCACTCACAAAAGAGACTGAAAATGGAGCTGTAACACTAAACTGTATTATGTAAGTGTACAATAGCCAACCCTGTAATAACATAGGCTTCTGAATAAATAGCATACATAAGAGATTCGATTGCATGAGAAGGCACATCGAATCTAGTCAAAAGCAGGCTTACCAAAAATAAGCAAATCCCCCATAGGTGTAAAAGCTGATCCCAAATATGTCATGGAGCTCACGAATTGGAAAAAAGGATTAGGCAAGTTAAAGAGTGGTGGAATGGTAGCTCATACATGCTTTTGCATGGAGAAAAGAGAGGAGGATGTGTAGGACAAAAAACTAGTCAACCTCAGCTAGTCTAGCTTTTCCTTTTGCCTTAAAACACTAAAAAGCAGGCAATAAAGCAGAAAAAGTAAAAGGGCACCTAGGAGGCCAGGAATAAAGTAGAATTGATTCCTTTAGCTCTCCCATGTGCTACATGAGTCAAATAAGGCAAGTTTGACCATTATGGATAGGCAAATAGCAACTTGCACAAGGTGGGACACATGAACTAGGCAAATAAGACAAAAATAATGGAATTAATGTCTAAGTGGGTAAACTATGGGTTTATTATTCTAACACCCCCCCTTAAGACTAACTTATGAGTAATATATCAAAAAATTATAGGGCCTAGCAACAAGGCTTAGTCACCCTTTTACATACTGCATGTCCATACAACCAAGGAAAGAGGCAAAACCAACTTGGGAAAATCCTCCCTTAAACATGGACTGTAAAACAAAATTTCGGAATATTTTATTCACTCATGCTTCATAGCATGATCAGAAATCCCAATCAGTTATTTGAGATTGTTGAAGGTCTTCTCACAAAATGCTTTGTTGAAGATATCAGCTACTTGTTCTGAAGATGAACAGAAGAGTAGGTGAATGGTGCCATCATGCACAAGTTCTCTGATGTAGTGCATATGGATCTCAATGTGTCTGGTTCTCTACTTATGAACTTGATCCTTGTAGATTCGAATGGTACTCTCGTTATCATAGTAGATGTTATTTGAGTAATTTGGTTCGAAGCCATACTCTCCAAGTAAACCCTGCAACCATAAACATTGAGTTGATGCATTAACAACTCCTCTGTACTCTGCTTCTGTAGATGAGAGTGCAATGGCACTCTGTTTCTTGCTTGACCAGCTGATTGGCCCTTCTGGAAGCATGAACACATATCCTGATGTGGACTTTCTATCTGTGCTATCACCTGCCCAATCACTGTCAGTAAATCCAATCAAATCAAGATCATATTTTGCTTTATAGAAGATCCCATGTGTCCTTGTTCCCTGAACAAAGTTAAGGATCCTTTTGGCTGCTTTCCAATGGATCTCTTGAGGCTGATCCATGTATCTAGAAGCCACACTTACTGCATAACAAATATCAGGTCGAGTATGTCTTAGATACAACAAACATCCAATCAATTTCCTATACAGTGTATTGTTTACCATCGGTGAAGAATCAACTTCTTCCAGCTTCACTCCTGAAAGGAAGGGAGTTTTGCTTGCTTTGAAATCCTTCATTCTGAATTTTTTTATCAAGTCCAAGGAATATTTGGACTAGTACACCTTGATTCCAGCTTTGTATTGAACAATCTCAAGCCCAAAAAATTGACTTAAGAGCCCCAAATCTGTCATGGAGAAGGCTTGGTTCATAGCACTCTTCAAGGAAGCAATCTCAGCCTGTGAGCTTCCTGTAACGAGGAGGTCATAAACATATAACACAATGATCATTAATGAACCATTAATTAACTTCAAATAGACATTTGAATCTGATTTGCACCAAACAAAATTCAGTGATAGCAAGAAGCTATCGATCTTGGCATACCAAGCCATGGGGGCTTGCTTTAGCCCATACAATGACTTTCTCAACCTGCACACAAGAGAAGGGTTAGTAGCAAAACCTTGAGGATGCTGCATATATATATCCTCAGTGAGATCTCCATTCAGGAAGGCACACTTTACATCCATGTGATGTACCTCCCATTGCCTTGAGGCTGCAATGGCTAAGGCTAGCCTGATGGAATCCATCTTTGCCACTGGGGAAAAGGTCTCATTGTAATCTATGCCATGAACCTGTGAGTAGCCCTTGGCTACCAATCTATCCTTGTAATTTAGTGGTGAACGATCAGCAGCAAATTTGGTCTTATAGACCCACTTACACTGGACTAACTTTCTTCTTGGAGGAAGATCCACTAGCTCCCATGTGTTGCTCTTCTGGAGTGAGCTGAACTCCTCCTTCATGAATGTTTGTCATCTTGTATATCCTGCTGATTTTTCATATGTTTGAGGATCATACTCCACCATCAAATAGAATTTTCCAGAAAACATAGGATCCTTCATGCACAAACCACTCTCAAATTGAGATCTAGTCCTCCTTGGGTCATTGGGATCCCCAGCTAGCTCTCCTGCTGCATGTAGTGTCCTGGATGCCCATTTTGGCCTTGTAGGGATATTAGGGTCTGCAATAAACTCATCTGCATGAGAAAAATCAGAATCAGCATGTTCAACAAACTCTTTAGTTACTTCTTGAGGTTCAGGTGGTGAAGAGGCTTCACCAACTTCCACTGCTGCAAGGGGTTCTTCTTCAAACTGAACACACCTTTCAATGAAGGCTTTGTTTGTTCTCAAATTTATCAAATTGTACCCTTTTGAATCTTCATAGTATCCAACAAAAATACACTCTTGGCTTTGGGGCCGCAAAGCCTTCCTCTTCTCTGTTGGGAATCTAGCCCAAGCCTTTGAGCCAAAAATCTTGAAATAGGTCACATCTAGCTTGTGCCCACTCCATGCTTCGAAGGGAGTTATCCCATCAAGCTGTTTGTGAGGCACCCTATTCTAGATATAGGCTGCATAGTTGATAGCTTTGGCCCAGTACTTTGGTGGCAAAGTTTTGGCCTCCATCATGCATGTTGCCATCTCCTTCAGTGATCTGTTCTTCCTCTCAGCAACACCATTTTGCTGTGGTGTGTAAGGGATCAAATGCTGCATCTGAATACCTGCATCTAGACAATAATTTATAAACTTAGACTTGACATACTCACCACCATTGTCAGATCTAAGGGCCTTGAGTTTCCTTCCAGACTGGTTTTCAACCAAAGCCTTAAATACTTTGAATAGGCCAAAAACTTCAGACTTGTGTTTCAGGAAGTGAACCCAGCAATACCTGGAAAAGTCATCAATAAAGGTCAATGCATATTTGTCTTGACTCATGGACATATGAGGGAATGGGCCGGAAACATCACTGTGAATCAACTCGAGGGGTGCAGAGGTTCTCTCATGACTAGCTCTCTCAAATTTGTGCTCTGGGTGTTTTCCTAGGATACAACCTTGGTAGACTCCTTTGGAAAATTTTATCTTGGGAAACCCTATGACCATCTCTTTTTCACTAAGATCAAAAAGATATTTGTAGTTTAGGTGGCCAAATATTTCATGCCAAAGATTGCTTACTTCATTAGCATGAATCAGAAGAGCAGAGGGGTTTGAGTAGGGTAGGAAGTGTGAGAACATGTATACCTTTTGAGCATGATTTGCAACTCCTTTTTCAATGACTCTACCACTTGAGATCTCTGTGATCTCAACTTCATCGGGGGAGAATATGACCTTCTTAGTAGACCTAGTGTGGGTCATCTGGTACACTGACAGGAGGTTGGAGGCGAGACCAGGGACATACAACACATTGTTGAACTAACCATGATCAAGATATATCCTTCCTTTTCCCATACTTTTAGTGAAAGAATCATCTCCCAGTACAATAGATGGTCCTTTTGACTTGTCCAGTGAGGAGAAGGCCTCCTTAGTCGAAACCATGTGTCTTGAAGCTCCAGAATCAATGATAAAACTAGGTGAGCTTGATGTGCCAGCAACCAATGCATGAATTCTCTCTCTGTCATTTGAACTTGATCCTCTTTCTCTCTTCTTTGAGCTTTCTGGAAGGGAGATTCCATTCTTCTCCAGGAGTTGGGTCAACATATCAATCTGCTTTTTCATACAAGAGCTTTCAGAGTGATTTCCCTTATTGCAGTATGCGCACTTGTTCATTTCACGTTTGTTTTTCTTCTTCTGGGTATTCTTCTTGGGACCTTGTAGATCCTCCGGAGACTGTTTCTTGTCTCTCTTTTGCTCAGGTGGATTTTTAGCTTTCTTTTTTCTTTTTGAATCCACCTTCAAATCTCCAGCAATCAAAGCTTGATCTTTGGATGGTTTGATGTTTCCCATCATCACCAGCTTGTCCTACTCTTGTGTGAGAGATTCCATGAAATCTGCAAGGCTAGGCATCTTCCAGGATCGAGCTGTCAGTTTTGTGGCATAGAAGGTCGAAACAAACACTGAATAGTCAGGGACTAGCTTCGAGAGGATGGCCAGTACGAGCTGATCATCTTTCTTTTCAATACCACACTGTTTCAGCTCCAAAACTAATGCTTTGAACTTGGAGAAATATAGCTGCAGGGATTCAAAACTATTTGGACTCAGAGAAATCAGCTCATTTTTTATTTGATGTCCCCTCATCTCATCTGTCTTTCCAAAAATATCAGCAAGCTTCTGACATACTTCATTCGGTGATGTCAATCCATCAAGATGGAAAATGAGGTCTCTGGAAATACTCAGGCACAAAAGGCCATAGGCCTCATCCCTCCTGTTGTGCCATTTTATCTTCTCTGCAGCTGCATTGGGCTTTGCTTTTGTTGCCATAGTCACCCTATAGAGGCCTTTCACTCTCAACAGTATCTCCATCTCTACTTTCCATTCAAATAAATTGAAGGGAGTCAAGATAGTTTTCTATGATTGATCCATAGCTTAGAAAATCTGTCCCGACTGTCAGTAGAAGGCTCCCTGTCACTGATGTCAAACCTGCAAAACAATTTTTGAAGGAGATAATACAATCTATACCAGCTCTGATACCATGTGGAAATTAAACCCAGTAATAGATTAATTTTACTCACAACAATTAACAATTGAGCATGCAAAATCACTCACAAAAGAGACTGAAAATGGAGCTGTAACACTAAAATGTATTATGTAAGTGTACAATATCCAACCATGTAATAACATGGGCTTCTGAATAAATAGCATACATAGGAGATTTTATTGCATGAGAAGGCACATCGAATCTAGTCAAAAGTAGGCTTACCAAAAATAAGCAAATCCCCCATAGGTGTAAAAGCTAATCCCAAATCTGTCATGGAGCTCATGAATTGGAAAAAAGGCTTAGGAAAGCTAAAGAGTGGTGGAATGGCAGCTCATACATGCTTTTTCATGGAGAAAAGAGAGGAGGATGTGTAGGACAAAAAACTAGTCAACCTCAGCTAGTCTAGCTTTTCCTTTTGCCTTAAAACACTAAAAAGCAGGCAATAAAGAAGAAAAAGCAAAAGGGTTCCTAGGAGGCCAGGAATAAAGAAAAATTGATTCCTTTATCTCTCCCATTTGCTACATGAGTCAAATAAGGCAAGTTTGACTATTATGGATAGGCAAATAGCAACTTGCACAAGGTGGGACACATGAACTAGGCAAATAAGACAAAAATAATGGAATTAATGTCTAAGTGGGTAAACTATGGGTTGATTATTCTAAAAAACACTATTTGTTGAGGGTCCTTATAAGAAATCAGGGTGGCATGTTAATCAACCACTGAGAGGAACACGAACATGTATACGAAGAAAAAATAGAACCAATATTAACATGTAGAACATAGTTTTTACATAGATTCCCTTGTAATGTCAACTGACAGATTACAAAATAGCTAACTCCTACTCTCGTTTGGAGGTAACAATATATAATGTTTACAAGTATCAGCTAGTTGACACTTTCAGTGATTGACTGCTCCTAAAATATTCGATCTTTATTGCAAACAAACAACCACACAACAACGCACAGTCTTCCTACTGCTCTGTCACGCATCGGTTCTCCTCACGCATCCTACAACATATAGATTCTTGTGGACCTGGCCTTGGATAATTTTGTCGAACATAGAAAGAAGAATGGCCAGCCTTCTTAGAGTGAGGACCATTGTAACAAAAAACACGTGGACAATAGAACAGATGAAGACCGCTTGCGCTTTAATCACTTGGGAATATGTCGACTAACAGCATGTACGATGAGCAGGAGGATGAATGACAAGGTGGATATGCTCTACGCATATCTAGCATGAATGTGTGTCCAACATTGGCTCGTTTAAAAACTATGATTTGCAAAACAAATTCATATATTAGACATATTTCCAAATATAACAGAATTTCTTAATAAAATCATGGAATAATAAAAATAAACCAAAACTTGTATAAATTCAAAATGCGTTCGTACATGTGGCTCAATGATAAGTTGTATGACAAGAAATATGTCAAAAAGGTGACAAAATAGATGCCAAATGAGTAAATTACCAGCGAAAAATAGTGACAAAACTGGGATCAACAAGGTTAAGGTTAGTTAATCAATATTGCATGTGTGATATATCGCATGTGGGATATATCGCATATGCATTTTTGAAAAGTTTAAATTTGCATGTGCAATATATCACAAGTGTGATATATCATATATGCAATATATCACACTTTAGATATATTACAAGTGCGATTTGTAAAACCAAAAATAAAAATAAAACAGAGGTCGCGGGCCTTAATTTATTATTTGCACAATGAAGGCGATATCGGGGGAGTGAAAAACCGTAGCAGTGAAAAATCGCACCAACATTGTGCGTTAGAGGCTTTGGAGGTGCCTTTGGAGGGTAGTTTGGAGTTTTCTAATTTAGAACTTGGCTCCAATAGAAGGTAAGTACTTATACCATTTACAATTGTTTTCAATATTTATTTGTTTTTGTTAATTGCATAGTTTTTATATTTGTTAAAATGAATTTAATAAAAAAAATGGAATTAAATCAAAGAATGATATATTAAAACAATTTGTAATTTGTTGTTTTAATCTTAACATATAATAGAAATATTGAAGATACTATGCAAAATGAAGCCACTAATAAACAAGAACCAAAACCAAACACAAACCCAAACATGAAGGGGGAACAAGACTGGAATTCACAGATTCTGGCTCGTTTGGGTGCATTGAGGTGCCTTAGCTCATAATTTAGAGGGGGAAATCATTTGAGACAATCATTATCCAAGGAATTTTACACCATAACAAACACAATTTCCGATTCCCAAGGAGGTCTATACAACATTAGCTTGTACATAGAATCCATGAGGAAATACTATTTCGATGGTTTGAGCTATAAAGCCATCAAAAAAATAAATATAACCAAAGATCAATTGTTTTCATTATTCTAGGACCCTAGCACTGGATTGGTTCCACCCACCAGTCAAGCACACATTTCCATAGACTGGTGGGTGGAAACAAATGTGAAAGCACATTGGATGGATCATTGGTACATGGTATTTGATGAAGACCCTCATGGGAATAGAGACATCCCTTTCTATTTCCTGAGGAATTTGTATGCAGAATCTGTCTAGGGGAAACATGTTAACTATTTTGATATTTTAGAGTTCCAGAGTGTGGTTCATGGGATTCCCCAAGATAGGGAAGGGACTAGGACTGATCCTAACTAAGTGCCACACCCTCAACGTAGACCAAAACCCCCTCATCTATATACTCCTGTGGGTCATGTGATTTATGATACACAAGAGGCCTTATTCGACTTGGTAGATACATTGCTTCAACATGGTATTGTTTTCTGAGGAAATGTAGACGTAGCGGTTGGCACTTTTGAGGCTGGCCCAACCCACACAAAGGATCCACATACTACGTCTCTAGACCATACTAGAGGTACAGATCACACGAGAGATGCTGAGGGTTCAGAGTGTTGTGTTATTCCATAGCCTTGCAAGGAATATGAAGGCATATTCTATGGCCTTTCTTTAGAGTTCTAGGGTGATGGATTACTCTGATATGTAACTAAAACTCATTCTTTTCATATTATATTTTGTTTTATATCACAATTTTAAATTGTTTTGGAATTTATTTCTATTTAATTATCTAACAAATTATGTGAACAAATATACATATGGGGTCCCATCACACCCTAAATTCACATAGTCTGACCATGGATGTTCATAACATTGATGCGGAGGTTAATGTTGCATATGGTTTTGGTGCTTCACCATTAGCTGTAAGAGATTTACTTTTTAATTTGTCATCATTATTTACATATTTATAGTAGAGATTTAAACATTCAATATGTCCAAATATGGATACAATATGTTTTATGTAGGGTGGGCACGATGAGTTTGTGGAATCCCAGCCAAGTCCCTCGCATGTACAGGAAGATTCATAGACACAAGTACTATTTCAATTATGTTTTTAATAATTCAACATTAATGCTTTTAATTATTAGAAATTTTATAATTGTATGTTTATGTTTTGTTACATAGCATGATATCTATGCCATTGGAATAACCTTTGTTATTGGTGACCCACCTCCCCCCCCCCACAACATGTACATGTATGTTTCGCTTTCTTTGAAAAAATAATTTTTCGTCCATCTTGTATATGTATCATTTTATTTGTATTATGTGACATTGAAATATGTTACTTTATGAAGGAATATATTGAGTAAATGGTGCTTGAAGAGCACCAAATTCAGGTTTTGGGTGACCCACCTCTCTCCACCCCCAGGTACATGTATGTTTCACTTTCTTTGAAAACATTATTTTTCACCAATGTAGTATATGTCTCATTTTATTTGTATTTGCTGACATTGACATATGTTACTTTATGCAGATATCTATTGAGGAAATGGTGCTTGAAGAGCACCAAATCCAGGTTTTGGGTGACCCACCTCTCTCCCCCCCGGGTGCGTGTAGGTTTCACTTTCTTTGAAAACATTAGTTTCCTTCCATGTAGGATATGTCTCATTTTATTTGTATTTGTTGGAATTGACATATGTTACTTTCTACAGGAATCTATTGAGGAAATTGTGCTTGAAGAGCACCGAATCTAGGTTTTGGGTGACCCACCTCTCTCCCCCCACACAGGTACATGTATGTTTCGCTTCCTTTGAAAACATAAACTTTCTATCCATGCAAGTATGTTTTTCATGCACCCATTTATTTTTTTACATTGACATATATACTCTTTTATGCAACTTGATAGTGAAAAAGTGGTGCTTGAAGAGCACCCAATCGGGGTCACTGCTAGTGAGGCACCAGGACCCACCATAACTTACTCGTGTACAGTAAGTAAAAATGTTATATTGGTCTGGAATTTGAACAATTGCACATAGAATTTTTATAGGTTGGTAAACTAACTTACAAATTTTGGTTTTTCTGCAATCTCCGCTAATGCGACCTGTCCCTCTTGTTCAACATTGGGGATCACCACTGAGCAGCCGGAAAGGAAAGCTCGACTTCTTAGAAGAAATTGACAGTAGCAGTGAAAGGGGGGATATACAAAATAAATGTATATGAGGGATACATACATGTAACTTTTTGTTTGTATACACATAGATGTACAATTTGATCCATTTTTTTGTATTATGGCCATCTGACATGCAAATTCTTGTTACATTATTTGTATACATATATATAATATAAAGCAAGGTTCAAATTTATACATATATGGTTGACTTGATTTTGGAACATGATATGTTTGGTTCACCTATGTCATATTATGATATAAGTGGTTCACATATGTGATAGTATGATATGTGTGGTTCACCTATGTGATATTATGATATTAAGATCAAGTAACCAATGTAAGTCATGTGAGATAATCACTAGAGACCATAACCATAACCATACCATACAACTACCCAAATTTAGTTATCATCAACTTTTTAACATTATGGCTATCCTCAACTTTTTAACGATATAACCATACCATACACTACCTAAATTGCATACACTAACATCATAACATCATAGCCATACCACTAGCATCATAGCATCATACATGTGTTTCTACTTCGAAGTCATGCATGCATGTGAACTTCCACTTGTGATCCATGTTCAACCCTATTCATTTTGTTTCATGTATGTGCACATCCTACTTATATGGCCTTTTTGTTTCTACTTAAATGGTATTAACCAATATAATTATGTAAACCTAAATATACTAACATCATACCATACTAACATACCATACCATACTAGTATACCATACCATACCATACTAGTATACCATACCATACCCTACAATGCTAACATACACTACAACAAAACCTTGTGATTAGCGTCTCTTTTAGCTTCCTTCTTGGTGTTCATGATCACTTTTCATGTATTTTAATCATTTTTTGGACAAAGTGGATTCTTTTCCATGATATGGTGCTTTTAATGGTGTTATTTGCATCCCTTTTTAAAATTTGGCACTATTTTAGACGCTAATTAGCATCCCAATTAGAGTCCCAATTAGCGTCCCAATTAGAATCGCAATTAGCACCCCAATTAGTGTCCCTTCATAAAAGTTGGTGCTATTTTGGGTGCTAATTAGCCTCCAAATTAATGTCCCAATTAGCGTCCCAAGTAGAATCATAATTATCATCCCAATTAGCATTCAAATTAACATCCCAATTAGTGTCCAAACAAACATCCCATATAATGCCAAGACTATCCTCCAAAAAATGCCCTAAATAGCATAATACCATATATTAATCCATGGTTAGTGATAGGAATTATGCCATGAATTTTGACAAGAAAAACATCCAACATGGCACCAATTATAGATCCAGGAATTGTGCCTAGAAAACATCAAACATAGTGCCAAGTATAGTTGCAGGTATAGTTCTTGGAAAAATGCTAGAATTTTCGAAAGGAACCAAGCTAGGAATTGTGGTCGGAAAACGTTCGTCATAACGTTAGATATATTAATGTCAATGTTGGTTATCATGATTCATGTGATAGTACTTTTGGATCTTGATTTATCATAGTGGCACCTAAGTGATCGTAATCATGGAACTTTTATATCTTGATTAATCCTAATGAGGGGTAAATTACCTTAATGTCACCTAAATTTCCCTAATAGCATTTGAGTGTCCCCAACAACATTTAGTAGACCCTAATGGCATGTGATAGGTCCTAAAAACATGACGAAGATGCATTACGATAAGTATGATGGAGTGTATGGATATGATTTGATACGGATAAGGCTATATTATCCATTATTGTGAGGTAGTAGGGCTCCATACTCATTATTATCGCAATTATATTGATGATGACTATGATGACGACATTGATGTTGATTTATTCTATGATGATGATGACTATGTGGATCTAAACGATGATTATGCATGTGGTATCACTTTTGGATCCTAATTGATTCTAATGGAATCCAAATTTATGTAATGACATCTAAACAATCCTTATATTATCATTGAAATGACTATAATGACATATAAATGACCTTAACAATTACATAACATTAACCTTGATGTCGATGAGTGATTAAGAATGCTAATGGCATATGAGTGACCATAATGAGAATGATGACAATGATTTTGTTGATGATGTACTTAATGTTGATGATGATTATGTTCAAGATGGTGTTGATGTACCACGAGAGCCACAATGGCTCCCTGGACATTCACTCATTCTTCACATCAACCAAGAGAACAAGTTCATTGGCTTGTTCATCTCTCGAAATCATAATTGAATTTCCTGTCAATGTGGGATCCAATGTTTTGGTTTTCTTTATTCTTCTTAAGAATAAATACATGAGGAAAATGGAGTGGGTTTCTTTTTTATAATGGGAAGAACCCCCATGACTAGCATGTTTTCCATTGGCTAAGTTACCACGAACCAGGGGCATCTAATCCATCAAAATCACTTGGGGATCACACCCACCTGGACCGTACCAACCCTTAACATGGTTGGATTTTTTGAATCTACAGGATTTCAAACAACGACCTTTCCACTTAGGGGGCGTCTTTACCATACCATGCCCCCAAATTTTCTACATCTCATAGATAGTACAATGGAGTCAGTTACAGAGAAAAGGAATTCACATTATTATCCATATTCAAATAGATGTTCGGAAATATAATTGGGTGGGTAAGAACGTATGAATAATAACAACATGGAAATAGTTGGAGGATAAGGTGGGGTCAGAGTGGGTACACATACTCTTTTCTAGGTTTTAATGTTGGTTAAGATCCCATGCATTTTCCATGAGTATTAGTGGTAAATGTTATGGCTCAATACCTTCAATTTCAACCTCTACCTATGGAATGATCCCCAAGGATCATGATTACTTTTATCAACCTTAGACTTCCACCAAATCACACTTGTAGGAAACAATCTCTTATGAAGTACATGTTTGATTATTGGAGCCTAACACATTTCCTATAAACCCCAATGATAACTTTTATGTCATAATAGGTACCTTCTATTTCGTCCTTAAACCATGGTATAAGAGGGCAAACTAATTAAGAGATCTAATGGACAAACCAAAACCTAAGAAAACCACAATTTAATATTTTCATATATATAATAATAATAATAATAATAAATAACTAAAAATGGAAAGATAAAACAAAAATTCAAAACACTTTCCTCACTTACCTCTTGTGCACTTCCAATCAGACACACTGCCTTCGATCGAGGACAAGCATAGACCATTACTTAGGAAGATGCGTTCAAAAACATGTTTAGATACATGGGATATGAACTCCTAATAGAGCCTCGATGATGCGATTCCTCGTGTATGTTGTTGTTTCTCTTAGCTTAGTATGATTTTGAACTCATGTAATTAACCTATTGCCAATGCCAAGTCTAAGGTTAGTTGAGAACCACATTCCACATGTCATTATTAATCGGAGTTCATAACATATTTTGAAACTTGTTAATTGGATGCCTCCTCATAAGTTAAGGATTTTTATTCACTGACATGGATTATCTAAGATATCAAACCAAAGAACCTTGAAGCCTCACAATAGGCTTCTTAAAGATATCAAGTTAATACTCCATGGCCTCCTCCCTTTGCTCATCTTAACAGGATGACTCAAGGACTTGGCTCACTTCTATATCACTAGGAGTATATCTAAATAACTTTCTCAAGGGAGATCACATATTTACTTTGTAATCCCATTCTTCTGGGGTTTGAGGAGCACATTTGTATCCCTCTTGATCTTTGAACTTACCATTTCTTCCAATCTAGAATGGAACAAGCCATCAATAAAAAATATTTAGAATATTCCCTTATGTTGACTCTCCGTTGACACTTAGGAGGATGAATATCTAGGATAACTGATCCTACATTCTGTGGATCCTCTTAATACCTCAACACTCAGCCCCACAGTCATTGTTAATGGTTCCACCACCTAATGTTCAATGTTCCACTGACATTGTTTATGGTTTCATAAACATCTATTTTTGGTCCACCACCAAATATTCATGGTTCCACCAACATCTCATAATGAGCCTTTTAATGTTTAATGTTGTCAGTGTTGGTTATTTTTCTAATGATATTACCATAAGTATCAAATCTATTCAGATTTATAGTTCAATGTTATCACCGAGACATTCTATGACTTGATGAGAAGATGAAGTAAGAGATTCCCTCCTTGGTCCCTATTTCACGAGAGTTATCTCGCCTTGAGGACATGACAAGATTCTGTATTAGAGTCCTATTTGCATCATATTTTGTAGTTTTGGATTCCAACACATAATTGAAGCTTACATGCCTCAAATTTCCTAGATACATGGGAAGTTGTGCATATTGTAATTTTGGATTCCAACACATGTTGAAGCCTGCATGAATCAAGTTTCCTATATGCAATAGAATATACATGGAAAGTTATACAAATTGTTGTGCACTACACACANCACATTAATATATTAAAAAACACTATCTCATAAAACTTAAGATTTTAGTTAGCTACAAATCCTCATCTTCTACTATTATACTTGTTGACTTTAATATAGATTACCATATTACAATCCAGGTACATATGACATCCTTCAATATCATGTCTTATTTTAATGGTTGTTCATGTCATATGTTTTCAAAATGGCTTGTTTACCAATATTTTAGAAATAAAATTAATCAAATCAAATAATCACTTGGACGTCACATCTCTTCATAAACATTTTTAAAAAGTCAACACATCTTTCTATACACATTATAAAAAAACCAACACATCTTTCCATACACATTGTCAAGATTAGATTGCTTCACAATCCAAGCTCCCCTACAAGAAAAACAATTCTTCATGAGTGCCATAGGGACCAGGGCATGAATTTAAGGTGATGTGTGAATATGTTGAGAGCTATGTGCTAAAGGATAAAAGTTAATATTATTTATATTAACACACATGGGTAGTTTGGTTAGTTAATTAAGGTGCGTGTTCAGTTCCAATCACTCTAAATATATTGATACTATCTCCTTTTATCTCTTTGCATTTAGCTAGTCATATTGTGTTATTAGGACATATTTCAAGGGATAGGTGGGAAACGATGGAAACGATGTTGATGATGGTGAAAATGACAATGAAATTGATGATGAGGATGATGATGATGATGATGATGATGACGATGATGAGGAGGAGGATGATGAAGATGATGATGATGATGAAGATGGTGATGGTGATGATGATGATGATGATGATGATGATGATGCCGATGATGAGGATGAAGATGACGATGATGATGATGGTGACGACGACGATGATGATGACAATGACGATGACGATGATGAGGATGGATATGACAATGATGATGAGGATGATGATGAGGATGATGAGGATTAGGATGAGGAGGATGAGGATGATGATGAATATGGTGATGAGGAGTATGATTATGATGATGAAGATGGTGATGTTGATGAGGAAGAGGGTGATGATGCTAATGATGAGGATCGTGATGTAGATTTTGATGATAGATGATGAAGATGAGGATGACGATGAGGAGGATGTGGATGATGATGAATATGATGAAGATGATGATGATGATGAAGATGATGTTGATGAGGAAGAGGCTGATGATGCTGATGATGAGGATCATAACAAAGATGTTGATGCTTATGAATATGATGAATATGATGTTGATGATGAGGATGATGATGGTGATGGTGATGGTGATAGTGATGATTATGATGATTAGTGTGAAAGGTCTACATCTCAAATATGAGTTCATAAATCCAATGCAAGGTAATAATGTCAAATCCCATTTCTTTGGAAAAAAGCCATTATTGTAGCTATAAGAATATAGACTATTAACTCAATACCCTAACACCCTAATACACTATGATTATTAACTACCACATTGGATGATATCATTATTATGAATTTTGCACCTATGAAATTTGTAATTTGAGATGTTTAACCTCTTTTTAGTCTCCATGTTGAGTTGTAGCATCCTTATTGCATATTAAAAACATATAATTTACTCAATATGACCTGAATATGCCTTCAATATGCCCTGAAGATATAAAAATATAGTCATGGATAACTCATCGTTGATGAATGGATAACAGACAGTTCAAGGCAGATAACTAGAAGAATGTGAGATTAAAAAAAATATATAAAAACTAACTATAAGTTGATCAATAGATAACAGTAAAAATGTCAGTGATAATATGTAGCTAAGCATAGATAACTCAAATTTGGAACCCATTTACCTAGAAAAATATGAGGAATAAGAAAATAATTCAAACTATTTATCTACATGATCCAACCTCAAAACATATGAATGTGCTAACAATAAATATATTAAAAAAGTTTTAAAAAGTTTAATAATAATATTTTATTTTAAAATAAAGGTTTAACTACATATGAATTTAGTTTGGATATATATCCTAATTGGTTATAATTTCAACCTATCACCTGTAAAATCTCTCATAGATTTGAACTTATTATACCTAAAACCTCACATGATTTTTCCCTCTACCTTCTTCAAAAAAACATATGTTTTTAATTATTAAACACCAATTACGCCATATATTAAACTACAATTAAATGATTTGAAATTTACTTTCCACGCCAAGGTGCATATTAGTCGATACCGATTTGTGACAGCGAAGCAAAAATCACCGAGATACATATTTGTCTGTATGACAGTTAAACAAATATCAGGGCCATTCTTCATGAATTCAAAGGTGGGAAGGAGTAAGGTAGTGCAGGACTGAAAAACTACTGAATTGAAATTTGATAAGTGGAAATTGCCTCGGAAGCAAAGGGTTCAGGAAACAACTTTAAACCCTACAATATTTAACACATTTTATGAGGGCACAAGTAGGCAATATCAAACTTCAAATTTTCTATGGATGGGAAATTACTGGGGATTGCATCTGCCGAAAAAAATGTGAGAAAATGCTCTACAAGAGACGAAAATGTGAAGGAGCTCCAAGGTCACACAAAGGGCATCTCTAACATCGAATGGTATGGCACATCCACATAGGTGATTTCATCAAAACATTGAAGGGCCACATTAATTTTGTGATATGTGTTAATTCCAATCTGTAGTTGAATTAAAATAGATCCTTTGATGAAACTGTGAGGATTCAGGATGTGAGGACGAGGAAATGCTGAAGGTTTTTCTTGCCCATTCAGACCCCTTCACTTCAATCGGGATGGGTCATTGATAGTTTCCAGTAGTTATGATGGGATCTGTAGGATTTGGGATTCTTCCACTGGCATTGCTTAAATACGCTCATCGATGACAAGAACCCCCCCTTCATTTGTCAATTTTTCACCAAACGACAAGTTTATTCTAACCGAAACACTTGACAATCCATTGGTATGTTTAAACCCTAAACCCTTAAGGTTTGCATGAAAAATGCATGAATTTTATTTGAAAGTTACTAGTTTTCTGTTAATTGGTGGCAGCGTTGTTTCATTCTTTCATAGTGATCACAACTAGAGTATATAGACTGCGAAAATTCACCTAATGGAAGCTTACTTCCTAAGTAAGAGGCACGCCAATATCTGTAATAGAAGAATGCAACTTGTGGTCATTGCAAAGGAGCTGATCCTTATCTCTCAAGGCAGGCTTCAAGCATAGTGGACAAGGCTTCGGCAAGCCCATAACTGATAGCAATGCCTACCCCAGTAAAATCCATGATATGTGTGTGATCATGATTCTCAATATAACTCTTAGACTTTGCTCTAATATAAACCAACTCTATGGGGTCATACTTGGCCAAAACACTCATCAAATTTTCTGTCAAAAACATAGTGTCATACTCACAACACAAACTAGTGTGAATCTGGAGGGCGTAGCCTGAAGGTGTTAAGTAAAATAATGGAAATATGAGTACCCAAAGGCTTGGATTCATCAGAAACCATGATGGGAGGAAGAGACTGCTCATCCTCTACATCATATAGAATGCTCTCCTCGACATAAAAAAATCCTTGCATTAAACCAGGCTTGAACCCCAGTTTCAAAAATTCCTTCCTCTGTGGCCATAGTTTGGAGGAGCTTTGTATTCCAAAGACTATGTTTATGAGTGTTAGAGAGGTCTTAGAAATGTTTAGAATCAGAAAAATCCCATTTTTTTTTTGGGGTTCCCAAAATATCCCATGGAAATGGTGAAGGCTCAACCTCCCCTTCAATTCTTAGGTATGCCAGTGCTTTATTTACGCACATAAATGCTATATAACCTAAATAAATAGTAGGTAGATATTAATTCTATTTTATCACTTACTTGTAAAGTCATTTATTACTGGAAAATAAAAGGAGTTCTCTAAGAAAAAATAACCCCTCGATTAATACTTCTGGAGTACTCATATAGGTTTATTCTTGCAGCATGCACTCTCCCTTTGTTTCCTTAATTTTCATTTTACGCAGTCCTTCAGTTTCATCGACCTCTTCACTATATACCTTCCAGCAGTATATCAGTTGATTAATCTTGGTGAAATTTGTGTTATACATGTATAATGGAATGGTCTCTGTGTGGGACTCAGAGGATTTTGGATTAAGATAGTTGTTTAAAAGTTAAAACCCATATGGAGCATAGCCCGTTCTAGTCCTAGTTTACCTAGAAGAAATGAATATGGGCGGTCGTCTGCAATGATACGTGTGGGTATAAATTGGGAAAACCAATGCCAAAATAATTGCTAAGAAGATAAAAAAATCCCAGATCACTCAATACCGCATTTCCAAACCACTTTTTATTTTTCAACAACCTCCTAACATCCTTTAATTGCATAGCCAATTTCAAAGAATCCATCCACATTTTTAATTACAGATCCCAATTGATAGATAATTGTGTTTTTCCTAATGTCTTGCTGTTGACATAGGTCCCGATTGGTTGAGAATATGTAGTATGACTACGGAACAGACGTGTGTTTTTCACCAAAAAAATGTTTTATTTTTTTGAAACATGTCTTTCTCACTAATAGAAATAGGACAAATGGAAAAATCCAAATTTTTACTGCACTTGGGTTCTCTACTACTTGTTTTCTGTATATTGGGTCCAATTTCATAATGTTCAATGAATAAAAAGTACACTAATTTCCAAAAGAAAAGGTAGTTATTAATATGAAAGTTTGCAATCTTCATATGCAACATTTCAATGATAACTCTTTACAAATCACATAGATGATATTGTACATTATAAGTATCATGGATTCTTGACAGTTGAGTGGTATTTGACTCTATTGTTTTTTTTGTGAAAATAGGTCATAGAAACAAGCACATTGAGTGATTTTTTTTTTGTCACTGATTTTGAGTGGCAGAGTCAACATAAGTTGCATTTGGGATCTTGCCTTTAATTTAAGGAGTGGGGTGCAACAACCTGGCACCATGGCACATTTTATATAAATAAGATATGCCTATTTTTGGGATGGTGTAGGAAACTGTTGGGCTTAGGGAAGATGCGGGTTCTTATTCTTTTATCTTCGCACCAACAAACAGACCCACACTGTTGGCCCTTTCGGCAACAACCTGCGAACAGGTTGCAGTCTCATCCGAAACAGCTAAGGGGTGCTGCAGAGTCAGGTTTCTACAGGTGAAAGAGGGATATTACTGTACCTTTAGCCTTAACAAAGAATAATCATGCAATACAAAGCTTCGATATTCCCATAAATAACTTTGTAGTTTAGATAAAAAGACAGTTTCTTGCTTAACCCTTAACTGGGAATTCACAGCGAAGTTAATACTTCGCAATTTATCTTACTTTATCATTCATCTACTTATCAAATGCATAAAACATAATAGCAAAAAATAAAAGGAACCACCACAACACAAGATATACGTGGTTCACCCCCAGTGTAGGGGCTACATCCACAGAACTACGTTTATATTCAACAATTTACAAAACCACAGTTTTGATCTGCGCACTCAGCTGCAGAGGTTGTCCACACACTCAACTGGGACTTAACCTCAAACCCAAAAATAGACCTTAGCTTCTTCACATAAAATTATCATACAAAGAAACCTACTTGACTCCTTTACATAAGTGCCTATTTATACAAGTGCACTATTACAATACCATGGGCTTAAACCATGGGTATCCAAAAACCATGGGACATTTACAAAAAGAGGGGCTTCGACCCAATCTCGAAGCCCCTAAGACTATTTTGGACCACAACTCTGCTTACAAGCTTCGCACCAAAACCATGGAGTTGCCAAAATTAAGGACCTTCAAGGTCCAAGCCCCAACAGGCCCCTAAGACTCACCAGTGTCCCATCCCGGGACACTCTACTGCTTTTCAGGTGGCAGAATCTTGTTGGCGAAGATGTTAAATTGATTTTTGAGGCTGCATATGATATCTTTGGCTGCTTGCTCCTTCTCCAGTATCTCCTGCAATGTTGCTACAGATGCTTCGTTGGCCTTTTCCTGTGCAAACGCATCATACTCCTTAAAAAATTTAAGATTGTTGTCCGCAGCAGTGCTCAACTCCAAGGCCTCATTAATAAGGGGCTGCACAGAGTTCACCAACAATGTTTCTTTCCTTCTGCAAGACTCAATTTCTTGCTGGATCTCATTTCTATGCTTCACCTTAAGCATCTTCTGCATAGGAGGCAATGTCTTAATTTCTGCCTTTACTGCGTCCAACTCTGTCTGTCGCTGCTTGATGGTTTCTTGCAACTTTTCAACTTTTGGGTTGTCCTGCAAGTTTTCCCAGGCTTTGACGCTTTCATCTAGTAGTTTTGAGGCACTACTCACAAGATATGATATCTTCGTTGCTGAGGCCTGAATATCTCTATGACGTTGTTCCCTAACCTCTGGTGGAATATCATGAATGATGCAAAGTTGAAGCTTTGTAATATGAGCCTCATGTTCTACTTTCATCTTCTCTATCTCGCTTCAAGACTGTTGTGCATAGTCTTTCATCTTGACTATTCTTTGCTCCAGTTCTTCTTCAGCCTGCATGTTGAATTCAGGGAGACTACGACATGCCTCATCCAACACCCGCGCGAGTGTAGCCCACTTCTTTTCTGCTTCCCTCTTCTTCTGTTCAACTTCTCCCAACTGCACTGTGAGGCTCTCACTTTGCTTCATGGTATTCTCTAACTACATGTGTGAGTAGGTGTCTCATTCTCGGATCTCGTTCATGATTGCCAATTGACAAAGATGCAGCTCCGACATAAACAACTTGGTGTAGTCTATCTCAACTGATATGCTCATCTGCGATCGAGATGTTGCGTCAGTTATTATAAGGGCTACACTTGGTACTTGTCCTTTGTTATTTTTGGTGGGCCATTTTCTCATATCTAGCTGCGCGCCTACTGAGGAACTGCTTGTTGCGGTGCCAGTTGCTGATCTTTCCGCTAACTCCTTCAGTTCTGTAATTCGCTATGCTACTCCAACGAGCGCATCAAGGTGTGTAGTTGCAAACTCTACCCACTTGCTAGATAATACTTTTGTGGACTGTGTTAGAGCCTGATCAAGCTCGTCAATCATCAAAGCGGGCTCTTCGATGATATTTTTTCCCTTCGACGCCTTAGCTTTCTTTCGGGGCTGAGGCTTAGTAACTTCCTCTACTTCTAGAGACTTGCACTTATCTAGGCGATTAGGGTTGGAAATTGTCTTGATTGATTCTTATTCTTCTTCATTAGCTCCGTCATCGCCACCATGGTCATCTCCACTCTGCTATGACTCATCTTGTTCTTCACTTTCTTCTGGTGGGTCACTCTGTGGCGGCTGACTAGGACCTGCGCCCACATCTGTCACTGGGGGGACTGGTATGTTGGGCCTTGTTCCTGCGTCCTTCATCCATTCATCCAGCCACTACTAGACTAATGTGAGGATGTAGTCCTGGTTCACCATGTATGGAAACTTTGACCATTTATGCTTGTTATCTATGCAATCCTGGATGAAGACAGTGTGCATGTCAGCCTTGAAGTTGGCCACTCCTGTATACTGAGAAAATATCTCATTACTGAGCTGTGGTGTTTTCAGAATATCATAGGAAATATTCATCACATAGAAGGTGAACACATAGTTTGTCATCTGCTGTAAATCTTTAACCTGTGAAACCCAAAGAGATGCATAGCTTGCTGCTCCAAGCATATCAAGAGGCACATCAAAAAACTGTGCCTCGGTAGGTTCTCTCCATCCTACCAGTGCAATAAGAACTAACAACCATGAGTAATGAAAGGTTCTACCTTTCTTCTGCACATCGTGGACATCTTTGAGGAATTCCCTAGCAATAAACTCTACCCATTGTAATTGTATCCTTCGGAACAGTTCGCAGCAATACTGACAATCGGGGTAGGTACTTCATTAGGTCTGCGCTTCTGCATTAATTTGCATGCTAGGAGCTCTGCGGAGAAGCGAATGTTTTGGTGCCGAATTGTCGAGGTTTGATACCCTCGCTTTCCTTTCATCAAATCGAAGCAGTCCTTCATGTGCTGCGCCAGCTTCATATCTTCGTGTTTCCCGACAAATTCAATCCCAGGATCAGTCCTTTCCTTTGGCAAGCCTATATTCCTATGAATCAGTTCTCCATCAATAGCTATTTTCTAGCTTCCTATCCATAGGTTCCCATCATGCACCAATGCCAATAGCTGCTTGACCACCACGGTAACCTGCATGCTGCGACCAAAGTGGGGGACATTTAGCATCTTCAACAAGCCAGCAGCCCACTATTTCACTTCCAGTAATGTAATTCCAGCCTCTGGATAATGGATAGAGTGCAAGTATTTTCCTGGTGCGAACTGTGGAAATTTACCATGATCATTTGTATCGTGGTCTGCGTACTTGAGCCGGTCTAATTTTCATGTCATCATTCCGACCAACTACACACCCTATGGCAGTGAAGGGGTGCATAATGTGAACTTGGCTATCCGCTGAGGTGGCTGAAATCCATGTCGAACAGGTGGAAGATATGGTGGATGCTGCAATGCAATTTTCTCATCCTCACCGAAGTCGTCAAAACCTTCAGGTGGGAGCTCTGTCGAACCAGGAGGATTCATCTCGGGATCCTCCGGTGTCTTTCCTAATGGTTTGTGCCTTTCTTCGTTCCGCTTAGAGCGAACTTCTGTCTTAAATTTATTTCTGGTTGATTGTGTCTGCATTGGTTGATTTGGTGCTGGGGGAGTCTCTTCGTGAGGTGCATATGTAGGTGGGTTTCTCATAAGGTTCTGCAAACCCCTCTCTGTGAATTCTCTTACCAATTCCTGGACTTCGCGATCAACTGAGATGGACTCAACATAAGAAAATGCATAATGTGAAATTCACAGGTCTGGGTGTCTTCTTCTAGAATCCAACGACCAAATCTGCCATAACTGTGCATTAAAGACACCAAATCTAGCTGAGCGGCGGTAGATCTTGTCCAAATGGTGCTAGATTTCCCAAAATCTCATCATTACAGGTAGTTAATGTAGTTAACGTACCGGCGCCGCCAAATCTGATTTTTTTCAATAGTCACATTTTAATCTTTGACACACCTTTCTTCTTCAGTAGAACCACTAACTTCAGGTTCGCCACAATAAGGATCTTTGACACAATATTGATCTTCGACCCATCCTGACACAAGCTTCAACAAAACTTCGAACTTCGACCCACGACAGAATTTCTTCCCCAACCTTCGACACTTCGTAAATTTGAGAACAACTTCATTATAGTCTAGTACCCAATTTCAACTGTTATTTGTACTTAGAATCTCCTTCTTTCTATTACTTCTGATCAGGGGGTACAGGCTTGTCCCTGTACTTCTTTAATCTACTTCCATTCACCATGGAGGGAAAAATTTCTCCATTCAATTTAGCTAACTGAACTACACCACCATCAGTAACTTTCTGAACTATGTATGGTCCTTTCCAATGTGTCTTGAACTTACCTAGTAACTTCATGAATTTACTTTCGTACAAGAGAACAAGATCACCATTCTAAAAATGCTTCTTCTTAATGTGTCTATCATGCCATGCTTTTTCTCTAGCTTTCTGTACTTGCTGCTGGAAACTTGCAATGAATCTATCTTTTTCTAGTTCTAGTATCTTTTCCATCCTTTCATTCAACACGGCTAGGTCATCCATCTCTGTGAAGGAAGATATTCTAAGGCTAGGAATAATGTACTCCGTGGGAATAACTGCTTCCATTCCATATACCAGCCTAAAAGGTGTGTGGCCTGTCAACTTCTTGCAAGTGGTTCTATAGGCCCATAATACTGCTGGAATTCTAAGATCCCAATCATTTCTGTTAACATTGCAAACCTTCACCAGAGCATGCTCAAGAATCTTGTTAAAGGCTTCGACAGTTCCATTTGCTTGAGGATGGTAGGCAGTACTCTTTTGATGATATACTTAAAATTATTTGGTCAATTATTCAATAGTCTTATTCAGAAAATGTGATCCTTGATCACTCATAAGAATTCTAGGACATCCAAACCTCGACAAAATATTATCGAATATGAACTTCGCAGCTGTAGCAGCGCTATAGTCCTTGAAATGGTTGAGCTTCGGCTCAACGAGTAAGGTAATTAGTTGCTGTAATAATGTATCTTGCTCCATATTTATTTACAGGGGGATTCATTGGTCCAACAAAATCAATATCCCATTTGTCAAATGCTTGTAAAGTTACCTATGGAACCAGAGGCATCTCATCCCTCCTGGATGGTTTTCCTGTCCTCTGACAGATATCACAGCTGTGGCAGTACTCTTTTGCATCCTTATGAATCGTAGGCCACCACAATCCAGCTGTCAGAATCTTCTGTGCTGTAGCTTTTCCTGCATAATGACCTCCTGCTGCTCCAAAATGTTCCTCAGCCAAAATCAATGGATTTTCATGCTCAAGGACACGTTTGTGACGTATTTCATCTTGTCCCATCTTATATAGCTTTCCTGCTATCAAGATAAAGTCAGCAGCTCTAACCACCAGCTGTTTCTTCTGTTGTGTTGTCATATCAGAGGGTGCAAACCCTGTAGACAAGTACTGAACAATATCCTGAAAATAGTCATCAACCATCTGGATGGAAAACAACTAAGCATCAGGAAGACCTTTGTCCAAAATAGTGGGCTCTTCTTCTCACTCGAGCCTCGACAAGTGGTCAGGCCCCAGGTTAAGTCTTCATGGCTTAACTATGATCTCAAAGTCATACTCCTGAAACAAAGTCAGCCTTGTTAACCAAATACTTCAAAGCAGAATGGTCAGTGAACATCTTAAAATGAGATCCTAACAAATAATGTCAAAATTTCTGCAAAGCATAAACCATATCTAGACCTTCTCGTTCTGTCATAGTATAATTATTTTCTGCAGTGTGTTGGGCTCTGATCTACAGGTGTGAATCGGAACTTATATTTAAATCAACCTGGGTTAGTAAACCTTGAGACACATCCAGGTTTTAGGACTTAGAGGATAAACTTATCTGGAATTTAGCTAACTGTGAATTAAATCTACTGACAGATGAAAAGAATACTGCAACTTACAGACACAAAATCCTTTTACAAGGGTGATTTCATTTGTTTCTTTTTAATCACACATTATTTGATTTAGGAAAGCAAAAATGAATGGGATTAAAAAGCAATTTAAATAGCAAATCTAAACCTAGGCTACAGACTACAAGGTTCTACCAGCATTGAATGAACAAATACCAATTAAAATCTCTTACAAGACAGTGTTCATAATTTGTAAATGTATTTTACCACTTCACCATCGAATAAACAACAATAAATAATACATAGAGGTCGTGGTCTGAACCATCGATACCTTCAGTGTTTAACCAGTGAAAGAAACAAATTTTTATTCAATGTTGCCAGTGATATATAGCATGATAGAAATTGTAGCTTGAACCATAAAATGAAAGAATAGAGCAGTAATAAAATCGATCAGAAACTTAATTAAATTTATTCTGCAATGATAAACTAGAAATTATAGGATTTAACACATACCAACAGCACGATTTAATTAACTTGCATCAACAGGAAATCACTGCAATCACCAAATCGCTACACCGGCAATGTAAAAGTGTGAGAACTCAACAATGGGGCCCCTCCAAATCCTTGCTCCACACACAGTAAAAGATTTATAGTACTAAAACTTGATATGCATTCACCATAAATTGTTTACACAGCAAAGGAACCACGCAGTTCAGAAGCAAAAATGTGTTCCTCTTCAAAATCGTGATAGTTCTTCATTGTCTTATGAGGGATTTATACAAATTCGAAATACAACTAGAAATGCTAAAATTCTACAACTAATTAATGAGAATGGCTAACGAGATCCTCATCAAAATTGTGAGACTCCACAAAATCAGAGCTGTTCCTTCTTTTGTGCTGGATGTAGAACAGGTGGCCGCCCTTGACTGAAGTTGACTCGACATCTGTACAGGCCACATCACCTAATTGTTGAATGTTCATCCGTCTGTGGACATTAAGGATCCATTCTCTATCTTCCATTTCCCTCCTAGCTGTACTGCAAATGCTCAATCTTGGAGTTAATACGGGAAGTTAGTACATCCCGTAGTCTAAGTAAAAGTCCTAGTTAAAATGCTTAAAAAGTCTAAAACTCAATTTATTAACAAGTAATGACATTATACCTCTTTAACCAAGGTTCATGGGCAATCTTTAAAGCTTTTCTAATCATTATGGAGGTTTTATGAAGGAAATGAAAGATATCTAAGAGGCAAAAAGGGGTAAAAAACGGTGCCCAACATCTCCCCCAAGAGGAAACTGCAGCATGTCCTCATGCCAAAAACTTTGACCCTGTTCAAAACCAAAATTGTACTGCTGATCATCTTGCCTTTAGTCTTCAGTCTGTGGTGATGCATCTGTTGATGCCCGAGATGCATAGAGGATCTTCAACCTTTCATACTTAGCCTTGTAAACCTTCCTTTACTTGTACCATCTATAGGCTTGTTTAGTGATGTGTGTTCTTTGAACCTTTAGCTTCCAATTAACTTCCCTTAACTTCTCATTCTTTTGTTCCAGTTCCTTTAGCTCAAGTTTCAATCTCTTAATTTCCTTACTTTTTTTGGAAGCTTTCTTTTTCTTCATCTTTATTGGAAGCTGCTCAGAATTTGCATCCATACCCAATTCTCCATGCTCTTGTGTTGAATGCTCTTTTTCCTCTTCCATAGCCTGATGTTCTTTGAAGAGAGAACTTGAACCTTTGGGTAATTCCTGTTTTAACTGCTTCCCTTTTTCTTTTTCTTGCTGGTCTAGGAAGAGGTTGATCTTTTTTGTTTGCCTGATCACCTCATCAGGATCTAGGATATCTTGTCCTTTTTCAACTGCTGGATCTTCTCCTGTACTCTCCAAAGTATGTATATGTTCCTCATCTTCTAATGCTGATTGACTTTGAGTTTGCTTGTATTTTCTTGACTTTCTCTGATAGGTGGTGAAGAGCTGATCTTGTTTTTGATACTGTTTTTCTTTCTTCTTCACACTTCTAGTTTGTATCCTTCTCTGAGGCTATTTTGAACTTGCTTCCTCAGAGCTGTCCTCATCATCAGTAATCATCAATACTTCCTTCTTTTTCTTCTTCCCCTTTGGTGGTTTTGAGCTTGTTGCCTCAGGGTATGTCAGCATCAGTAATTCATCTTCCTTTGATCCTTCTTCAAGTAAATCTTCCTACTCTTCAAATTGATTATGAACTAGAAACCTTGACCATGTCAAATTATTTCTTTGTAATTCATGTTGGATAAGGATTTTAATAAGACCACAGTGGAAAAGACTTGTTACCTTGTCTTTTGGACGCCTTTGGACAGCCTTAGCCATCTTAGTTAGACTCTGAAGCAGGAAGTAAGGCATATTGATTTCACATTCACCCTTTAGATGTTGTAGTAGCTTGATGTGATAAAGGTAAACAATGCCAAATCTGCCTTCACAAGTAACAAATTTCTGAATGATGTAAACTATCTCATCCCATGGATGAACTAGACAACTTCTTGGTATCCCTTTTTTCCAATTGACTGATCCTGCCCTAGACCTGCATAAAAATGGCATCCATACTTTCTCTTTAAACTGTTTGCTTTTGAAGAACCTTTCCCCCTACTGTGGCAGACCAGTAACTTGAGCTAGAATGTCTTCTGACAGTCTAAATTGCAAATTCCCCACTTTAACTCTTTCTCCATCAAAGGTCTCAGCAAAAGCTAAGCTAGCCTGCTCATTGTACCCATTAAATTTTTCAAAGAAATTGATCCACTGTTTATTTGCAAAAATATAAAGGAAACTTTCATGAATATCATTGGGATTAAATGTTGCTGGTTCCAATCTAGCTGACATTTTAAATTTTAAGTTGAAAACAGGAACCCTTCGACCTCTAACTCTGTCTTTGTAATTCTATTTCCTCAACAATACTCTGTAATTGGTGAAATTTATTTTGGTTTGGGCAGAGTATTCAACAAGGAAAGGGTTTTAAATCTTACCTCTTTTCCAATGTCACTACTTTTACTTCCTCTTGCACAATTTGGACAGAGTTTGGAGTATTCACGGCGTCCTCCTTGCTGACTGTCTCTTCTACACAATCTTCTCTACAAATAATATCTTCATATTTCCTGTAGCTCACGGCCTCTTTGTTTATGCCAATTATCTTCATACAACAATCGATTTTGCAGAGAAAAAATTGGACTCGGCCTCTAAGAGAATGACCAAGTCGTGGTATATAATGCAGAAATCGATTTCATTTATGTGCTGTCGTGGGCATCATTCCACGTTTCCTTTCCATCATTTCATGATATGGTATTTCCATTTGATTATTTACTTAGGATAGAAAATAGAAGTAAGGTTTCAATAAAACATATCAATCTCTTTATATTCCCAATGTTTAATACATAAATTGGCAATATATACTTCAGTTTGTCATATACCCAATGTTTAATAAATAGGCTGTCAATGTTTAATAAACAGGTTGTATGAAAGAAGCTTTCTTTTCCCTTTTAAAATAAACCTTTTTCTTTCATAAAAACAATGCTGAAGATGTATATTTGCCCTATTTTCTTCCTCAAATTAACCAATGCATGATGTACTATATACATATACAAAGGAGACTTTTGAAATTCTTTTATATCAATGTTTCACTTTTGCTGAGAAAGAGACCTTGTTTATCTTCAACCCAATTGAAACTCTACCTGTAGTATGCAATATGGATCTTGTAGAATGCAATGTATGTCCTGTAAAATGTAGTATATATCCTGTAGAGTCCAGTATAGATGTTGGCCTTTTAAAATTTCCCTTGGGTTTGATCCTGACAACCATTCTGACCCCTAAGGTGAAAAATGAAGTGTTGGCAGAGATGAGAAAAAAAATGAAGTGCTGACAAAGACTAATGGAAGGCAAGTAAGGTACTGGCAGAGACTAATGAAAAATAAGGTATTGGAAGAGACTTATCAGAATAATGGCAATAATAGGTAGTCAAGCTTGCAATAATTGGTAAAATGTCACCACTTAAGAACAAAAAGAATTCTAAAACTTTTTAAACATAAAACTATAAATTCTTACAGACTTCTTGATGTTCCTGTATGATGGGCTTGCTGCTTGTTTGAAGTTAGTCTATATTCTGATTGTCCTTCTGATGTCTTCTGTCTGCTGCTATCTCCAATTCCTTCAGCTTCACTGAAAGTCGGGTCTCTTGTAGATCTCTTCTGCCTTAATAAAAATCAGGGCCCTCTGCCTTTAAAATCTCTTGTATTGCTGGTAATCAGGTCTGGTAATCAGGTCCCTTATGCTGATGAAAAATCACAGTCCTTTGCACATGAAAAAGACTTGGAGGGTTCTAAAGAAGCATGAACATGTTTATCCCCCTCACAGGCCTAACTTTTGAATTGTCCTCAAGTCAAACAAGATCTTCATTATTTGTAAAACAAAACAGGAAATTAGAAAAAGATTTTTATGTGAATTTGCAATGGCCAGGAAAGCCTGGTTTTCCATAGAAAATTCAAGTTTATATTGTGCCAGCAAACTGGTTTTCACAACTAAACTTCCTTTTTTTCTTGTTTTTATTTTTTATATTTTTATTATTTTATTTTTTTTCAACAATTTTTTTTTTCTTTTGTTCTTTTTGTTTTATTTGCTAGCTATATCAGAGCAGCTAAGGAGTAGGTGAAGGAAAAACACTAATGTGTTTATCCAGCACTTGCATTTCCTTTTGCTGTGAAAGTTGTTGTATAAAATCTGCCTTATTGATAGGTTTATTGTACAGCTTGAGCCGGTGGCCATTGACCACAAATTGACATGCTTCATCATCTATGGTTTGAAGTTTGACTGACCCATTATCATAGACATCAACAATCTCATATGGACCAAGCCAATGAGTAGTGAATTTGGCTTTGAAATCTTTAAATTTTGGGTCAAATAATAATGCCCAGTCACCAACATGAAATTGCGTCTTTTTGATAAATTTGTCATGCCATTGAGCTCGCTGCTGTTGGATCAGAATATTGTGTTCTAGGGAAGCCTGTCTGATCTCATCTAGCTGGTTTAACTGAAGTAGTATTTCTTTCTGAGCCTCAGAAAGATCCATGCCCAAATCTGCTGCCAACTTGAATGTATGAATTTGAAACTCTATAGGGAGGAGGACTTTCTTACCGTAGACAAGCTGGTAAGGAGAAAAACCAGTACTGTTTTTCCAAGTGATCCGGTATGCCCATACAGCTTCAGTAAGCCTTGCTGACCAATCCTTCCTATGCATCTGAACAATTTTGGTAATGATACCTTCTAGGGTTTTGTTGGTAGATTCCACTTGGCCATTGGCTTGTGGATGGTAAGGGGTGGACTTTATGTGCTTGATCTTGTATTTTTCTGCTATCTCTTGCACTAATTTGGAAGTAAATTGGGCACCTTGATCAATTACAATTTCCCTAGGCACCCCAAATCTAACAAAGATCTCCTCAAAGAGAAAGTTTACCACAGTTTTCTCCATGGCTCTTGGTAAAGGCTTGGCCTCTACTCACTTAGTAACATAATCCGTACAGACCAGAATGTACTTCTTCCCTTGTGATGGTGGATTAATTGGACCAATGAAGTCAAGGGACCACTTTTCAAATGGTTCAATGAGGATTTGGGGATGGAGTGGCATTTCATCAGAGCGGACTGGCCGTCCCATCCGTTGGCAAGTATCACAACTACTAACATACCTCTTAGCATCCTTGAATATAGTAGGCCAATAATACCCCAGATTGAGTATCTTGTATGCTGTCCTTTTATCTGCAAAATGACCACCACACGGTTCGTCATGACATGCTTTTAAAATATCTAAGATTTCATCCTGTCGTACACATCGTCTTATAATTAGATCATATCCTGTATAAAAGAGATCACCATTAACCCATATATGCCTAGCACTTTGTTTAATAATCTTTTTCTTTTATTTAGAGGTCATAGATGGTGGTAATTGGCCTGATGATAAGTAATTAGCAATGTCAGCATACCATGGAGTGATAATAGAAATTGCAAACAGGTGTTCATCAGCAAAACTATCAGAAACATGAACAATCTCACCAGTATTGTGTAAACGAGACAGGAAGTCTGCCACTTGATTTTCTCGTCCAGGTCAATCTAGAATAGTGATGCTGAATTCCTGCATTAATAATAACCATCTAGTAATTCGACCATTAGTGATAGACTTGTTCATTAAATACCGTAAGGTTGAATGATCTGTATGGACAAAAATTTCATAACCAGTTATGTAATGACGAAACTTATTTATAGCATGAACCACAGCCAACATTTCCTTTTCAGTGACTGTATAGTTTAACTCTACAGGTGTCAGATTTTTACTTATAAAATAGATTGCATAAGTCAAAGTATGTTCTTTCTGGCCTAATGAAGCCCCTATGGTAGTAGCAGAGGCATTAGTAGAAATATGAAAAGGTAATGCCCAATTTGGTCCTCTTAAAATGGGTGCAGTTGAGAGTTTCTCCTTTAGTGTCTGAAATGTAGATTGACAATCAGTATCCCAATTAAAATTCACATCTTTAGAAAGCAATTTGAACAATGGTAGAGCTATCTTACTGAAATTTGCAATAAATCTACGATAATAGCCTGCATACCCTAAAAAGCTTCATACATCTGTTTGAGTTGCTGGTTCAGATAAATTTTCAATTATTTGAATTTTAGCAGGATCAACTTTTATACCAGATGCAGAAATGTGATGCCCTAAAACTATACCTTCAGTCATCATCATAAAAAAAATTTCATTACTAAGGGAAAGGTTTGAGTCAACACATCTTTTTATAATTTTCTCCAGGTTTGCCAAAGAATTTTCAAAATTACTTCCATAAACAGAAAAATCATCCATGTAAATCTCAACACACTCATGAATCAAATCGGCAAAGATGGCTAGGACCGCCCTCTGAACGGTAGCTGGGGCATTACATAAGCCAAAAGGTAAAACCTTATAGGCATAGGTGCCCCAGGGACATGTAAAGGTGGTTTTGTCTTGGTCTTCTGTTGCAATACTGATTTGATTATAACCACTGAAACCATCTAAAAATGAAAAGTACTCTTTGCCAGCTAGGGCATCCAACACCTGATCAATGAAGGGAAATGGGAAGTAGTCTTTTAATGTTGCTTTATTTAATTCCCTGTAATCCACACATATACGCCATTTACCATTCTTTTTAGGGACAACAACCAAGGGAGAAACCCATTGGCTGTCGGAAATGGGGTAGATAAACCCTACTTTTAACAACTTTTGCAGCTCTTCCTTGACTATTTCTTTTAATATAGGGTTCATTCTGCGTTGTGGTTGTCTAAGAGGTTTGATCTTATCGTCTGTGTAAATATGGTGAGTGCATGTCTCATGAGGAATACCAGGCATATCTGTGTACTCCCAAGCAAATGCATGTGAATGTGTATTCAGTAAATTAATCAATTGTTCTTCTTGTGATGGAGTAAGATGTGCACTTATATTTAAACTTTTGCCTGGACTGATTTCAATTGTCTTACTCTAAATATCTGTGATTGAATGAACATTGAGAATATCATGAAGTGCCAATGCTAGAGAATGTATTGTGCAATTTTCTTGAAAATTATAACCCAAAACTTGATTTGCTGCAGCATATTGTATGTCTCTTAATTCTTCAGAAATATCAGGTTCAACAATAAAATAATCTAACAAACCTTCATTATTTGCTTCATGAAAGTCATAGAACTGGTTGGTACTCAAGACAGGCTGAATTACTTCTTCTTCTTGTTCTTTAGTTTCATTAATCTAGGACAACTGATCTAATGTAGAAGGTCTTTGGGCAGAAGGGTAGAGTATAATTTGTTTTCTTTCTGTCCCATGTGAGATAAGCATGCTACCTGACCTACACCCTATGAAGGCATCTGCTGTTGCCAGCCATGGTCTGCCAAGAATCAAAGGGTGACCTCCTAGGTTAGACTTTGGCTGTAGGACTATGAAATCAACAGGGTACTCCCAGGAGTCTAAAGAAACAGTGATATCTTCTAAGACCCCTTCAGGTGTAATTTTAGACCTATCTTCTAATTCCAAGACTGTTGTTGTTGGTCTGAGGTTTGTCAAATGAAGGTATTCCATTGTTTCAAGTGTCATCACATTAATTGCAGCACCTAAATCAATCAATGTCTTTGGAATTGAAAAATTATTAATAGTGATTGTAACCATTGGAATCCCAGGATCCATATACTTCTCAATGAAAATAGTGTTAGACATTAGTCCTGCTAGATTGCCTACCACATGTATTTTGGATGGATCCTTCTTCTTTTTATTAAGACATAATTATTTAACTGCTTTAGTGAAAATTGGAATATATTTTATAGCCCGCAGTAAAGGAATTTTGACATATGCATCTTTTAACTCATTCAAAACATCAAAGTTAGGTAAGGAAATTGAAGGTTTTTCTTTAACCAACCTTTCTAGGAAAGGCGGTTCATATGATACTAAAGTTTTTCCTTTTTGACTCTGATTTTCTCACTGAGATTTTTCTGTATTTAATTTTTTTGAATTTTTCTCATTTTCTGTTTGTTCTTCTAAAATAACAGGAGTTTCTTTTTGCAAGGTTTTCCCAGATCTTAAAGTAATATTTTGCAGTGGAAGAACTGAGTAGGGAAGTGCCATTCCATCATCAACATTATACATAGGTCTTTCTGTTTTATTGTTTGGATTTGGAATTGGCTGAGCTGGTAGTTATGTAGGCCGAGGTGGAGGCCGATTGGACGGCAATTGAAGTTGCTGAGGTGGTGGACCCAATTGACGAGCCATATTGGGTTGTTGGATAGATGGGACTTGGTAATATGGGGCTTGATAAGAAGGAGTTTGGACTTGATGCTGCTGATATTGGGGATAGGATGAAGGTTGTTGGTATGGCTACAAATAGGCCTGCTGATATGTCTGATTACCATGGGCATAACCTCTCCAATTTGGAGCAGATTGGGCTAAGGGAGGAGACCAAGTTTTCCAAGGAATGGGTGCACTCCATGAATTCTGAATAGGAGTTTGATAATTTGCATTAAATTGTTGCATAGGGTCTTGAGACATACCTGAGAATCGTGGCTGCCAAGGTCTTCGTTGTCCCATGAAGTAAAGAGATTCCATGCTTTGATTCTCCTCCATTCGAGCTTCCTGCAACTCTTTCAATCTAGGGTAGTCATTAGTTTTATGATTAAAAGTACATAAACCAGAAATTTCAACAGCATTTAAAGGACATTCTTTGAGTGGGTGCTTCTTCCTACACTTAGGACAAAAGATAGACAAGGCTTGATCTTCCTGATCTTGTTGTTCTTGTATTTTCTTAGTTTTTGCTACTTCAACCTATGTGCCCAATGTGCTCAATAAATCAGTTTTGAAATCTTCTAGCAGATTTCCAAGCTCAGCCCTAGAAATACCATTGTTCACAGACTTATTTACTTTGGTAATGATGTCTCTTTTTCCAGTCCTAGCCTTCCCTCTCGAATATTTCTAGCATAAGTCTTGTATCTCATCAAATGGAAGGTAAGAAATTTCACCTTTTCCCATAACATTTAAAATATCTAAATACTCTTCTCTTATCCCTTTCAGAAATATTGTTCTAATCATCTCTGATGTTAAAGAATTGTATTTAGATTTTTGTAAGTTGTATGAGAACCTTTACAAATATTCCTCCAAACTCTCATCTTCCTGTTGAGTCATTCCAAAGATATCATCTTTGAGATCCTTTGATCTGCAATAGGCCTCATATTTCCAAAGAAAGATCTTCCTCATTTCATCCCAGCTAGTAATAGAATGTTCTCCTAGACCCATAAACCACTTCAAGGCAGCTGCTTTAAGGGTAGCAGGGAAAAGACGGAGCTTATGGGTGTCATCAGTATACCCATATGTTCGACACAAGATGTCAAATTCGAATAGGAAAGAGTCAGGATCTTCAGAGGTCAGGCCATAGAAGTTTGGTAAAACAGAGGGTGTAATGTTCTTCATTTTTACATCTTCCCCTAAGATAATACTAGTATCCAAGATGGGGAATTTGAAAGTGGATTTCTGATCAGTTGTTTCATCCCTCTCTTGTATCCTTTCTTCTTCCCTGTCATGTCTCCTCTCTTCTTCTCTTTCATGTCGCCTTTCTTCTTCTCTTCTCTCATGTCTATGTTTGTTCTCTATTTCCAGCATCCTCTCATACTCCCTTCTTTGTTCGGCAGTTGGTCCTTTTCCTGTCTCTTCCTCAGCCATTTTAGAAGTACCTACTGTTGAGATGAATCCTTTTGGAAGAGAAGCTCCCGTTAGTTCTGTTTTTGGGGGGTTTTTAAGAAATATTCCTTTCTCGTCTCTTAGTCTTGACATAAAAGTAAAAACTATTCTATGTTTTTGTTTGAAATTTTTGTTTTTATCAAAAAACTAAGGTTCCTAAGTCTGCTTCTACAGTTCCTCCCCGACAACGGCGCCAAAATCTTGGGCTCTGATCTACAGGTGTGAATCATAACTTATATTTAAATCAATCCGAGTCAGTAAACTTCGATACACATCCAGGTTTTAGGTCTTAGAGGCTAAACTTATCTGGAATTTAGCTAACTGCGAATTAAATCTACTGACATATGAAAAGACTACTGCAACTTACAGACACAAAATCCTTTTACAAGGGTGATTTCATTTGTTTCTTTTTAAGCACACAGTATTTGATTTAGGAAAGCAAAAATGACTAAGATTAAAAATCAATTTAAATAGCAAATCTAAACCTAGGCTATAGACTACAAGGTTCTACCAGCGTTGAATGAACAAATACCAATTAAAATCTCTTACAAGACAGTGTTCATAATTTGTAAATGTCTTTTACCACTTCACCATCAAATAAACAGCAATAAATAATACACAGAGGTCGTGGTCTGAACCATCGATACCTTCAGTGTTTAACCAGTGAAAGAAACAGAGTTTTATTCAACGTTGCCAGTGATATACAGCATGATAGAAATTGTAGCTTGAACCATAAAATGAAAGAACAGAGCAGTAATAAAATCGATCAGAAACTTAATTAAATTTATTCTACAATGATAAACTAGAAATTATAGGATTTAACACATACCAACATCACGATTTAATTAACTTGCATCAACAGGAAATCGTTGCAATCACCAAATCGCTACACCGGCAATGTAAAAGTGTGAGAACTCAACAATGGGGGCCCTCCAAATCCTTGCTCCACACACAGTAAAAGATTTATAGTACTAAAACTTGATATGCATTCACCATAAATTGTTTACACAGCAAATGAACCATGCAGTTCAGAAGCAAAAATGCGTTCCTCTTCAAAATCGTGATAGTTCTTCATTGTCTTATGAGGGATTTATACAAATTCGAAATACAACTAGAAATGCTAAAATTCTGCAACTAATTAATGAGAATGGCTAACGAGATCCTCATCAAAATCGTGATACTCCACAAAATCAGAGTTGTTCCTTCTTTTGTGCTGGATGTAGAATAGGTGGCCGCCCTTGACTGAAGTTGACTCGACATCTGTACAGGCCACATCACCTAACTGTTGAATGTTCATCCATCTGTGGACATTAAGGATCCATTCTCTATCTTCCATTTCCCTCCTAGCTGTCCTGCAAATGCTCAATCTTGGAGTTAATACGGGAAGTTAGTACATCCCGTAGTCTAAGTAAAAATCCTAGTTAAAATGCTTAAAAAGTCTAAAACTCAATTTATTAACAAGTAATGACATTATACCTATTTAACCAAGGTTCATGGGCAATCTTTAAATCTTTTCTAATCATTATGGAGGTTTTATGAAGGAAATGAAAGATATCTAAGAGGCAAAAAGGGGTCAAAAATGGTGCCCAACACTGTGGACAATTTTCTACTTGCAAAAGCAATAGGGTGATCTATATTACCTTCACCTGAATGAGCTAATACTACACCGAAAGTAATGGAATATGCATCGACATGAACATGAAATTCCTTACTCTAGTCAGGGAATACTAAGATAGGGGTAGTTACCATATTTTCCTTCAAAATATCCAAGCTTTCCTGACATTTAGGTGTCCATTCAAACTTAATATCTTTCTTCAATTTCTTTTCCATAGGGGCTGTAATCTAAGCATATCCTTTAATGAATTTCCTGTAATATCCAGTATGACCAAGCGTAGTGCGAAGTTGTTTAACAGACTTCGGAGGTGGTAAGTTCACAATGATGGCTATCTTCGTAGGATCCACCATCAATCGTTGCTTGCATACAATGTGACCTAGCAAAATTCCAAAAGGTGCACAAAAGATACACTTCTTCAGGTTCAATGAAATATGATGTTGTCTACACTTGTCCAGCATAAGTCTTAAATTGGCTATATGATCTTTCAGTAAACCAAAGATAGTCCAATCATCAAAGTAAACTTCCAAGAACTTATGAATAAATTCCTTAAATGCAGATATGACTACTGTGGAAAACATAGCAAGTGCATTCTTCAATCCAAAGGGCATAACAGTATACTGAAAAGATCCCATTTCTATAGCGAAGGTTGTTTTATGTCGATCCTCTGGAGCAATTCTGATCTGATGCTATCCTGAAAATCCATCAGTGAAAGAATACACTTCTTGACCTCCGACACTGTCTAAAACTTCATCTGTAAAGGGAGTAGGAAAAGGATCATGTAAACAGGCATCATTCAACTTCCTCAGGTCAACACAGATTCTGATTTCTCCCTTGGCATTCTTTTCTTGTACCACCATAGGGCTGACCCATTCGAACTCTTCAATAGGCTCAATGATTACCTGCAGTGAGCATCTTATCTAGCTCCATCCTGACTTTTTCTTTATACTTAGGGTTCAGCCTATAAGGGCGCTGCTTCACAAGTTTCACATCAGCTTTCAAAGGTATTTTTATCACTCCTATATCACCAAGGATACCTTTCATTTCTGATAATTTTGTTGGAAATAAGTCTTTATACTCATGGAGAAGTTCAGTCACTTTGCTTACCATTTCTTCGTCCCAATAATATCCAATGGTAGCATACTTAGGGATTTCTTCTGATCCAATGTTTACTTTCCTTGTGTTCAAGGGTTGAGTTACTTCAAGTGATTCGACTGCTGGTCCATGTACTTCGCAATGTCCTTCTGACTCGGGAATATTAATGTTGCGAGGGTCATTGTTTTCATCAATGGCAAGGTTATAGCATTCTACTGCATTAGCTTCTTGTTCCTTCCAATTAGGTTGGTACTCGGCTATTTCTTTATCATCAAACACCGTAGTATGGATCAACCTAATAGTTGTGTCCAAAGCAGGGAAATCCTCATTAATATAAAATGTGAGCACAAAACTATCAGCAAGGCTAACCCAATTTATAGTACCATGGAGAAGTTCCACCTCCGCATACCAGTTCTTTGCTACAGGTTCCAGAGTGTGTAGAAACCTATGTACCCATTCTTCACAAGGTACATGCTTCCATGCTTCATAACACTGCTCCAAATGTTCCTGAGGGCTAGTCTTACCATTAAATCTGCTTCGTATCTTTTGAGGTTGATCCATGAATCTCAGGCAAAGAAACGTTTGACAAGCTCTCCAGCTATGAATATACTTTTTATGACCATTCCACCATCTGGTAGCTGTGGCTCTGAATACTGAATCTAGAGCCACCATTTTCTGTGACTATGGTACTTGCTCTGAGAATTTTACAATAAAACCTTCGGGGTCTGTCAAGCCATCAAAAGTAGGTAATATCTTTGTCTATGAACCAACCCATCTAATATACTTCGTAATTCTTGCACATTGATGTCCATGTAGCTCATAAAGTCTATTCTGCCAATTCTCTAGGCCTTCGTCTGAATCAATCATGCAAGAACTATCACACTGCTAATCCATTATACCTTCAGCAGTACGGTTAACATAGTCTTCTTCTTTAGCTTTGATATTGTAAATATTATTCAAAACATCCTGATCTTCATCTCTGACTAGCTATGTATACCTTTCTCCTTGAGAAGGGTCCAACCGTACTATGACTCTCAAGCCTTTTCCTTCAAAAGTCATCTGTCATATCTTAAGGTTGATTATTGCATAATTGTTTATTGCCCAATTCCTATCAATGCTGGATAGGGGTTGCTATCATCAATTATTTCAATGACTTCAAAATATGTTAAGGTACCGACTCCATCAATGTCCATTGGTACACTAGGGAATCTTCCCAAGGGCAGAATCTTTTGCTGATTGGATATTCTCCGCTGTATAGGGGACCATTCAAGCGTAGGTTTTCCCATTTGTTCCCATGTATGCTTAGTTAGGACATTCACTTCTGATCCCAGGTCTAAAATGATATCAGTCATGTCATAATCTCCTATCTGAGCATGCAATCTCATTTCTCTTCTAGTCCTTCTAACTCTATTAATAGTTTTTCCTCTATCAGAGCTTCGCTGAGGTTTGCAAGACGCGATAAATTTTTGTAACTCTTTCAAAGCATTTTGGTTTCTTAATAGCTTCATACAACTCTGTAAAAAGGATGTCAGTGTACTTACTTGATCGGGAGAAGCTTCTTGAAACTGTAACTGCTATTGATGCTATTGTGTAGTTGCTACTAATGTTCTTAGATCAGCAAAGACTTTTTTAGCTTCCATAAATGTTCCCTTTTCTCTTCCAACATCGAAGGCTGGGACTTTCTCTGCTGTCTTACGGACCCAAGCCTCGTTAGACTGTTTTCGCTTATTCTGCACCTACATTGTAGCTCCACTCCTTGCAACAATGTTAAGGGTTGGGACAGGTTTTTTCTCTACAACAATCATCTGAAAATTTTGAGTAGGAGCGTCATTTCTTTCTTGTATCTTGGCTATCAACTGTGGGCATTGCTCAATCACATGATCCACTGCTCTGCAATATCGACATGTCGTAGTTGGGTTCTGGCAGTCTCTCTCTACATGTCCTGCTTGATTACAGTTATAGCAAATAACTCGGCCTCGACCTCTTCCAGGAATACCACCATGACCACGACCTATGAAATTACCTCGACCTGGTGTACTACCACGGTAACCATATCCATCATTTCCTTGTGCATCAGGTTGTACCCTATAAGCATCATAGGTTCACTCTCTCATGGGGTCAAAGCTGCGACATTCGTCTTCTTTGTGTCCAACTGACTTACAGAACTTGCAGTAGGGATTCCTAGGTACTTGAACATATCTCTGCAGCATATAGAAATCTTCAGGTCGATGCTGGCTAGATTTTCTATATATCTCACAATATAGGACATTAGGGTTAAACAGGTTCTATGCACCAGTATTCAAATAATTCCTTAATGCGGGGCATTGTTCTTTGTCATGACCTTATGTCTGACATCATGTACACCAAACCTCTTCTCGAATATATTTCCCTTTTTTCATGTCACGAAGCTCCAAATCCATTTCTGCTAATTGTTCCTGTATCTGGGCTATTCCAGAATTATCTCCAATAGGAGTTGTTTCAAGTTTCATAGCAATTTCCAACGCCTCTTGTTGATCAACAACCTTCTGTTGCATAAGTGGAGTCCTGATATGAGGCAATAGTGCTGCAATGAACCATTCTTTATGTTGTTCTGGTCCAATAGTGAAACTAACTTGATCCAACAGAACCTTGGACCTCTAATCAAAGTCCCAAACTGATTCACCCCGCTTCTACTGAATTTCTTTCAGTTTAGTTATACACTATGACTCTGATTTAGGATTCTTGAATTCTTTGATCATTGCTTTTTTAATATTAGCCAAGGCATAGTTCTGTGTACTAGAGAAATTCATAAACCAGGTCAAAGCTCGGTCTCTAAAATAGGTGACCAGCTACGCTCTTCTTGTATTTTGATCCATAATATTCTTAGTAGTCCAAACAGCTTCACATAAGAACCAAAACTGTTGTGGATCCTATGATCTAGTTCCTTTAAAGACTGGGAGCTTGATATCATCATTCACATGGGCCATATTGGATCGAGGGGGGGGAGGAGGGGGAAGACTGGTAACAAGAGGAAGGGAACTTTCTGAGGTAGACTAACCTGCGACAGGACTACTTGGGCTAGGGTTACTTTTAGACTGCGACGGGTTCTCAGGGATAACAGATCTTCGCTGCAGAGTTATAGGAGGGTTTCTAACAAAAGGGGTTTCTTCAGAGTCAGATTCTTCTGGACTTAATGGTGTATAATTGGTATTCTAGTCTAGGATATAGGATCCAATATTTCTCTTGTATCTTTTACCATTGCGAAGCAAACCACTTTGCTCATCGAAGTCACTTTCGCTTCCAAACATAGGTTAGTAGCAATAAATATAGCAATCTGATTGGATAAGCAATATGCCTTTCTCATCCAAAATCATTTTAATTTTCAGACTAAATGAATTCAGGTACTCACCCCTTGGTCCTTTGAAAAACTGTCTTTTTGCTTCGCTGAAAGAAGTATGTGTGTCGATGGAGAACTCCGTCACAAATGCTTCAAGCATTCGCGTTGTCCAGAAGTCAACAACTGTTGATACCACGTTGCTCGTACTTTTCAACAGCTTAATTCTTTCTGGGGTCCAGTCAGGAGACTGGTCTTATTTGAAGTTTGTCTTTCTTTCTGACAACCTGGATAACCACTGGTGCAATTCTATGTGGATACTGCCAAAGAAAATTTCATATATATCAGTAAAATTGTACCTTTCCAATAAGTCGTCGAAGCCACGACGAGGGTGCTTATGTTCTTGTTTAGAAAATTCTAGATAGGTATCTTCAATCTAGTCACTGATTTCTTTTATTGAGGGCCTCCAAAACATATCCCTCCAGGTACGATGTAGATCCCTCTTGAAGTAGATACTGGTTCAACCAGCAACGGAACCAATTTGTTGGGCTTAGGGTAGACCTGGGTTCTTATGATTTTATCTTCACACCAACAAACAGACCCACAGTGTTGGCCCTTTCGACAACAACCTGTGAACAGGTTGCAGTCTCACCTGAAACAACTATGGGGTGCCACAGAATCAGGTTTCTGTAGGTCGAAGAGGGATATTAATGTACCTTTAGCCTTAACAAATAATAATCACACAATACAAAGCTTCGATATTCCCATAAATAGATTTGTAGTTTAGATAAAAGGATAGTTTCTTTCTTAAACCTTAACTGGGAATTCACAATGAAGTTAATACTTAGTAATTTATCTTACTTTATCATTCATCTACTTATCAAATGCATAAAAACATAACAGCACAAAATAAAATGAACCACCACAACACAAGATATATGTGGTTCACCCCCAGTGTAGGGGCTACGTCCACAAAACTGCGTTTATATTCAACAATTTACAAAACCACAGTTCTGATCTGTGCACTCAACTGTAGATCTTCTCAAGAACCCAAAACTGCGCACTTAGCTGCAGAACCTTTGTTCAAAACCCTCTGCGCACTTAGCTGCAGAGGTCATCCACGCACTCAACTAGGACTTAACCTCAAACCCAAAAATAGACCTTAGCTTCTTCGCATCAAATTATCATACACAAAAACCTACTTGACTCCTTTACATAAGTGCCTATTTATACAAGTGCACTATTGCAATACCATGGGCTTAAACCATGGGTACCCAAAAACCATGGGACATTTACAAAAAGAGGGGCTTCGACCCAACCCCGAATCCCATAAGACTATTTTGGACCACAAATCTGCTTACAAGCTTCGCACCAAAACCAAGGAGTTGCCAAAATGAAGGACCTTCAAGGTCCGATCCCCAACACCAACAAGTAAAATGTAAGGGGTATACATTAAAAGATAGCATCTAGTATTAGATTCACCAAAAGTTGAAGATTACTAGCCAAATTTGATAACAATTTATCAAGAGATTCACTCTTTGTGATTATGATACGTTATATTTTGTAGGTTTGCATGGAGGTGAGCACAACCAACTAGTCTTGCGCAATGAAGGCATTCTTTTTATGGATTACCAATCAGGAGATGCACTAGTAATTGGTAACGGAACCACAGAAGGTCTTATTACACATGTCTTATTACATATGTTATTTTTAGTATTTAAAAATTAATTCTACCTAAGAATATAAGCAAGTAATCAATTTCTTGCAAGTATTGTGTTTAATAGCTATTTTGAAACAAGTTACTTACTATTCAACAGACACGTTATTAGTAATCTAGTGGTTGTGTGATTCTTTTTAGTACAAAATCTTTATTCAATCGCATTAACATGGCGATCTGAACAAGCATACATGCTTTGTATTTTCATCTCTACTCATATACAAGGTTTATATGGATTAAAATTGCATAGTGCAAAACATTAATAGGTATACCTATTAGGAATAAAAGCAACTGCACTCTCTCACTGCATATACCTTCAAATACGCAGGTTTTTTGTGTTTAGGCAAAACTAAATAGCCCCTGTAAGTTTTTAAAACAGCTTTTAAAAATATTTTTCTTCAAATTAATTCAAAATTTTGTTTTATTTAATGTATGCTATATTCTTAATTTGGTAGTTGTTGATGGTCTTTTTCCATCTAGAAAATGATTTTGTCTTGATCCTCCACATAATTAAAATTTAAAAACTAACAAAAGTTACATTCAGGGTATTATCAAATATGTATTTGTTTTGAAGGTATTAAAACACTGCTTTTAGAACTCATATAAGACAATATAAATTAAATATGATGCATGCTAATGCATATGCTGAATTACAAATGCCAATTTTGTGAATCTTGGTTTTGACAGCTAAAACTTTGATGAAGCAAAAGAGACCTGCTAACTTTATGATTGAAAGCATCATAACCTTTCCGAATTCTCTGATACCTCATCCATTGAATGACCGGATCTCCAAGCCCCCATGTTTTACTTAAGCAAGTGGCAATGTCAATTAGATCATAAAGATCCCCTATCTCATAGATATAAGCAGGCATTTTACACCTCCATCTCCAATTCCTACATATTGGGATATCACAATGGATCTCTATTCCACATGGACAACTTTCTGGAATCATGTGCCTGAGACCCTCTAAAAGAGCCTTGTCCTTTAGTAGAAAGTTTGATGACCAACAGTATTAATTACATGTTGTTCATATTGTTAGAAACAATAGATGAAAAAATTATATTGACTTTATCTGGAAGAATGACTTGTACAATATAGAAGAATGTACCTTTTGTTATCATAGGCAGTGGTTTTTTTCATGCTATCATTCCTCAGTCCACCACTCAAAAACACTTCTCTTAAAGTAAAATTTTCACATGTTTCTAAGGTTTCTTACATGTGTTTTAAGAGAAATAGTTATATTTTCTAGGACCAAGCAACTGGGTTTCTTAACATCAAAAAATAAGCACATGAATGCCAAGGGAAAAAATTGTGCATTAACATATAATCTGTTTTCATTGTTTGGAACCTATCTTTATATATATTTCATATGCGGCATACTTTTGTTTGATTTCCTAGAACTTATATTCTTGTTGTTTGTGCAGGTTCTAGATACTGTTGATACACTAGGAGAAGTGACAGAAAGTATTGATTACTATCTTGATGGGTGTAAAATCTCAGCAGGCAACTTATTTTGCACATAAGAATAGTCTACGATGAATTTTTAGGGTTTTGCTATCTATCAAGGTTGATCCAAATAATGGTTGTTATAACTCATGAGTCACGACTAAGGATCTGAGGTTTCTCTTGCTATTTTCTTAGTGGATGTTGGTAAGATCTTTTACTTTTCTTATTTGATGTTGTTATTGTGCACCTTAAGCAAGGCAAGTTAAGGCTTTACTTGCATATTGTCAATATTATTTGCATCTTTTCATTCTTATCTGAGGAGACTTTCCTCTTGAAGGAGATCTCCATAGTAGGGCCTAGAAGTTCATTTTTTTCCTTAATTAGGCTTAAGGCTACCTTGACCTATATAGGGTTATTATTCTTTGCTCTAATTGGTAAATCTTGAAAGCCAAATTAAAAAGGGACATTAACCTTGATCTCTTATTTCCCTAAGGTTAAGGACTAAATCCATTATCTTCTTAAATTTGATCAAAACTCTGTTGTACATATTTCAAAATACGAAAAATATTTTTGGAAAAACCCTAAAAATGTAGAAATCATATTTCAAAAAATATCGTGAATTTTCAAATTGTGCTCCATTGGAAAAGTGTGCCCTAGTAGGTGTCTTGGTGAATTACCAAGTGCACATATTTCCTATGGTTTTATTGAAAAATATACCATGTTTTGTGTTATCTAGGGCAATTTTCAAATCTAGTATAGCAAATACAAAAGGTACATCAGTCAAATCAGCAAGCTTTGAAACTCTAAAAAGGCAAGGAAAATGCCTAGGATTGACCTTTGGGGGGTTGGACATTTGTTGGAAAGTTTTAGGCTGGTCCACCATCTATTTTGAGGGCTGGTAAGGGCTTCTGGATCTAATTTACTAATTTACAGTTATTTCCAGATCTAATTTGCTAAATTAGTGGCTTCTCTTACCCTCTTGAGGTATGTTCCTTACCTTAATCCTCATGGTACATCTTATATGGTAAGTTGGCATTATTTTGGCTATTTTTTCATCTATTTCTGAAGTGTTATTGACTGTTGTAATTTCATAACAGAAGTAAGCTATTGTGGTTATCTATTCCATAATTGATTATAAAGTAATTGCTCCTACCTCCTCCTAGTGTCAAATATATGCTTCGTTGTTTTTATTCCATAAGGCACTGGTCTTAGCCAAGGGATTTAAGAATTGACCTCATTTATCCACTTGTATTTGGTAGGCACTAGTCACAACTTTTTTGTCCCTATAAAATCTCGATTCATCTTTATTTTACTATATTAATAGATCCATAATTTTTTGTAACTTACATGCATTAAAACCAGCTATGGAATAGTAAATTCTATGGTAGATTCATGGTTGGAAATCACCTATATATATTTGTTATGATTCACTACTAAAACTTGCTTTAAAAACAGAATTAAATGTGTCGTTTGAAGGTTTTTTTGGGTTGAAATTTTCAGATTAATAAGTTATTGACATTTCTAGATCTAACATATGTTTTAGCCTCATGTGTACCTCATCTCACATGTATTTAAAGGTTAATATTCTCTGTTGTTACAAACCTTAATCACTGGTTGGAAAAAATGATATTATTTGAAAATTTAAAACATAATTTCATTTATTGACTTGGATCTAGAATTGGAAGGCATTTCATATACATTAATCTATATTCAACCCATTATTCTAGAATCTGCATTACTAAAGATCATCAAAAACAAATATGAAGTTCAACATTTAATATCAACTCATTTTACTGCAAGAATTTACTCATGGTTTATCTAGAAACCTAAGTCATTCTGAAATTTCATCTATCTTTTAAACTTTGTTGCTCTCAAGGAAGTGTCTAATGTGTTGGATTATCCAACCTAAAGTGAGAGAATTAGTTGGTTAGGTGACACTGGCAACTCTTATGAGTTACACTTCATCTTAGAACCTTGTGCCTTCGCACTAAAGGGTTCTAGTTTGTGTGATAATAGGTCCAAAATGATATCTCATCTACTTTATTTGATTTTTCTAGAGTCTTTTTCAAAGATGAGTACTCTCCTATGGTTATGTATATATATGTATGTGTTTGTATAAAATGTGTTTTGTTCTGACAATTCTCTTCTTGGCTTTGCATACTTGCCTCTTGTGTTTACTTGTATGTGGGTATATTTCGTATTGTCATTATTGGGATCATATCAATGTACCCATTACACCTATCTATCTCACCTACACCATCTTTCATTATATCATTTTTAATATCTGGATATGGTAATGGTGGTTTGTCTGCCTAGCTTCCCTTAACACTAATTTTGTTTTAATGACATTATTACTAACTTGTTCACTTATTTAATATTGACATTAGTATTGAAGATCGATGTTTGATCCTAAAAAATTGCTCCATAACTATATGAAAATGTTGATAATAAACAAATTTAAATCCAATTAGCCAGCCAACTTGAATGTATTGAAGTTTAGGTGGTCGATCTCTGTGGAGAAGTGGATGTTCAAGAGGATTGTGAGTGTTTTATTCCATGCTGAAGGGTATGAACATCAGATTAGTTATTCAACTGCAAAGATAATCCCAAAGGTTAACACAGGTGCATCGTAAGCTAATTTTGAAATCTTGTAGTTGATTTCACTACGTCCACAACTCTGGGTTGTTGTTTGGAAATTGGTTGATTTGCAAAAGTGCCTTACAAAAATATCAATTCATACAATTTGTATTGAATGGCAATTTAAAATTGTAGAACCAGAGTTTTCATAAATGGTCATTTTTCTTTTTCATTTTCATTTAAAGGATTTGTCTAGATAGTGGGAAATAGGTTGACATCTTATGTTGTCATGAATTAATAATAGTCATTTTGTAGGCAACGTGTTGTACAAGTATATGCATGAGGAGTTCATATCCTTGATGGTGGATACATGACACATGAATTTTGCATTGAAGTTCCAAATGATGATACAAGTTCAATTTCTAAGAATTCAGTGGTATCAGGTGTGTCCATTGTGGATCCTCATGCGTTATTGATGATGACTGATGGAAGTATTCGACTCATTATTGGAAGTTAACATTTTTTCTATTTGGTGCATGGTGTCCTGACTCATCATGAAGATTAAAATGCAGTACCAAGTATTGTATGAAGTGTGTTGTTATCAAAAGTATCAGTTGTTTTCTTATTTGGTTACCTATAAGTTCAAATTTTCTATAACGAGTGAATGTTTTTCACCAAACAATTGACATATATTTAATTTTTAAATTTGAGCTTTTAGAAAACACTTCCTTTTGGAGTATACAAAATAAATAGTCTTAGAAAAATTTCCCTTTAAACATATTAAATATCTACTAATATCATTGAGATGACAAATCACTTATCACAACCTAAATTGTGACTAAATTGTTCATAGGAGTTATTCACTTGTCAATGCTATGAACACGGTTTCTAGCAATGAATTGAATTATTGCTCTTGTGTTCATCATCCTCTAAAGAATTTATTGATAACATGGATCCTAGTATGTGGAAATTATTTTGGCTAGTAACCAACTTGAAGTGATTGGTTTCAGTGGTTGGATTCACTAGTATGGAATTATGACAGCTCTTGCATTCAATTGTTTCATTCATTAAATACTCTTAGTAAAGAAGTGTTTAGTCATATATGGGTACTATATATGATATATGTCTGATGGAAAGTACTGCTATTTGTAGATATAAAAAGGTGTATTTTAATGTTAAGACATTTTTTCAAACCTTAATTGTAGTGGTATTCCAAAAACACATATTTTTTGGATGATCAGACATTTGTTTTCTGGAACTGCTTACCTAGTTTCTGTGCAAACTCCAATTCTCAATCAGACATGGTACTGCACATCTAGGTAAAATAATATGAATAGATTGGGAATTTGTCTATCTATTGCTAGCGTGCTAGTAATTTAACAGGTCAAATTACTTATTCCTCCTAAAATTTAATTGAAATATTGGCAAATATTGGCTAGACATCTAAATATCAATGTTGTATTTAATGTCTCTTGTTTTCTATGCAAGAACTGGGGGAGAGCGCGTATATGGTGGAAAATTTGTAGGTCAGTTAGCACATTGGTACATCAAAAATAATTTCTTGATTTTATCAATTTTTTTCTTCTTTTCTTTCATTATGAGATATGATTATTGAAACAAGTGTTTGAACATGGAATTTTATGCTTTAAATATGATATTATTTGTTGATTGATAATAATGGGATTCTAAAGATTATAGATTTTTTCATGACAAGATCTTTTTGTAGGGACCAAAATGGAAACCTGACCAATAGAATAATCACATTGTGACATAGGTAAGCCAAATATGACCTATTTTATGACCACGGTCAATTTTGTTTATATTATGAATTCTTTTCTATTTACAATGCAAAATATAGATGGAACTTCTTTAGGGTGTTGATTTTGCATTCTAATGTTATGTGTATCCCCATAGAGCTTCCATTTTTGGCTTCTTTGTTTCTTCAGGTTAGAAACAGTGAACTCACTGCCATTGAGTATTCCTTTGACATGGAAGGTTTTGCATTCATATTTAAATGGATGTTGTTCATATTCCTTAGGAAGTTATACCCATTTCCAACATCTGCACAATGACTATAGAGTATAGTCCTAGGCCCTGTAATGATTGTAGTTTGATAAGTATATCTGATTCTATTCCTAAATCATAGCTAGTTTTCTAAAGAAAAAGATAAAAATATGGCCTCATCCTATACTCTATGGTCCCATGAATATGCTTATATCCAATGTTGTTGGGTATCATGTAGATCTCCGAGTGCAAGCATTGCAACATCACCCTGGGAAGCGAATAAATATTATGAATTGGCATCACAATATATCCTAACCTTTTCTCCTTGTGGATATTCATTAGCTTGATGGAAGAAGGAACTTTGTTCATCCCATGGTGGATAGGATCCATGTGAAGCACCGACTATTGGGTTGATCATCCTCTTTTGATTCTCCTTATTGCTCCACTTATCCATGGCTCTAGGATGATAATACTTATCTACTATATCATTGAAATCCACACTAAGATAATTGTTCTTGATAGGTCTCATATAGTGCTACACTTATGGTTTCTAGGGAATACTGATATTTACAATCCCATCAATCCAATTTCTTGAGTTTTGCTCAAAATTCCTAGAAAATTTTTGTGGACTTCATAACTTGCTTGATCATATATTGTGAACTTATACAATCTATCATCCTTTTCCGACCATTAGATACTCAAATTTGTGTATTGATCCCTTTTACCATTATAGAGAAATCTATAATTTAGGTTCCCAAATTCTTAAAGGGTGCTAGCTCAATGGAAGAGTTCCTGCCTTACAAGCAGGAGGTTGGTGGTTCGATTCCTCCATTCGATAATGATATTATAATATCAGTTAAAAAAAACTAAATTAGTAAGAAAAATATAAGAGATAGGTGACCAAAAAAAATGACCAAAATTCGTATATAAATTTACTAAAAACGACTAAATTAGTGACCAAAAAATGAGAGATGCGAAACTAGGCATTCAAAAGGATGCAACACGTGGCACTAATGATGAATCCAAACATGGCATTGATATGGTATCAAAATAAGATGTTACTTTGGATGCAAAACATGGTACTACATAGGAAGCAAAATATGGTGCAACAATAGAATAAATATTTGATGTGATTTTGGTAGAAAAACATGATGCAAAAAAGGAAGCAAAAAAGGGTGCAAATTTGGAAGCAAAAATTGGCATATATTTGGAAGTAAAACATGGTGCAAAATGGGATGCTGAAGTGGCAGCAAAAATGGATGCAATATTGGATGCTAATTTAGATGCTAACATGGTGCTATTAAGGATGCAAATATGGTGCTAATGGGGATTTAATTTAAGAAGAAAAAGAGGAGACTCACTAGGAAGCAAAATATGACATTATTTAAGAAGCGAACCTCGACGTTGTTTAGGAAGCAAAGTTGGATGCTATTCTGGAAGAAAAAAAATAGTCGCTATTTTGGACACCACAAAGGATGCTATATAGGAAGCAAAAAGAGGTGTTTTTCTAGACGCTTTAAGTTTTGTCCATGATGTGTCCCATTTAGTGTATAGTTTGACCACTCAATGTAAAAAAAATTACACTAAAAGGGGACACTAAATGGGATGCTAACTCCAGGATTAGTTGTAGTGATACCATACCATAGCCTACAATACTAACATCATACCATACTAACATACCGTACCATACCATACCCTACAATACTAACATACCATAACATACCCTATAATACTAACATACCATAACATACTAACATCATACCATACCATATTAGTATACCATACTATACTAATATACCATACCATACCCTACAATACTAGTTATAGCATGCAATTGTAGTTCATGAAACCCTAGTTGTTTTTAAATTTGTACATGTACACTTGTTACTAGTTCCATCTCATAACTTGTAAACAGGTCACAAAACCCTCGTTCCATCTCATAAATCCTAAACCCTAGCTATAGCATGCAAATTGTATTTCATGAAACCCTAGTTGGTTTTCAATTTGTACATGTACATGTGTTTCTAGTTCCATCTCATAACTTGTAAAGGGGTCACAAAACCATAGTTCCATCTCATAACTTCTCAACCCTAGTTCTAGCATGCAATTGTAGTTCATGAAAACCTAGTTGGTTTTCCAATTTGTGCATGTACATGTATTTCTAGTTCCGTATCATAACTTGTAAAGAGGTCACAAATCCCTCGTTCCATCTCATAACTCCTCAACCATAGTTATAGCATGCAAATTGTAGTTCATGGAACCCTAGTTTATTTTCAATTTCTACATTTACATGTGTTTCTAGTTCCATGTCATAACTTGTAAAGAGGTCACAAAACCCTCGTTCCATCTCATAGCTCTGCACCCCAAGTTATAGCATGCAAATTGTAGTTCATGAAATCCTAGTTGGTTTTCAATTTGTACATGTACATGTGTTTATAGTTCCATCTCATAACTTGTAAATAGGTCACAAAACCCTAGTTCCATCTCATAAGTTCTCAACCCTAGTTCTAGCATGCAATTGTATTTCATGAAACCCTAGTTGGGTTTTCAATTTGTACATGCACATGTGTTTCTAGTTTCATGTCATAACTTGTAAAGAGGCCACAAAACCCTCGTTCCATCTCATAACTCCTCAACCCTAGTTATAACATGCAAATTGTGTTATATTTTTATCATTTAAGATAGCATTATATTCAGATCTTTAACTGAGAGAATAACAAGCACAACAATCGAACACAAGAGACAATGAACACAATGTTTTTCCTAAGGGAAACCATAAATGGAGAAAACCCTACAACTTCCTTGGAGATAGAATCAGTACCAAAAGTTAAATCCCAAAACAGTAAGATGATCTCCCAACAGCAGTAGCCTCTTTCTTTCTAGCTGCAACAACTTCTTCCTCCTCAACTATGCACTACAACTAAGTGTGAGTGAGTGTGTCATAAATAGAGAGGCTCACTCTCTATTTATACTAATTTATGACTTGAAAATAACTCACTAGGGATGACTTCTCTAGGAGATTCTAATAACCCTAGGGCCTCGAAACTGGGGGGACTTTAACCCTTGAATAATAGGAGGGTTACCCACAATGACTTGACATGACTTGTTTACGTCATTGAATCTCCATATAGGAACATCAGGGAATCACATGACTCAAATACATTACAGACACTTCCCAGAATAAACATCGAGGTACAATACATAAGATATGTTGAAATATTGTAACTTCGAAGAATATTCTTTATGTATCTTTTGTGGTCCCCGATGGTCCAACCGGGAGAACCACTTGTATTACATTGTACTCCGATGCTCCTAATCAGAAGAACTAATAAGAGTCATGAGGTAGTCCCCTCTAATTGTAAAGGTGGGTCATCAGCACCCCAGTGTGGTTACTTGAGCCTACATGTGTAACTCGAGCCTACATGAGTTAAGTTAAGCCGACATGCTAATTGAGTAAACTTTAAGTAAACGGATGAATATAAATAGAGGTGTAGTGCTCCTCATTTGTGACATACACTCACTTGGTATAGCGCACTTGTGGAGGAGAGGAGTTGCTGGAGAAGGAGGAGAATCAGGTTTTTGATCTCCTTGTTGGTTTTACCTTTTTCCTTTTTGGGGCATCTATATTGAGGAATCTTTTGCTGGGTTTTTCCCTTTAGGGTTTTCCCAGGATAAATCTGTGTTGTTCTTGTGATACTGTTTCTTTCAGTGATCCTGTTTTATATGCTTTTATTATGAAAAATGAAATGATATACTGATGTCTTAGTTAAGCATATGAAAACTTAACATGGTATCAGAGCTAACCTGAATAGGGAAGCTTTCACAAGTTACAGAAGCTAGGGCTTCTTATTTTTGGTTCTCTCTCCACAATCAATCAGCAAAAGAAGGCTAGGCTGACTCTCCTTTGAAGGGTGCATCGTTCTGTCGAAGCGGAATTCGATTCCGATATTTTTTCTTCGGTTCGGGAAATTAGGGATTCCTTATGAAGAGGTATTTTCTTGTGAGCCTGGAATAGGACTCATATCCTCTTCAAAATATAAGGTTAGAAACCTGGATCAATAATTTTGGTTGGGTGAATCTCCGGGAAAGTCAAACCCTAGTTTGACCCCGAGCTGGAAAAACCCTAAATTCTAGAACTGCTAAGTTTTGGTACATTCGCTATATTTAGAGATTGGAGAAGGTTCAGGAGCTGAAAATTGTAGGGGCCGAATATAAAATCCTAATGAACACTGTATACAAAATTCATCCTCAGATTCGTAGTATTCCAGGAGATATGGTCTCTCCAAGTTAGGGTTCCAGCCTCATCCAGAATTCATCCCTAAACAGGACACCTGGGGAGAATTTCAATATATTGGGATACATAAGTCCAAAGAGAATTCCTGAAGATGTTCCAAAAAGGGAACGGACTTTAATTTCGATGTTCCAATTTTCAGACTCAGAAGATGATCCAGCGACACGTGGCATGCCGTACAACTTCGCTGTTCTGGACAGTCCTGTAACAGGTTACCTTGGGAAAAGGGTCATAAATCCCAATTGGTGAATCCAATTCTGATGAAACCTATGCTTTTCAATCAAGAACATTTCAGGTAACCTCAGTGCGAAGTTTCAGACACAGAGGAGCAGATAGTGCGAAGATATCTCAGAAACAGTGACAGGCATTTTTGCAGAAGCTGAATCACCTGATTGGAGAGTTGAAGAATTGAGATTCTCGGGATCCAAGTACATCAGACATCTCACCTCATTCAAACTCATTCCCTGGTAAGTTCAGATTCTTTTTTCAAAAAAAAAAAAGGTTCAATTTTTTATTTTATCTATCAAGATGACTTCAAGCACCAAGATTGAAGACAAGCTAGAAGGCATAGAAAATTTTCGAGCTTGGAAATACAGGATTGATCTCATTCTCCAAGAGAATGATCTTGATAAGTATGACAAAGAGGAAGTTTCAGAACCTGAAGAAGCTGAAGCCAAGGAAAAGCACAGAAAGGATATGATCAAGGCACAAAGAATTATTGCTGACTCCATTAAGGATCACTTGATTCCTCAAGTGTCATCCAAGAAGACTCCAAAAGAAATGTATGATGCCCTTTCCAGAATGTTTGAAGGAAGAAGCATCAACAGGAAGATGAATCTAAGAGCTCAGCTAAAGAGCACCAAGATGAGTCACGAAGAATCCATTCATGACTATTTCTCAAGGATCTCCCAGATCAAAGAGCAACTAGAAGCTATTGGAGATAAGCTTGATGAAGATGAATTGGTGATGACTGCTCTCAATGGCCTCACTAGACCATGGGAATCATTCATCCAAATGATGTGTGCCAGGAAGGAAAGCATGCTGTTCGATGTGGTATGGGAAGATTGCATTCAAGAAGAGACTAGAGTGGCCAATAGAGAAGCATTACTCAAATAGGATGATCAAGCTCTAGCCACTCATACCAGAAAAAGAAGAAGGAATCAACCCATCTTCAAGAAAGGAAATCACAAAGAGCATCATCATCCCAGAAAATTCCAAAGATCAAAAGAAATTATATCAAGTAAGGACTACTCTGGTTTTCAATGCTTCCACTGTGACAAGATAGGACACATTGCCAGAAACTGTCCTGTAAAGAAGCAAGAATATCGTCAGAGGATCAACAACAACAAAAGACATCAAGCTCATCTAGCTGAAGATGAGGATGAAGAAGAAGAAGATGAAGAACCTTCGAGAAAGCAAGCAAGAGAAGAAGATGCGGAAGAATATGTACTGTTTTATGCCCTCTCTGGATCTGTGACTCCTGGAGAAGACACTTGGCTTATAGATAGTGGTGCTTCAAAGCACATGATAGGTCAAAAGAAAACTTTGTCCAAACTTGAAGAAAAGAGCTCTCCTCAGAAAGTATCCCTAGGAGATGACTATCAATATCCGATCAAAGGAGTTGGTGAAGCAAGCTACAAACTTGAATCAGGTAATCCCTTAAAAATGAAAGATGTATTATATGTACCTGGTCTAAAGAAAAATTTACTGTCTATCTCAGCTTTAGATAAGAAAGGATTCAGAGTTGCCTTCATAGATGGTCAAGTACTTATGTGGCCCAAAGGAAAGAATATTGAAGACTCAATCATCATCGGTGAAGAAGAAGGGGGCTTGTATAAACTCAAGGGTCACTCAGAAACAGCCTTTGTGCATGAGTCCACTGACCCTAGTGAACTTTGGCATAGAAGGCTTGCCCACATCCATTACAAGGCTCTACCTCATGTGAACAAGATAGTGACGGGATTACCAGATATGAAGATCCAGCATGAAGGCATTTGCAAAGGATGTGCAAAGGGAAAGAACATCAAGAATCCATTCCATAAGAGTGAAACAAAATCAAAAGGTACGTTGGAATTGATTCATTCAGATGTATGTGGTCCAATGTCTTACACATCCCTAAGTGGCTTTGAATACTATATCACATTTATTGATGATTTTTCAAGAAAGACTTGGATATACTTCTTGAAGGCAAAGGGTGAAGTGTTTGAGAAATTCAAGGAGTTCAAAGCCTTGATAGAGAATCTTTCTGACATGAAAATCAAGATTCTTCAATCAGACAATGGAGGAGAATACACCTCAAAAGAGTTTGAGGATTTTTGCAAAGATGCAGGAATAAAAAGGGAGCTAACTACTCCTTACAATCCTCAACAGAATGGGGTAACAAAAAGAAAGAATAGAACCATCATGGAGGCAGTGAAGACAATGTTATATGATCAAGATCTTCCAATGCACCTATGGGCAGAAGCGGCAAGAACTGCTGTATATGTACAAAATAGAATATCTCATAGTGCTCTTGGGTTCAGAACTCCAGAAGAGATATTCACAGGAAAGAAGCCCGAGGTAAGTCACCTCAAGATATTTGGTTGTCCAGTATATATCCATATACCAAAAGAGAAAAGAACCAAATTAGACCCTGCCGGAAAGAAGGGGATATTTGTTGGATATTGTGAAGTATCCAAAGCATTTAGAATCTACATTCCTGGATTCCGCCACATAGAAATCAGTCGAGATGTGACATTTGATGAAGAGACAGCTCTCAAAAGATCCAGGAAGTGCCGAATTGAAGAAGTATATGAAAAAGAAACACCACCCAGAAGTAAAGAAACTTCGTGTCTCCCTGAAGATGAGGCTCCTGAAGATCATGACATGGAAGAAGCACAAGAACCTACCATGATGGAGATTTCAAGAAAAAGAAAGCCTGCTTGGACAAGAGAAATTCTACGAGAGGCAGAAAGATATGGAGCTCCTGAAGGCTCTACAAGGGAAAGAAAGAAACCTAATACTTTTTCCAACTATGTAGCCTTGATGTGTGACCTAGTAGAAAAAGAACCTACAAACTATGAAGAAGCAGTACAGAAGAAAGAATGGGTAGAAGCAATGACTGAAGAATACCAGTCAATTATGAAGAATGATGTATGGGATATAGTTCTCAAGCCAGAAGGAAAAAGTATAGTATCCTCCAAATGGATATTCAAAATCAAGCATGCAGTTGACGGAAGTATCGAGAAGTATAAAGCGAGATTTGTGGCCAGAGGTTTCTCTCAGAAAGAAGGAATTGATTATGAAGAGACATTTGCTCCTGTAGCACGATATACTTCGATTAGAACTATCATGGCTCTTGCATCCATAATGAAGTGCGACTTACATCAGATGGATGTGAAAACTTCTTTTCTGAATGGTGTTATCGAAGAAGAAGTCTACATAGAGCAGCCTCAAGGATTTGAAGTTGAAGATAAACGTACTCATGTGTGCAAGTTGAATAAGGCCTTATATGGTCTTAAACAAGCTCCTAGAGCTTGGTATGAGAGGATAGATAGTTTTCTGGCGAGCATGGTATTTATCAAGAGTAAGGCTGATCCTAACCTTTATCTCAAGGTTATAGAAGAAGAACTTGTCATCCTACTACTATATGTGGATGATCTATTCTTGACAGGAAATAAGAAACAGATTATGGAAAACAAGAAGAGACTAGCAGAAGAATTTGAGATGAAAGACCTTGGGTTAATGCACTATTTCCTAGGTCTGGAAGTATGGCAAAGTTCAGAAGGAATATTTCTCAATCAAGGAAAGTATGCAGTATAAATATTGAAAAGATTCAACATGTTGAATTGCAAAGCTTTATCCACTCCCATGGATTCCAACCTGAAGTTGTTAACTGATGACTCATCAGAGTTAGTAGATGTGACCCTTTACAGACAGATCATTGGGTCATTGATGTACTTGACAAATACCAGGCCAGACATTTGTTTTGCTGTGAACACCCTAAGTCAATATCTAGTTCAACCTAGATGGGTTCACTTGGTAGCTGCAAAACATGTGATGAGATATTTGAAAGGAACTATAGACTTTGGTCTATATTATGATAATAGTCACGAGTATAGATTGCATGGCTATACAGATGCAGATTGGGCCGGAAGCATCTCAGATAGAAAAAGCACCTCAGATGGATGTTACAGTTTAGGATCTGCTATGATCTCATGGTTTAGCAGAAAGCAATCCAGTGTTGCTTTAAGTACAGCCGAAGCAGAATATATAGCAGCTTGCTCTGCTAGTTGTGAAGCCATATGGATTTGGAAGCTACTATCAGGATTATTCAACCTAGAGTTGGACACTACTGTGATTCTATGTGATAACCAAAGTTGCATAAAGATGACAGAGAACCCTGTGTTTCATGACAGATCAAAGCACATAGAAATCAGATATTTATACATTCGAGATATGATGCAGAAGGGAGCTATAAAGCTTCAGTATGTGAGTACTGATGAACAAGTTGCTGATATTTTGACAAAGCCTCTGTCCCGAGTAAAGTTTGAACACTTTCGAGACAAGCTTGGTGTGGTTCGAAAGGACCTTCCTCGAAAGGGGGAGTAGTGATGCTGTAATGGGATTGTATCATCCCTGGGCACTTTCCCTAACGTGATCCGGAGACCTCGGTCTTCGAGAATGAAGTGGGATTGTATCATCCCTGGGCACTTGCCCTAAAGTGATCCGGAGACCTCGGTCTTCGAGAATGAA
>LPNX010826636.1:354348-422889 GCA_001517045.1 Pseudotsuga menziesii
AAAATACTGAAGATGTTTTTGATGATGAAGACTGAAGATTAAAGATGAAGACTACATAATGTTGAAAAGCTTCCAATGATTTATAGATGTGTTACCTTGCTGATATTGATGATGTCTGGTATCTCTACTCTTATTGTTGTTGATATAGAATACCCTTCTCATTAAGGGGGAGTGTTGAAATATTGTAACTTCGAAGAATATTCTTTATGTATCTTTTGTGGTCCCCGATGGTCCAACCGGGAGAACCACTTGTATTACATTGTACTCCGATGCTCCTAATCGGAAGAACTAATAAGAGTCATGAGGTAGTCCCCTCTAATTGTAAAGGTGGGTCATCAGCACCCCAGTGTGGTTACTTGAGCCTACATGTGTAACTCGAGCCTACATGAGTTAAGTTAAGCCGACATGTTAATTGAGTAAACTTTAAATAAACAGATGAATATAAATAGAGGTGTAGTGCTCCTCATTTGTGACATACACTCACTTGGTATAGCGCACTTGTGGAGGAGAGGAGTTGCTGGAGAAGGAGGAGAATCAAGTTTTTGATCTCCTTGTTGGTTTTACCTTTTTCCTTTTTGGGGCATCTATATTGAGGAAGCTTTTGCTGGGTTTTTCCCTTTAGGGTTTTCCCAGGATAAATCTGTGTTGTTCTTGTGATACTGTTTCTTTCAATGATCCTGTTTTATATGCTTTTATTATGAAAAATGAAATGATATACTGATGTCTTAGTTAAGCATATGAAAACTTAACAAGATACACAAGTGAATACATTTTGAAGTTACAAATACATCAACAATCCCTCTTAACTAGGAAGGTATTCTCTCAACACAATTTATCAGCATGGGTCTTCTTCTCTGTATCATCTAGATCATCAATGAGTTCTTGTCATTTTCATCTTCAATTCATCTTCATCTTCAAGTCATATTCATATTCAAGTTATCTTCATCTTCAATTCATCTTCATCTTGATCTGGATCATCACTACTGCATCATTGTCACTGGATTTGTATCATCACTGCTGGATCATCATCACTGGATCTAGATCATCATCACTTGATCTAGATCATCACTGGGTCATCATCATGGGTGCTATCTCTTGATTCTCCTCATCATAGGAAGTTCTACATAGCCAACGCTTTTTCATGATGGCTGTACATCTACAGAGCCAGTCCTTTTTCATACTAGATGTATCATCACAAAGCTAGTCCTTTCTCATATTAGATGTGGCATCTACATAGAGCCATTCCTTTTTCATACTGGATGAGTCTTCAAAGAGCTAGTCCTTTTTCATACTAGATGTGGGATCTACACAGATCCAGTCCTTTTTCATACTAGATGAGTCTTCATAAAGCTAGTCCTTTTTCATACTAGATGTGGGATCTACACAGAGCCAGTCCTTTTTCATACTAGATGAGTCTTCATAGAGCTAGTCCTTTTTCATACTAGATGTGGAATCTACACAGAGCTAGTCCTTTTTCATACTAGATGAGTATTCATAGAGCTATTCCTTTTTCATACTAGATGTTGGAGCTTCACTGCTCCTCTCTGCACCATATCCCTAATATAGTGATACTTTATCTCGATATGCTTTGACTTGTCATGGAGAACCGGGTTTTTCGACAACTTCAAATAGCTCTTCTTGTCGCAATATATACAAGTAGCATCTAACTAAAGATCAAATAAATTATACAGTAGCTTCCTCAGCCATAATACCTCACCACTAGCTGAACAAGCTGCAACATACTCTGCTTCAGCTGTACTAAGTGCCACATAGGATTACTTCTTGCTAAACCAAGAGATTACACCTAATCCCATACTGAAGTAGCACCCTAAAGTGATCTTCCTATCAATGGCATTGCCTACCCAATCTGAATCAACATAACCCTCTAGGTTAATCTTCTTATCAGCCTTATAGTTGAGCCCCTAATCAATTGTACCCTTCAGGTACCTTAGATTATGATTTGCAGCAATCAAGTGAACATGTCTCAGATCTATTAGGAACTGGCTCAAGGTATTCACAACAAAGAAAATATCTGGTCTCGTATTCACCAGGTACATCAAGGACCCAATGATCTGACGATACATTGTGGCATCAACCATCTCAAATGAAGCATCACTCAATAGCTTCAGGTTTGATGATGTAGGTGTGGTTAAGGCCTTGCACTCCATCATCCCAAATCTCTTCAGGATCTTTACTGCATACTTCCCTTGTTTGAGGAAGATTCCATCCACATTCTGCCACACATCCATGCCTAGAAAAGAATGCATCATACCCAAGTCCTTCATTTCGAACTCGATAGCAAGCTTTCTCTTCATGTCAGCAATCAACCCATCCATACTTGTTACAAACAGATCATCTACATACTTTAGGAGCATCGCTGGGTTTCCATATTCAACCTTGTATTAAAGATTGGAATCTTCTTTACTCTTGGTAAATCCCAAACTGGAGAGAAAGTTGTTAATTCTGTCGTACGATGTCTTGGGTTCCTGTTTCAAACCATACAGGAATTTCTTCAATCTACACACATGAGACTCCCTATCATGTGTCTCAAAACCAAGTGTATTCTCCACATACACTTCCTCTTCCACTACACCATTCAATAAATTAGTCTTGACATCCATCTGGTGTATCTTGCATTTCATCACTATAGCTAGAGAAGGTACTGATCTGATGGAAGTGTGTCTAGCTACAGGCATGGGGACTTCACTTAGTGAACATCTCACATAGCACGTGCGATCATGTGGTATTAAAGAATACCCTTAATTTCTAGAGATATTGACCCAAACTCTTTTTGTTGAAACCCCCTCCCAATACTGAAAACCTCATCTCCACCCCTTTTTATACCTCAATCCTTATAAAAAACCCTACGCACCCCCACCTTAAACCCCTCATCCCCCCAATACCTGCAATATATTGGTTCAATTTTTAATAATTTTAAAACCCACAATATGAAATAACATGATAGGATATTGGTCAACAAGTGAAGCCCCCATGGCTACAAGTGCAAAAGTTTCTTTATAATCTTTTCCTTATTTCTGGGAGAAGCCATGAGCCATGAATCTTGCTTTATATTTTTCTATGTTTCCATCTGCAACATGGTTGATCTTGTAGATCCATTTCGAAGTCACTACAGACTTCCCCTCAGGTCTTGGGACAACATCCCAAACATCATTCTTCATGATCGATTGGTATTCTTCAATCATAGAATCCTTCCATTCTTTCTTTTTTGTTTCTTATTCATAGTTGGAAGGCTCTTTATCAATGAAATCACATAATAAGGCTACATAACTGAAATAGGAAATAGTTCTTTTCCTTTCTCTGTGTGTTTCTTTTGGAGCCCCGTATCTTTCTGCACCTTGGATAGCTTCTTGTACCCAAGCGGGTTTTCTCTTGTGAGTATTCTTCTCCTGAGGTGGATCTATAGGTTCTTGAGGTTCTTCTATTTCTCGATCTTCTTCTTGATATTCTTTGTTCATGGTTTTGTCATGAATTCTTGGGTGCTTCTATTTCTTTAGCTTCTTCAGCAAGTCTCTTTCTAGATTTGTTGTAAGCTGAGTCTTCGTCAAATGTCACATCCATACTAATGTCGATATTCTTGAATCTTGGGAAGTATATTTTGTAAGCCTTCGAACTTTCAGAGTATCCCACAAATATACCCTTCCTTCCTGAAGGATTTAACATTATCCTCTTTTATTTTAGAATGTGTATGTACAATGGACAGCCGATAATTCTAAGATGGCTGATGTCTGGTTTCTTTCTGGAAAAGACTTATTTAGGTGTCTTATTCTCGATTACTCTGTGTGGAGTATGGTTATGTACATACACCATTTTTCTAGCAGCTTCTGGCCATAGATGCATGGGAATATCTTGATCATGAAGCATGGCCAATGCAGCTTTCATGATTGTTGTATTCTTCCTTTCTACAACTCCATTCTGTTGTGTATTATATTTGAGTGGTTAACTCCCTCTTAATCCCAAAATCTTTGCATAAGCCTTTGAATTCATTCGATTTGAATTCTCCGTCATTATCTAATCGAAAAATATTGATCTTCTTTTTTGTGTGGTTTTTGATCAAGGCTTTGAATTCCTTGAAATTGCTAAATACTTCATCTTTTTTCTTCATAAAGTATACCCATGTCTTCCTAGAAAAATCATTAATAAAAGAAACATAGTATACATACATGCTTAATGAACTGGATGACATCGGACCACGTACATTGGAGTGGATGATTTCCAAGATTCCTTTTGCCTTTCTCTCACTACCTGGAAATGTCTTCTTTGTGTTGTTTCCTTTTTCACATCCTTTGCAAACACCATCATGTTTTTTTCTGCATTTCTGAAAGACCTTCAACAACTTTGCTTGCAAGTGGTAGTGCTCTGTAATGCACATGTGCAAGCCTGCTATGCCAAAGTTCATTTGGTTCTACTAAGTCGTGAACCAAAGCTTGTTCTGGTTGGCCCTTCAATTTGTATAGACCACCTTCGTGTTCCCCAATCACTATTGCATCGTCAAAATTCTTTCCCTTTGGCCACATAAGAACTTGGCCATCTACAAAAGAAATAGTCATTCCTTTTGCATCCAATGCAGATATGGAAAGGAGGTTCTTCTTTAGTCCTAGTACAAACAATACATTTTTCATCTTCATAGACTTTCTAGAGTCTAGCTTATAGGAGGATTCACCACTACCTTTTATTCGATATCGGTATGGCATCCCCAAGTTTCACCTTGTGAGGTGACACATGTTTAGACAGTTTCACAAATAATTCTTTGAATCTCATCATATGTTTGGAAGTACCACTTTCTATAAGCCAATCATTGCTTCCATGTGAGATAGTTCCCATGAGAGAGGAGATCAACACATATTCTTCATCACTTGAAGAATCATCACTTTCTTGTCTAATTCTCTTTGTGGAAGGTTCATCACCCTCTGCAGCATGAGCATGATGTCTTCTCTTGTTTCCCTTTTTCTTCTTTGATTTCCCTTTGTTAGCAAAATATTTGGATATGTCACATTTCTCATAACATGTGTAACATCTAATAGTAGACAGATCTCTTGTAGAGTGTGAAATCTTACCTTTGGAGTGATGATGGTCCCTTCTAGTTTTCTTGGTGTTGGCTATGAGAGCTTGATCTTCACTTCCCATATTTTCTTCTTGAGCTGCTATCTGAGATTCTTCTTAAGATCATTCTTCCCATAGTCTGATGAACTTGAGTAAATTCTTTCTGGAAGAGATCCCTTGAATGAAAGAGTCTCATGCCCTAGGTAAACCATTCAAGGTGGTCATCACAATATATGCATTCTCCACTTCTTCATCTACTGCTTCCAGCTATTCCTTGATCTAAGAGACCCTTGTAAAGTAAGACTGGATGGTCTCTGCATTCTATATCTTTACATTCTTCAGTTGGTTTCTTAAGGTCATCTTCCGGTTTATGTTCTTCCCTTCAAACAGTTTGGTTAGTGCATCAAACATAGCTTCAAATGTGTTTAGGGAGGACACATGTGGTATGAGGTGATCCTTGATTGAATCAGCAATAATCCTCTTAGCCATAACCAACTTCTTCTTGTGTAAGTCCTTAGCATCATCTCCCTTTGGAACTGGAAGCTCCTCATTGATATAGGAGTCCAACTCATTTTCTTCGAGGACCAGGGAGATCCTATACTTCTAGGATCGAAAGTTATCAGCTCCCTCAAGCTTTTCATCAAGCTTGGTATGATGAGAAATCTTAACTAAGAACCTCAATGGAAATACAAAATATTTAGATCTTACCAAGTCAAGATGTCGGATCTGGATTTGGAGCTGAATTTCTGTAGTGTTGGTTGAAGAGCAGATTAGGGTTTGGATTTTCCGAAGTTGTTTCCAACAAATTCTTTGATCTTGATCTCTAAACTTTTATTTTGAGGAGGAGATCAATCCAGGCCTAGGCTCACTCAAAAATTCCACTTCTCTGTAAATCCCTAATTTACGGTAGTAGCGTCGAGCCCAAAACTGAAAAAGCTCAGAATCAAATTCTGCTTCGACAAAAAGATCTTCCCTAGGGAGGAGAGTCAGCCCAACCTTCTTCTACTAAAAATATGTGGAGAGAGATCCAAAAGGTAGTAATCCCTACTTCCCACAACTACACAGTGTCTTAGCCCTAATAGCACGTTAGACTTTTATCATTTAAGCTATCATTATATTAGGATCTTTAACTGAGAGAATAACAAGCACAACAATCAAACACAAGAGAAAACGAACACAATGTTTTTCCTCGGGGAAACCATAAATGGAGAAAACCCCACAGCTTCTTCAAAAATAGAGTCAACCCCAGAAGTAAAACCCCAAAACAGTAAGTTGATCTCCTAACAGCAATAGCTTCTTTCTTTCTAGCCCCAGCAACTTCTTATTCCTTAGATATGTGCTACAAATGAGTGTGAGTGAGTGTGTAATAAACAGAGAGGCACACTCTCTATTTATACTAATTTCCAACTTGACAATAAATCACTAGGGCCGACTTCTCTAGGAGAGTCTAATAAAACCTAGGGCGTCGGAACTACTAGGACTTTAACCCTTCAACAACAGGAGGGTTACTTACAATGACTTGACATGACTTGTTTACATTATTGAATCTCCCGATAGGAACATCAGGGCATGACATGACTCAAATACATTATAGACACTTCCCGGAATAAACATCGAGGTAAAAGACATAAGATATACAAGTGAATACATTCCAAAGTTACAAATACATCAACAAATTATAGTTCATGAAACCCTATTTGGTTTTCAATTTGTACATGTGTACATGTGTTTCTAGTCCCATATCATAACTTGTAAAGAGGTCAAAAAACCCTACTTCCATCTCATAACTCCTCAACCCTAGTTATAGCATGCAATTTGTAGTTCATGAAACCCTAGTTGGTTTTCAATTTATACATGTACATGTGTTTCTAGTTCCATATCATAACTTGTAAAGAGGTCACAAAGCCCTACTTCTATCTCTTAACTCAACCCTGTTTATAGCATGCAAATTGTAGTTCATGAAACCCTAGGTGGTTTTCAATTTGTACATGTACATCCTTTGCTAGTTCCATATCATAACTTGTAAAGAGGTCACAAAACCCTAGTTCGATCTCATAACTCCTCAACCCTAGTTCTAGCATGCAATTTTAGTTCATGAAAGCCTAGTTGTTTTTTCAATTTGTACATGTACATGTGTTTCTAGTTCCATATCATTACTTGTAAAGAGGTCACAAAACCCTCATTCCATCACATAACTTCTCAACCCTAATTATAGAGTTGCATTGAAGAAAACTAAGAAAAACCCTAGTTTATGAAATCAAAGCACAAGAAAGTCGATGGGCCTTGAAAAAAAGAGGGAGAGGGCCAACTAGAGGTAATCGAATTCCAAGAGACCAACATAGTCGATGGTTCTTCGATTAGACCTCTAGTTTATGAGCTATGTCCAGTTGAAAGTTGCATGAAAATGTGATTGAGGGACACTTGGTGGCTTTGGGTCAGGGAGAGGAAAAACAAATGGAGCAGCAAAATTGCATGTCGTTGGCTCCTACAAGCCTTTATGGGAAAGACCAATATGGGAACCCTACCAACATAGCCACGTTCAATGGTTTTCATGTGTTGACCTACTAATGCTAGAGTTGCAACAGTTGACCGAACAATGTAATTAAATATACATTAATATAAAAAACATAAAAAAAAGTAAATTTCAACAACTCAAGAGCATTTTATTTTCCAATTTTTATTTGTTGGTATCTCAAGACACTCGTTTGTTCCTGGTGCCTCCAATTTTCTATAGATGGTGTTTGTATCATAGGCACATGAAAGGATAAACATTAGTACTCTCATAAGAAAATAAAGAGAACCCAACGAAAATGTGCAAACATGATTTATAGATAACTCACCTGAGGTTGTACGATCGTGTTTATAGTGTCCAGTATCATCTGAATAATATTATGTGTGTGAATGGTATCCATCAATCACATGTTTATTACATTGGGAATAAACTAAGGCTAAATAATTGAAATTGTGCTTCAGCATACACTTTAAAGCTTAAATAACGCACTTGACAATATAGCCACACTTTACAATCTAGTAACACCTAACAATGCACTCACTTGAGTAGGCCATCTGTATTATCTCTACTACCGATGGTGTCCATCAATCTTTCGTGCTCTATATGAGGTAGAAAATATCGTACATGTGACTGGTTGTTGTTCGAAAGTGTGCACGGATTGATTATACCAACTACTAGGTTGGTGAAGTGTTATACAATAGATCCTAGTCTATAATTCTAATATACATACCCACCCTTCCTTTTATGTTGTGCTGCTAGTGTCAAGTACTACCCTTTTATAACAATTAAGCCAGTTGGGAATTCAATATTTTCATCATTTGTAACATGTTCAAGAATGGTTTGTTTTCCCTCTAAGAAATGTGCCAACCAATACTTAGAACCCCATTCATTATTTTTTGTGGAAACCACTGCATATATCTAAATTGTGAAAGGAAAAAGGTCGAGTTAACAATACATAAATTAAATTTCTAATTTAGGAACTACTAATTTATTTTTTTGTACATGCTTGTATGAGATCTGAAATGTGATCATAGTCTGTAGAAATGTGTGTCTGATCATCTTCAAAATGGTCTATTTCATTAGCCCCTTGAAATCAGTTCCAAGTGTCACTCGATCCCATATATCGAATGTATCTGTATACTCACAATCATCCCATTCATTGATGCTACAGGAACTACAAAATAAATCCTTCAATCTTGTCTAAATTTGTAGGGTTGAGTTGTATGAGCTTCTAATTGAATGAAACTGTCGAGTTCCATGCACTGTGTTCACCCAGTGTGTTTGGGATCGGTCCACATTGGTCACCTCCTGGAATATTCTCTGCACTAGGTGTTTCCTTGTCGCTTGTTCTTCCATGACAGATGCACACCATTTCACTATAGATGCAATGTCTCAAAGGAGAGCACCTGTAAACTTCATCTCTTCCCTTCAAAGGGAATTTTTTATGCATGCACCAGCACCATCATGCTCTCCTTTTCCATAACCAGTTTCAAAGTAGTTCCATATATGCAGCACCTTGTATTTTATGTGCAATAAACACAACCATTGAAATACACGTGCATTCTTGAATTTTCTAGCACAACCATCTGACCAAATGAAATGATGATAAAATGGTATATACATAGCTATCAAACGACCATAGAATAATTTAAATCAATGCTGCATGTAATGGATGTCATTGGTCAGGTCGTCACTTATGTAGAAGTGACTTTCTTTCAGTATCACATGTTTCTCTTCATTACTATCTGGCCCATGTCGATACGTGATATGTACCATTATGCTCACCTATTCTGAGTGATAGTATTTAATTTGTATTTCATTTTGTGGTTGTAGGGTGTAATTTTTCGCAAAGTAAACCAGTGAGAGTATTTTTCTGAGAGGGAAGGTGTACCGACATATTCTAAATTTCTCATCTTGCCACCATTCTATATCGACATGTTGAATGTATTGTTGGATATTTCCACGAAAATCTGAAATAAAATCACATACTTGCACTTGGTGTAAAAAAAATAAACGGTGTTAAAAAACAATATAAAAATATGTACATGAAGTCACCTGTGAAGTCACCAATTTAATTTTCTTGCTTTCTTTTCCATCATGTAGCCGATATGTCTCGTACTGATAATTCTTCTTCTTGACAACTGCATTCCCGAATGTTTGATCTTCACTCTGATGGATGCAATCAGACCATAATGATATCCCTCCACAAATGTTGCAAGAACCCTCTACACATTGTTTTAAGTAATGTGGCTGCCCATCTTGCCTCAAACACATCATGCTATGGATGAAATATCTGGATGACATTGGAGGTATTAAACTTGAGCATTTTTGCACATGGTTAGGATGCAAAAAATGACATATATGTGAAAATGTCTGACAATATAGATAAATATGTATGTGGTATCTACAACAACAAGTGTCCTGGATGGTATTGATTCTAACATAACAAGGCTTTAATTTTTTGAAATATCTTTGCCCGAGTCTTAGCTCTACATGGGAAACTTTAAACATCTCGAACAATTGAGTTTGTTTCATTTCAAGATAATTTTTAACATGAGGTTCATTGTTCATAGAACCCCTACAATGTCTTAACACATCCTTCATGTTAGAAGAAGGCCTAGTGTCATCATGCCAAAACTTGTGCACTAGTCCCTTCACTGCTTCGACTAAATTCATGTCTTTGCGAGGAAACCTACCACTAAATCCCCATAATGTTTCCATTTGTCCCTCTACATCAAGGTTGTCTCTTCTTACTGAATAATTTTTAAGTGTCTTTGAATGTAAAGGAAAAATTTGTGATGTGCATTTAAGTAAACGACATTGTCTTGTGGATCTATATACAATTAATTTAGCCAATACGTGACAAGCCACATTACAATCCTATGAACGAGTTTTCTTACGAATCGTTGTGAATGCAGCAGCAAGATATTTACAATGTGATTACTTGATTCAATATTCTTCAATGTTCTTATGCCTAAATTTATTCTAACAGTTTCCATATTTCTATATTTAAGAAAAGCTAAAAACAATTGGCATTTATCCTCTTCGGATTTGTTATCAAAATATTGTTTTGTTATTTGAGAACAATGATGAAGGATAGTGCGTTTAGGCACCTTACCTTCCATGGAAGTCAATTCGCTCTCATCCACTTGTATGCATTTAGGAGTTCTCTTTTTTTGTGATATTTCTTGCCATTTGAAATGATGGAGTGACATTTACATCCACTACAGGTGGACAACTTCGATTATCAGATTGAAACACCTGGCATGGTTGCCGCTGAGTCACATTTGCAATGGGAGTAACATAATTATTGAACTCTTCACAAGATTGTTCATTTAATAATGGATCAGTAATATCATCTACCCTATATCCAACTTCCCTCAATGTTGCATTATCTATCTCAGCCTCTACATCAGGTATCTGTTGAGTGGGAATGGGAACTATTTTCTCATCCAATGAATGACGATGATTTCTTGAATCTTTCCTCTTTTTTTTCTTTTTTATTTTCAGTTTCTTCCAGTGTAAGCACCTTTCTTGTTTACTTTCAACCTCTATTATGTACATTCCACATTGAAATCTACCCAACTTGTACAAAACCTATAGATTTGTATAAGTAATGATTTAAATTGTAGGTTGAACAGTTCTCTATGCGTGGGTTTAGAAAAATTATGTCTTTTACTTCAGTAAACCTGGCCCACAGCACACAACCCAACATGTTTTACATAACACATATCGCATATGTAATATAACAGATGTTTGTTTGATTGCATATGCGATATGGATACACTTCTTTTTACTTAATGGGTAGTTTGTATTACGTGATCGCCAAATTGCATATGAGATATATCATGCATGCAATATATCGCTTATGGAATTTAGTGCATATCAAATATTAAACTTGACTTATCCATGCTTCGATACTAGTTACCCATAAAGGAATATTATATCCATCCAAGGCCTAAAATGATACCTCAAATCACCTCACATGACTTACAAGCACTAGATATGGGTCATGTGGCCTTTGACATTGTTGGGGGAGTAAACATTGGGATTGTACTCTAAAAAAACTTCTAGGAAGCCATGAACATGAAAAACAACTCAAATGACAAGCCATGATCTCTTGAAGTTACCCTTTCCTTCGAGTGGTGACATGCATGTCGTTAGAAGGTTTTGGATAGTAGCTATCAATCCATGGGTCTTGTACATTGTTAAGTTAGGAAACCTAGGCCTTGTACCATAAAGAAAACTTCTTAGAATATATTTTTAAGAATGAAATTTGATCCACCATACATTACCTCATGAACATATCCCAAACATAATTTTGGGAGAAACCCTTGGCCGTTCTTGAGCACAATGTATATATCGTAGAGCCTTAACATAGTCGAGAGATGACACCTTGTACTTAGGCCCTAAAAGATTCTTTTGCGTGTCCATGGAAAAGGGTAAAGCTTCAATACAACATAAATGATCTTGCAATAGTGGATGTGTTGGTACCATTAGGAATAAATTAGAGCTAGATATGAGTTTCAATCCTTAGAGAAAGGTTAGGCAATAAAACTCAATCATTAAGTCTAAAACTCATATTCTATGTCTTAAGCGTCATGGACAAGCGCCTTGAACCTCCAATAATTTGACATCCTTATCCACAACCATTCACAAATTTTAGGAAAAGCATCGTCCTTTTTCCACACTAAACCACTTTAAAGGGGCCAATAATTACCATGATCTTTTCATTTTAAATGGGGTTTCTCCCAAACACTCTCCACTTGGTATTTACTCTTTTTTACTCTCGTACCAATATAGTTAAGGAAAAACATATATGTGTTATAACACATATGTGATATGAATCACATATGCGCTATATTGTATATGCGATATGAATGACATATGCGATATAGCTCGAATATGTGATATCAAAAAGCTATAATGCATATGCATGTTTTTAAAATTTAAAAATTCGGTGGGAATAAGGTTTGGCATTATGTTTGGATGTAGCTTCAAACTATTGAAGCTATTGGCTAGGACAAATAAATGAGGACTATTTCCTATCTTTTAGAATTCTATCAATATGCTCAGTTTCGATGGCGTGTTTTTCTTTGACAAACACAATATTTTTTAATGAAAATTTTGAATATTGTAGAGTACGATCTTATGATTCTGAATATGTAATTTTTTCCTTCGAATTTATGTTTTAATTATTTATTATTATTTTTTCTAAATGACACACGTTAGTTTTCAAAAATAGATACATTAATTGTTTTTATATAACTTTTGATTACCTTCACCATTTGCCAAGAAAACTATATGGTGCACTAGAAGAGAGAAAGCTCAACAATATTATATATAGAAATCAATTATTTCATTAATTGTTACATCTAAAGTGTTGCACCCGCATAGAACATTTTCATTTCGAGCTTTTTTGGCTTCAATAATTAATAAAAAAAGAATTTAATTCATGAAAAATTATGAATAAATAGTGTTTCACTAGGAGCATATGTCCTTTACATGTTTGCAAGAGTTTATCCAAAATTGACATCATTTACCTCATATATTGTTGCACCTGCATAAACATATATGTTATGATGTGTTGAAATTTTGAAAACCCTATTTCATAGAAACTAATGTTATAATCATTTACACACATTTTTTTATGAATAAATGTTATATATTATGAAATCTGATTGATTTTCCTATATTTTTTCTCTGTACTTCATCTTCAAATACGTTATGGAAGTACCCCTAATTCTCACCTAAAGTTAGAGGTTCCAGGTTTTTCTAGTAATATGTGGCATCTAAAGTGTCTTTAATGGAGTCCATGATTGTGCATCATCCCCATAGATATTTTCTTAGCATATTATAATTAGTTTATAGGTACATTATACTGATTTTCTTTAAGTCATAGAATATCATAACAATTGGTTAAGTAAACAATGCATTCTTTTCACCCATTTCTTACTTAATACACTCCTAAATCTAATTAAAACTTCTAAGTTTTGAACCTGAGTTTAAAACCCTCATCAGTTTCCACTTATCACTAATTATAATAAGGTTCACTTAATTAGTATTTTATTATTATATTTTTTTCTATCTCTTTGTCCATTAAAATAATGTTGAGGATCAGAGTTAAGGAAAACTTCCTTTGCACCCTCAATTCTTAGATATAAACTAAAGTTATAACTAGGGTTTAAACAATCAAATAAAATTTACACATGAATCGAATTCAATCCCACTAGGTCTCGTTAACAAGAATCCATAGATTCCACTTATTTATTAGTAATAAGAAAACTTGTATTATAAGATATACATAATCTCTATTGATCGACATATGTAAGAAAACATGATTCAGAGTATATTTTGTATATATAACTGTATTCATAGTAATACAATAATGTGACCGAAAAACATATTTTAATTTATGATAAACTACAACTCGAATCGAGCCAAACAATTTAAATCATCTATTTAAGCTAGGGTTTAAACAATAATATAAAAGATACAATAACTAAACCTTATCAAAATCCACATTTAACAAAACAAGTTTAATATAGTTTAGTAATCAACATGTCATGAGATCAAAACCTGTCGAGGCCTTTCAGTCAAAATAAAAGCTTAAAACTACATTATCAAATAAATCCACATAGATAAAGGTCGTAATAAAAAGTATAAACTATGCATGAATTTCTACACACATTAGTGAAACCGTTCATTAAAATTTTTAAAACCACTAATCTACAGAACAAGAGTTCGAATCTCATAAAAGCACGTTTGTCTGCAAGAAAACAACTATTCAGAAATTAAAGAATCAATATTCCTTTTAGAGTCAACACAAAGGCCTTACAGCTTCTTTACTTAACCAAACAATGAATTGATAGTTCATATCTAAAAACATAGTGGCATCTACTTAAACAATTTATCGACATTGCAGCGGCCTCACTACCTTAATTTCATCACCTTTTACAAAATAGATTAAAAACCTCATGGGAAGTTTATAACAGCAAATAATTTACAAGATCAGAGGTCTAAAATGAAATACAAAGCGATATAATTAGAGTAAGGAAACACATCCTCTTTGTAGCCATAAGGTAGTTACAAAATCTTAAACCCCGATGAAACTGTTTCCATTGCAACCTCAACAAAACTCTACAAGATTTCAAATTAACAATATTAACAAGTAATGCTTTCTTATACAGTCCCCTTCAGACTCAACCACAAAGGGATATTGTTTTTATAAAAACAAAAGTGCCATAGAGCTAATCAACGAGAAGGTTTAGCAAGTTTTCCATTAGAAAGAAACACATAAATGACTCCCATACATAAGCAGACGGGCCCAGCCTTGGATCCATGGAGTCACAACCAACAAATCCAAAGGAGGAAAGGTGTGGGGTATCAGGTTTTACCAGGCCATGCACCTACCTCCACAAAGACTTTTTCCAATTCCAACATAGTAATCCCTAGTGAGAACCTCCTGTAAGCAACAATGCAGGGGTTAAATACCAACACAAATTATATTCTAGAAACAACAAAAAGAAAAAAGAAACCATAATGAAAAAAAGTAGAACTTACCTTTGTTGAATTGACGGTAGCTACGCAGGAAACCCATAGTTTTAATACTAAATAAATAGGTATTGCTGGTCAAATTTCCAACATGAGACCATTGTTGGTGCCCATACAAGGTCTGGGTGCATCATAAGCTAGAAAAGGGCCAAAAGCATGCTTAGAGCCAAAGACCAGTGCCGAGAGCCGAAGGAAAAGACCCTCAGCTCTTCCACAGTGGAGGAGAAAAAACAATGCAACATGAAGGCAAGTACCAGAACGAGTTAAACCCTTAGGGTTTTCGATTTGACACCAATTCCCTCCACCTAGATGCCATAAAGCCATCACATGGCCTTTTCAATGCCACTTAAATTATACATAGTACAAACCCAAATTCCATAGTTTCCAAACCATCTTAATATTTTTCGATGCCCTTTTTATACTTATATGCCATGCTAGTTTATCATATGGTAAGAGAAATCTTTATTTCTAGTCAAGTGCTCGACCCTTGTTTAGGAATAATTATTTATCCTTTAGCTTAGTTTTTTTTAAACTAAAGCTTCTCCAAGCCCTCTACTGTCAACAACTGCAAGAGGTTACAAATGGTTTTGCGTTAGCCATAAGAGCTAAGTAAGACATGTAACCCATCTCCTTAGCATTTTAATAGAGTCCACAAGTTGTCAAACAAATAGGGAAACATAACCAGCAAGTACACCAAGACGGAAAATAAATATGATATTCTTTCATGACATAACGACAAGTGAAGTAGGGTCATCAGAACGATAAGTCACACCATAATGCATTCGTAATGAGGCATTTATGTTCAATGGATAAATCACTAAACACAAGTTAAAGATTGTATCGATTTACTTATCCTTTATAAATGCAGTAAGCTCTTTAGTTTAAAAGAAAAGAATTTACAAAATTTGGAGATGTTACAACCGAGGAACTAATAAAACATCAACAAATCTCAGGATTTGAAAAGGGATTTTCCAACTCATCCAAAACTAAGGTGTAGTACATTGTTAGTCTCGTACTCATACAAGTTAGGGGTTTATATAAGTGACTTCACACCTTATAAGTCATGAATTCAATTCTTAACATATTCATATAGGTCTTTAACATATTCATATGGCTATTATTTCATGATCACCACTATGGTCTTGATGTACTTATTTGTTTAAATATTTTTAATAAATTATATGAACACAAAAGGCCACAAAGATTGCAAACATGATCGTTTAGATTTTGTAGTTACAATAATATTAAATTATATCATTCCATAGTTGCCTTCTCTACCCTGAATTTCATCTTTTTCTTACTTTCTCGATATTTGCATTCCAATGTGTAGATTGGTAAGTGACATTTACAAAGTTCATGGTAGCTATGTGTCTCATTCTTTAACCCTTAGTCTACCCAATTCTTTGCAAATTTTACTAATTAATTGTCAATGTAAAATCTTTGAAAAGCATTTGCACATCAACGTACTTTGCACATCAACGTAACTTCTTAATAAACGAAAGGTAAGGGATTGTTGCACGTTCCGTATTAAATTTGGAAGACGAAAGGGAAGGAATTGTTGCACGTTCCATATTAAATTTGGAAGATAAGATGACGTTTGAGGAGTGGTAACCAAAGGGTATCCAACTGCGAGAGGTTCCAACTTCCAGTGGCTATGCTCACGCTTTGCACGTTCCACCGCACCGCAGAGAACGTTAGTTGTTCTTCATATTACAATGTTTATAGTGATTGGTAAGTGACATTTACAATGTTCATGGGAGCTATCAGGCCTGGAATTTGACGGCCTAGAGAATGTATTTTCATTTTCAAAACGTATTGACCGGTTAAAAAAATTTGGAAACGTCTACGTTTAGAAAAAATTTCAAACCGTCAAATAGACAGGTATTAAGTTAGGTTTCCCGTCATAATTTATGGGTTAGGTAAGGATGCAAATCTGAATTGGGTTTCTAATATTTGTGCCGCGTGTGTATGTAACAGTGGATATATTCATTGTTCTTGACATGTGTCAAGGCAGGTTATTAAAATTTGGATGAGTAGCCTATGTTCATGTTCCGTTGTTGGGAAGCATTATGTGCAATGAGTGATGAGCACAACAACTAAGTTGTATGGTGTTATAGGTTTCTCAAATTGTGTTGTTCATTGAGCCGAGAGGAGCTCTACAACCAAGTATGAAGGAGATCTTGTGACGTGATGTAACCTTAGTAAGGTTTGTAACATGTCGGCAAAAAATAATAGTGATAGCCAATATTATGGGAGACATCTTGTAACATGATGTAAAGGTTGTACCATGTCGGCAAAATATAATAGAGACAGTGAATATTATGGGAGATATTTTGTAACACAAAATAAAAAATAATGTCACTTTCGTAAAGTTATTTCTATTAATAAAAAATAAATTTTCTAATAGGCCAAAATAAATGTCGCCCACAAAAGCAATCTAATATGGGGGAGATGTTGTAATCTTCCTACCTAACAAAACAATACAAAAGTAAAAATTTAATTATGCGTAAAAAAATATGTGGTTCAATAAAAAACATAAAAAAATGTTGGCCTTGCAGATGGTTTTAAAACTATGTGTGCATGGTTTTAAAACCATGTGAATGAATTCTAAACAACTCATGGTTTTATTGTACATAGTTTAGGAAGCCCTCCTAAACAACCCATGGTTTTATTGTACATGGTTTACTAGGGCCTTGCAAATGGTTTTAAGACCATGTGCAAGGCCTCCTAAAAAACCCATGATTGTAGGAGGGCCTTGTATATGGTTTTAAAACCATGTGTGGGCAAATGATGAAATGTTATCATTCCTAACAAAATAAAAAATATTATATGTCAGCCATAAACAATATTAAATATTAATAATAATAAAATTATATGTGGAGCTCAAATAAAGAGATGCGTCTTTTGGTTTGAATCAAATCAATGGATACCTAAGAAGAGGTTTGCACCTCGCGAGATTTGATCCATCTCGGCGCTTGATAAAGCCTAAGATTTGGACTAGGATTTGGATCTACACAGGTGTTTACACCATTTATTAATCTAACGGGTCAACGATTTCGCCCGACGTTAGACAACTCTGTCCACCCACGCCGTTAACGATCACCTCCTCCGGAGTCGGCGAAATTCATCCAGTGTACTATCACTGAGGCTCCCACAGCCACTAGACTAATCCTTGGGCACTTGCAGATCAGTCGTATTACCTTGTCAAGCTAATGTTGTAGGTGGCGAATAACCTAGCTTGGATGGACATTAGGCTTCCATAAAGTATTCACAGGCCTGCAAGCAATTACACTTGCTTGAGGAATGAGGGTACCACTCACTATGCCCGACGAGAGACCAGTAATTAGAATTTTTTCTCTTGCGAAGACCTCTTTCTAAGTAAAAATGCCTTCGTTACTCTCAAATTCTATCAAACAAAGGACAATTTTAATTAAACTAGAGCCTTCAATTTGTATGAATGGAAGACTCATTTGCTTAAAGATGTTGAACAACGTATGCAACGTTCCTCGAATCTTCGAGAGCCGGTACTGCTTAAATATTTAGGCCTTATGCTATAAATATTTGATTTATCGAGCAAATCATTTGAACTAATGTTAAATTCTTCTCATTGCCTTAAGCCTTTTTTGTAAATCTTTAAATTAGTCACTTTATGGTGAAGTTGTGCTAAATTTTTCTGAATTCTCTTTGGTTTTAGGTCATTCAGTCTCTAAATTTGTCGTTCCAACTCTCCTTTATTGGGAGGATGCAGCTTGGGATGGTTGTCATCCCAAGTTTGCTTAGACCAGTATGTTTCTTGACCCATTTTATTATTGTTTTAATAGATTTTCTTTAAATCTTAGCTTAGCATTATCATTTCAGATCTTCAGGAAGTCTGAATGCACATTTACGTTTCTTTAAATCTTAGCTTAGCGTTATCATTTCATATCTTTAGGAAGTCTGAATACACATTTACGTCATTGAAGGTCATAAGGTGCTAATTGTTTTGCCAGGTAAACGATTTCAGAATTAGTGTGTTCGATGATTTTACTTAGATACAACAGTCAGTCGTAAGTCACTAAACAATATACTTGAGTGAATATTTATGGCGGTGCCATCCATACACATAAGCTTGCTTCTTATTTTAACTTGTTAGTTTTTATTTTTATTGTCCCTTCGTTTAGGGCACTGTACGCCCTGGCGGAATATGGACAAACTAAAGTAAAATAGTTTGTGCAAATAAGTTTATCAAGTTTTGGCTCTATGTCAAGAAGATTTTAAAACTGATATTGCCTTCAAATTACTCAATCAGATTGGAGAACTTCAGAGGATTTCCACTTTGGTTCGCAGTTTTTGTTGGAATTTTATAATGGAAAAAATGGTTGAAATTGAGATTTTTATTCTGGAATTGTAATTTTGATTATAAGAATGAATTCAGCCACTTCAATTATACCCAAGTCTATCCGAAATTTTCTTGTTCGTACCTGTTTATATTTACCGGATTTCAGTTCTAGAGCCGACTTGAAGAGGATCAAATAGCGAAGATGATTCTAGACCCATTTATCCTCTATTTAAATGGAGTTCTTGTGATTCATTTGTTTATGTATCAATTTTTCACCGGGTGTCTGTAATATTCATCTGCTTACTTATCAATTCTTCACACGGTGTTTGATCGAGAGCGGAGGATACTTGTACTCTCTCTTCTATGTGTTCACCACACGGTTTTTTCAGGTGAGACTTTCATTTTGTAGTCCTATAATTTCACATTTTCTCTTTTTTGGGGGTTTAATTCTCTCATTTTTGCAGCCAAGGCTAGACGCCTTTTATTGTCAACAAGCATCGTCCTCAAAAGGAAAGTGATGGCTGCAAGGCAAAGGCAGTTCAGGCTTCCTTGTCTTGGATTAGTCTAGTGGCTGTGGGACCCTCAGTGATAGTGGCTGGATGAATTTCGCCGACTCTGGAGGAGGTGATCGTTAACAACGTGGGTGCACGGAGTAGTCTAACGCCGGGCAAAATCGTCGACCCGTTAGACTACTTCTTTATTTTTACTCCCAAGTCCAAAGTTATTTCTATTAATAAAAAATAAATTTTCTAATAGGCCAAAATAAATGTCGCCCACAAAAGCAATCTAATATGGGGAGATGTTGTAATCTTCCTACCTAACAAAACAATAAAAAGTAAAAATTTAATTATGCGTAAAAAAATATGTGGTTCAATAAAAAAACACTATAAAATGTTGCCCTTGCACATGGTTTTAAAACTATGTGCGCATGGTTTTAAAACCATGTGCAAGGAATTCTAAACAACTCATGGTTTTAATGTACATAGTTTAGGAAGCCCTCGTAAACAACCCATGGTTTTATTGTACATGGTTTACAAGGGCCTTGCAAATGGTTTTAAGACCATGTGCAAGCCTCCTAAAAAAGCCATGATTGTAGGAGGGTCTTTTATATGGTTTTAAAACCATGTGTGGGCAAATGTTGCAAATGTTGCAATGTTCTCGTTTCTAATAAAATAAAAAATATTATATGTCCTCCATAAATAATATTAAATATTAATATTAATAAAATTATATGTGGACCTCAAATAAAAAGATGTGTCTTTTGGTTTGAATCAAATCAATGGATACCTAAGAAGAGGTTTGCACCTCGAGAGATTTGATCCATCTGGGCGCTTGATAGAGCCTAAGATTTGGAGTAGGATTTGGATCTACGCTGGTGTTTACACCATTTATTTTTACTCCCAAGTCCAAAGTCATCTCATAAATTTTTTTATGTTATTTGTTCACCGACGGAATGAAAAGTATTATTTAAAAAGTTTCTTCAGCAACTTTCGATTATAAAAGTAAGTGATCAGAAATGCATAGTGGAAATAAAGTTAACCAAATTTACTTTCATATTTACAAATTTAAAATTTATATATATATATATAAAGAATAGAGTAATTTTTTTGAATAGAAATACACTGTTTTTAAAAGCAATCAATTAAATTTATATGGTAAACATCTTCCCTTAATATTCTTAACTTAAATAAGTCAAATTAAAATTATATAATAAACAGTTTCCCTACATATTAAATTTTAGGGAATAGAAATTTCTACAATCTAATATTGACGACTACCATTCTTCAGTTGAAGATATCTTCACAAAGTATAAGGTGGAGATTAAGAGAAGGGGTGAAGAATTGAAATATGAGGAAAGCAAGGGTAGTAGACTCACAAGAATTGTTGGGTTATGGCAAACTGTTCTTCTTCATTTTACATCAAGAAGACACAAGTTCAATGTTGGGTTATGGCAAATGGTTCTTCTTCATTTCACATCAAGAAGACACAAGTATTCAGTGGAATCCTCTAGAGAGGATTACCATTTCGAGGTGATTCGGGGAAATTTATGAATTGCAAGAAATTAAGGATTGAAAATGTTGATTTAAAATAAAATATAATAAAATTAGTAACAAATTTAATGTATTTATCTAAATATATTGGTAATTTTAATATATAAAAAAAAAGATGAAAATTCTTTTTTTTTAAAAGAAAGATTTTGTTATATATATTCAAATTTTATAACTTTTTGATTTATTAAATATATTTCTTAATTCTTTCAAAATAGATAAACAAAATTAACAGTGATAAAAACGTAAACTAACAAGTATGTAAAACAAAAAACAGTAATAAAATTTTTTAAATTTCGATTTAAAAGGCAACAAAAATTTGAAATTCCAGGCCTTGTAGCTATGTGTCTCATTCTTTAACCCTTAGTCAACTCAGTTCTTTGCAAATTTTACTAATTAATTGTCAATGTAAAATCTTTGAAAAGCATTTGCACATGAACGTACTTTGCACATCAACGTAACTTCTTAATAAACGAAAGGTAAGGGATTGTTGCACGTTCCATATTAAATTTGGAAGACGAAAGGGAAGGAATTGTTGCACGTTCCCTATTAAATTTGAAAGATAAGATGACGTTTTAGGAGTGGCAACCAAGGGGTCTCCAACGGCAAGAGATTCCAGTGGCTCTGTTCACGCTTTGCACGTTCCATCGCACGGCGGCGCAGAGAACGTTAGTTGTTCTTCAGATTATGCTTTCACTGCAATGGCAACGTCAGCTGAGAATCGATGCCACAATTATGTTAATGTACGGTTCAAATCTATATTATTATAAGAAAATTTAAGATACGGAAACTATATCCCTAAATTAGGGCTTGGAAATATAGGGTCAGATGTTTGACTCCAAACCCTAAATAGGAATAATTCATGCAGTAAGGTCTTCTTATTTACCACTCTAAGATCCCTTATGATCCCTTATGTGCAGTAAGATTGGGTATAGCAAATTGTTAAGGTGGGTTACATCTAGATTAAAATGGGTTGCTTTTGGGATGGGAGGCAAGATCTAAATTCAACAATGCAAAGGATTGATACAACCCAGGCCAGATAAGATTATAATTTCTCATACCAAAAACTGATCCAACAAATAAAACACATTGCAATTTCTATCTCACAAATAAGAAAACTGTTGAAAAAAAAAAATAATATTAATTTTGTCTCTAATATATCTAACATAAATAAATAATTAACTTTATAGTCAGTTATGTCTCAGAATCGTTGCAAGGAGAATGAAGAGTCCTCTTGCTAAATTTGAAAAAAAGATGACAACTATCATGGAGGGTGAATCCATGCTTCGCTGGTGCTGCGCTAACTGCAGTCTACAACCCGTGAATCTGACAGGGGTGAGGTATCTGTAAACGGTGAAAAAAAGAATGTTTCCTCGAGGGTTTCTGTTCTTCCAGCTGTTCCATTAAAGGCTGTAAACAGGTACGAGGATTTTAGTCCACGGTTTTCATGAGGACTGAGAGCGTTTAGGGTTTTCTCGATTTCCCAGCAGAGGATTTTCCAGCTGTTCCATTAAAGACTCTAAACAGGTTTGACGTTTTTTGTCGAGGGTTTTCATGAGGATTGAGAATGGTTTACTATATTTCTCAACCATTTGAGAGCCAACAAGGGCACTCCAGATTTCTATTAGGGTACTGAACTGCAGGTTTTCGAAATTCCATTAGGGTTGCGTGCAGCTTATTGGTGTTTGCATTATGGTTGCCATACAGCTTACTTTTTTTTCTTATAGAGATCGTGTTGCAGCTGCAACTATTTCCCAATTTTTTTAAAATTTTGGACTTTTTTTAATTTTATCTTGCATGGATTTGTTTGGGATTGCTGAACTTTGTTGTTCCTCTGCTACAAATTTGGATCTTTTTGAGGTTGAGGTAAATTGTTTATCATTTTCGGAAGTTGAATGACTATTTTTTGTTTGCTGATGTTGTTGACTTGAACTCGAAGTTTTTGGTTGGTTAATAATTTCGCTGTCGAAAGTTTATTGAACAATGAATCGAGGCCGTAATTCTCTACACATCGGCCATTGTGGAAACTAAATAATGAACTTCCCGATGGACAGTTGTTATTTTCACCGATGCACTTTATTTTATTTTATTTTATTTTCACCGATTCATCAATCTTCTATATCACCGCTGTTTCGGAGGACAGATAGAGAATGGGATGATAGATAGTTTTTTCTTTAGCCAACGACGTGGCTTTATTGGTTCAAATTTTGCTTTGCAATGATATTTTATTTTCGCTCTCGGAATGTTTAATGACTTTGATCGAAAGCCATATTCTGATTGCTTTCCGCCATTGTGGCTCCTAAGCGAACTAACCATCCGACATTTAGTCGTTCCGTTCGCTGATGGTTCGTTCTGTTTTTTCACCGATGTTTTCTAGTTTGCGGAACCCTTAACCCATGTGACTTCCGCCGTTACAGCTCCTCATTGAACTAGTCATCTGATGTTGTAGTGGTCCCATTGTCCGATGCTGCAGTTTTTCAGAGTTTATTTCGTTGACGTTTTATTTTTCCGCGGAACCCTTAGGCCTTATGGCTCCTTCCATTGCAGCTTTTTAGTGAACTAATCGCTTGATGCTTCCGTTTCCGCTCGTCGATGGATGTTTTTTCCCGTCGACATTTTTTCACCGAAAGTCTATATATTGGGATTGGTTATTAATTTATTGTTATCCTTGTAAAGAATTCACGCTTGGTCTGTCCCTGTCGAGTCCAACTATGCATCTGTGCTTAGCTGTCGGGATTTCGTTCATTCGAAGTGCTGCCATGGAATTTTTAGACCATCCTGTTGACTGCAACTCGTTTTTCAGGTAGGCCAACCATGGTTTTTCCTTCCTCTTATTTTATGAGTTGTTTTGGGAACTAGGGTTTTTCCCTGGTTGGGTTTTCCCACCGTTGATTAGTTAGCTGGCTAAATTGATGAATTTGTATCCTTGCGGCGTGAATTATTGGTCAATTTCATAGCATTTATGGTGGGGGGTTTGTTTTCTTGAGCCTATTTTCAAGCCGTTATGAAAAGTCAATCCCGGTCTGAAGGTTTAGATAGCTGGTGCAGACAAGCGTTACATTGTCTCCACCATTTTTTGTGGGGTTATCTATTGCCATCTGGGAAGGGAGGTTTTAGTTCTTTTTGTTGTAGGCATTTACCATATTTTGTTTGGGGACGCTGGAGGGTTTAATCTTCAGTCATTTTGGGATTCCCGCATGTTCTCGATAGGCTCTCACTTTCGAAGACTGGCCTCACTGATAGGGGTTTTTCGTTTTGGCGAGGAGTTAGGATGTATTTCAGTTTAAACGATGTATGTGCTATCTGGGTCATGTTTAGCTGCAAACAGACTTAGAATTTTTCATACCTAGCTTGCATAAGTTCTTCTTGCTGATTATTTTCTATTATGCATTAATTTTCTGATAGTTTATCTGTTAAAAATGCATATGGAAGAGATAAATGTTTTTATACAAATTTTCTTCATTCTTAGAACAATGATTGAAATCCCCAATAGCCTAAGAGCATGTTTGATCTCTGACAGGAAAACTTCTTCAAAGGAGATATGTCTAAAAGGCAAAACAAGAAGGCTCATGTTGGTGAGGGAGAACCAAATGTGGAGATCATTACTAAGGTGGAATATATCTATGAACACATCAGAGCTACTACTGGGGTAGAGTCAGATTACAAGTGGGGTGAGATATATCGGATGATTTCAAATCAGGATGTGTCTGATGCTGGATTTGAAGAGCTGACCATATATGCCAATATCTTGAAATCAGCTCTTATGAAGGTAGCCACAAGACCTAAGCTTTTTCCATGGTCTGAGGTGATTGGATGGATCTTGCCTAGGGAAGATGTGACCACGATGATTTTAGCAAATACTTCCAAACATGGCTATGCTGCATACAATCCTAGTTATGTCTCACTAGCATATCACTTACCTCATGCTCAAGTATACTTAACTAAAAGTTTGTTCAAGAAGATAAATTTGGACTTGGTTGAAATAGTGAAGAGGACGATGATACCTGGTAAGAACTTTCGAACCAGGCCATCAAGAGAGTATGATACAACCACTCTCCGGACTCCTTACACGTTTATAGCGTTGATGCTGAATAGAGTGTTTGGTAGAGCTCATGGTAAAAGTTTCAAGCTTGGATGGATACCCATTATTTTCTATGTGGCCACCCAGAGGACCATATTCAACTGGAAAAACATAGCGTCTAACAGCCTCTCAGCCTGTATATCTTTAGCTTTGGGAGGGTTGTCTCAGAAAAAGTCAGAGTTCTATATGAGCTCCATCTTAGTGGATTGTATATTATGTACCCAGTCATTTCCAACCTTAAGGTGCAATTGGGACAAGGACAGAACCCCTGTGTACACTACATACAAACTATTTTGGGCACACAGTTATTATAGCCACTATAAAGAGATATGTGAACATTTCATTATGCCTTTGTACACCTTAATCTTCTTGATAGAATGCAACTGTATGTTCGAGGAGGCATTCAAAGTCATTGAGGAACATGGGAGCTACTATTTGACTGAAGAGGGGATGTACATTAGAATGTATGGTTTCTCTAGGGCACCTTCTTTACTCCCTAAGTATGCCACTAATTATGTGGTGTATAAATTAGCAGTTAGGCAAGTTTATTTGGATGGTGTAGGAAGCTTCCTGTTTGAACAAAAGAAGGCAGCCTATCCTGCCATACCTTTCAGACTAGGAAGTTACAAATTTTCAAAGGTCAAATAAACTACCGAATTTGTACAAGAATTCGAGCACTTCCATTTTGGGGAGATGAGCTTCCACATGAATGACTACCAAGATAAGGTTGCAAAACATTGCAAAGAGGCAAATGTTCATTTTGAATATATAAATTTTTAGGAAAATGATGAAGAAATCTTCAGAAATGCAAAGAATATGACTGCATTGAAGAAAAGATATAAACAGAACATCACCATCGTGGGCAGTAAGGGAAAAACCACACAGAAGAAATATAAAGAAGAAGAACCCAAGACTCGAGGGAAGAAAATTCTAGGAGGCTAGCACAAGAGGCAGAAAGTTGGCTCAAGAATAAAGAAGAAGAAAGAAAGAAAGCTGCAGAGGAAGCAGCAAAGAAGGAGGAGGGGGAAAGAAAGAAGAAAGAAGATGAAGAGATAAAGAAAAAGAAGAAAGAGAGTGAAGGTCTAATATTAGTAGGAAGTAAGAAAGACCATCAAACTACTGACCAAACTGATGCACAAGACGCACATGAGCATACCAATTAAGGGCATCAGGATAATCCTGACCCTCAGGAGTCTGCTACAACTTCTGGTAGCACCCAAGAACACGTTTTTTTTTTGGATTGAAGCTGATACCTTTTATGCAAAAAGAAGAAGAATAGGTCCCTAATTTCAGCACCATCTTCTATGATAAGGAGAAAAAGAGGATTGTCAAGAGGACTGAGAAAAGGTTTGAAACAGGAGGACAATTAGGTATGATGATTACTGATAAAACTTTGGTGCATAGAACAGATGCATATCCTTGAATGATAGCCAAAGCTAGACTATGATTAATCCAGGCCACTGAAGACAATGTGGATAGACTTATGACAGACCTTAAACAATCAAGGAAAAATGTAGCACAATTGAAGGACACTCTGAAAAAGGAGAGGGATGAAGGTAACAAGTTAAAAAGAAAATTTGAAGATATGCATAATGAAGTGACAAATTTCAAAGGCAGAACTCTAGACTTTGCATGCAAACAAAATGGCGTTAGAAGTCTTGGTAGAAAAGAATGAAAGGGATGCTCAAAATAGTCTAGTAGAACTACAGAATTTATGGCTAGAATATCAAGTGCTGAAGACAGAGAACAATGACCTCAAAGTATCATATGAAGCTCTGAGTGCAGAAAAGGACCAGCTGCAGAGAAAATTTGTTGAGTTGGAGGCACAGAGGGCTACTATAGACGAAAGGGAAAAACAATACCAACTGTAAGTACCAAGTTTTGAGGGACAAGTTGCTTCATTAACAGCATCACTGAAGGATGCCTGTGAAGGATCATGTCCTAGCTCAACGAAAAAGAATGCACCAACTGTAAATGTTTATTGAAGAAGAAAGGTGTAAGATATTACAGATAGATAGCGAGTCGGAAGAAATACTGGACACTACTTCATATTTTGTGGATAGATCTCTCGATATTTTGGAAGTCTTGACAGGAAGAATAGTTTGGTTAGAGACAAATGAAGAAACCCCTGTAGAGCTCCCAGCCAAAGATCGACATAGTTTGAAGCAGGACCATGACTTATTAGAGTTTGCAATAAATACTATAGAGGAATTCAAGAAGACCATGAAGAAAACAAGAGGAGCCTGTACTGAATATTGCAGAAGGGTGTTGGTCACTTTCAACAGATGCCAAGTTGCTGTAGAACAAATTCTGGATGCAATACCATAGCATGAGCTGTTCACAGAGCTACTATAGAGCAGGCACCGGGAGGATGAACAGAAGATACAACAAGTCAATGATTTAGATGAGCAGATCCTGAAGAATGCAGTAGCTCATGTAGGAGTCAGCATCCATTTACTTGAAGATCAGCTACGCTTGACTCCAACAATAATAGAGGTGGTTAAGAATTAGACTGCAAAGTATGAGATCAACATCCATTTTCTTGAATCCTCAGAATTTGAAAGCATAGCAGCGGAGGACCAGGCATGGAAAAAATTCTTTAATGATCAAGAAGGGCCATCTTCATAAAAGTGCTCTATTAAATTTTGTTTTAAATGTAATATATTGTATAATGTATGAGCACTCACTACAGGATGAATTTTGGGATATGAAATGTTGGGGAATCCCAAGAGTCATTTGGGGCAGCCCAAAAGTTTTTCCTTTTTGTATAAGTATAGGAGAGTTAGAGGGAATAAACGGACTTTTTCCAGATAGATTTGTGAGAACATGTTGTAAGAAGAACTATTTCCTTTTGCAATAGATAATTATAATTTTCCTGTTGGAGAAAGCTTGGTGGAATGTTCAAATGCTATGTTATGGATTTATTGAATGTGAACTATTTTGTTTTCAGCTGTTGTCCATTAATTGTGAGATCGTTCTAACTCTTTGAACCTATGTTTTTGTATGAATGCTCTCTAGTTTATTCTCTGAAATTTCCACTATGAGTAATGAAGGTTTTTCATAAATAATGAGCTATATTGTTGTTCATCTATCTATTAATGTTCATGTGTTTTGAATAAAGTAACAACTATGTGCGATTTTTCTTAATGCATGCGCAAAAATACATTACTCGTTGATAAATGATAATATTGCTCCCTAGGGATAGGTTAGATAGTTAGTTTTAGTTTTCTTGCTATGTGTGATTTAGATGTGAGACAGTTAAGATGAGAGGTATGAACCAATGCATCACATTGTGACCACTCCTCATATTCTCTATCAATCTGCATTCTTAGATAGGCACTTGCATATGATACTAAACTAAAAAACTAAAAAAAACACGCGATGGATTGGGCCATAATCGGTAAAACACTTTATTTTTGTTACTTGACCTATGGTAGTTGGACCATAAACCAGACAGATTCCCCACACCAAACAGTAACGGGCTAGCTGGGAATGTTTACTGGGAAGAATCCATAACTGTTGTTACCTGCAATTTTCTAGGCCTCAACATATCGATCTATAGATAATTTCCTCAAATTTATCCAATTTGATATGCGACAGATTTCATGGCTAATGCATGTGCTCAACATTGAGTGGACCTGTGAGCGATCGTGCCTCCACTTTTTGTTAAACAATTTGCTAATTTCCTATCGTTTATCATTATTTGGTAATTTTGTATCTTTTATCTTTCTTTGGTAAGTTTTTTGAACTTTCTATGTTGGTCCTTGGTGGGTATAGTTTGATTTCATTCCATCCAAATTATTCTTATTAAGAAGTAATAGTAAATATTAAATTATAAGATTCACTCACATTTGGTTCTATATATTAAGATTCACTCACATTTTAGATATGGTCCTATATATTAAAGATATATTTTTGTGGTATATCTTTTGTACAAAGAGTAATTTATGGAGGAGATGCTTTCTTAACATAATTATTGTTCTTAACCTATTATAAAAACATAAACAAAAAAAGTAGACTAATCATATCTGCCTAAACTAAAACTAAAAATTTATGTTCTAAATTAAAAAATATGTATTTTTTGATATATTTATATTATATAATATTATCAAAAAATAACTCAATTATATGTTGCAAATAAGGGATCAAAATATTTGACGTGTAAATTTTTTAAACAAGTTAAAAATTTAAGCTTAAAAGAAGTTTACACGTCAAGAAATTGGATCCATCTTGAAGCTAATTAGATTAGGTTTAATATAAAAAAATATGGTAGTTAAACTTAAAGTGACAATGATTTGTAATAAAGGGAAGAACATAAATCAGAAGATGACTTTGACAAAATAGTTGAAGAATGTGAAGATCCAGAATGCAGATACCATACAGTCATACTTTACAAGGGTCTCTCAAATGAAAGAAAAACTTGAAGCGGTAGAAGAAGAAGTGGAGTATGCAAAACTTGTGATAACCACCTTGAAGACCTCCCAAAATCATGGGATCCATTCATTCGAGGAATGTGATTACTTTCAACAGACTCTAGGAATAGCGCACATTAGAAGAATCTCGACTCATACTAAGAGAAGAGGAAATAGAAGCAACTGAAGATCAAGCTCTCACGATTCAAAGAAGATCGCTCAAGCGATGATGAATATGAAGGACTCAATTCTTGAAGAGCCTCTTATCCATCTTGATCATTTGGATAAGAAATGATGATTTCATGAATGAAGAAGATGATGAAGCAGAAGGCTCAAGAAGGAGCCTACCCATGAAACAAATAAATATAAGTATTTGATTGTCATTTCATGATATTGTTTTGTTATGCATTTGTCTATATTCAGTTGATGTATTATGCATGATAGAATGTTTGAATTTATCATAGTATAATACTGATATGCATGTGATGGGTAAGTACGTCATGGTGTGTTGAGGCCTGGAAATTCGCAAGCAACAACAGAAAAGGATTCTCCCCAGTCAACATTCCCAACTAGCCTGTGACTGTTTGGTGTGGGGAATCCGTCCGGTTTGCGGTTCGGCTACCGTAGGTCAAGTAACAAAAACAAAGGTTTTACCGGTTACGGCCCGGTCCACCGTATATTTTTGTAATTTTTGACTTAATGTATGAAATGCAAGTGCCTAATTAACCATGCAGGATGATCGAGATGCAGGGAGCAGTCACAACGTGATGCGGAGGTTCTTACCTCTTGTCTTAGGCTCACGAGCACCTAGATCACATATGCAATAAAGAAATAAACCAACTACCTAATCTATCCCTAGGGAGCAAGGTTACCATTCATTGGTGAGTAATACGCTTTGTAAATGCATTATGAAAAGTTACAGATAGCTGATATTTCTTTCATTACACATGAACAATTATAGATATATGAACAACTAGATAGCCGATTGTTCATGAACAACATTTATTACCCACAGTGGAAAGCATCACGGAATATACTGAAGAACATTCAAACAAGAACATAGGTTCAGGAAATTAGAACAATCTCATAGTTAATGAGACACAGCTGAAAACAAAATAGTTTCCCTTCAACAATTCTCATTTAATTACATTTGATGCATTCCATATCGCACTTTCTCCGACAGGAAAAATTGCAGTTTCTGATCGTAAAACGAAATAGTTCCTTTACAAGCAAATCATTTACAATTTTTTCCAGGGAAAAATACCTTTGTAAGTCCTAATTTTCTCTTATTTAAACTACAATAGTAGACCGCTTGGGCTAACCCCCAAGCGTGCGACCTTTTCGTCCTTTCAACGTTTCATCTTCTTCTATGCGTTCATGAACTATTTAGTAACTGATATACCTTTTGGTTCAATGCCTTTGTTGCTATCCATGTTGTCTTTTACTTCACTTGTCCTTCTGGCCACGGTTCGACCCACACCAAAATGCTCAGCTATGCCTTTGCGCCGCAGTAGTCCGACCAATCCCTTGAGTCCATCTGCAAATAAACTAGAATGTATCATTCATTGGATTTGCGTTACAAACCAGAGTGACAAATTATAATACTGAAACGGCTAATCTACAAGAAAATACTGGGTGCACCATTGTCATTTTACAAGTGCCGACCACGCTACCTCGTCCTCTTACAGGCTCGTGATAACAATACTAATGGCGGAAATTGGGAGGAAACCGACATTGGAAGCAAAATCTTTGCCCTACCGCAATGGCGGAAGAGTAAAGGCTACAGGAATGCGACGGGGGGGGGGGGGGAACTCAAATGGAAATTGGAAGGATAACCACATCAGAAACCAAAAGACTTTCCTAGCCGCAACGACGGAAAATACAAGGGCTAGAGGCATCCAAAACAGGGGCGGGAACGGCTTTAAACGGACGTCGGCAGACATCACATCAGAAGCCAAATGGATTTCCCAGCTGCAACGACGGAAGAAAAAGGATACAGGCAAGCAGTCAAAGACCAATATGCATCGGCAGTTGGAGCGATTCGTACTTCGGATGGCTAATTGCTTTGGGAGCCGCAACGGTGGAAGGGAAAAGGTTATTAGCTGCCGATCAAAAATAATTTGACGCCTGAAATATGAAGTGTAAAATGTTTTGGTCATCTTCAAAAATTCAACAGCGGACAAGAACCTGTCTTATCTCCGCAACAGCGACCCACAACAAAGAACACTTGATCCAATCGACAAGCAATCCAATGTACAATCTGTGACTTACCATAAATTTCAAACGCAGGAAAACTTTAAAATAGGTTGAAAATCGATCTTCGAAATCATCCAAAACTAAAGCGTGACCAAAGTTCAAGGATCTAGCGATGAAAACAATTCTATATTATGAGGAGGGGCCCAAAAATTAAGAAATTTGGGGAGAACAGTTGCAGCTGCAACAATTGGCGATTACCTGGTGAACCTGGATCTCTGGGTGATTATTCTTTGAGTGACAGATGGTTTAACAACAAATGCATCTATTGAATTCTTCCAGCTATCTGGATTTCTCAAATGACATAAGTGCATACCTTTAATCATTGATGTTAGTCCGGTTTGGGAGAGTGGAAAACTAAGATTTTCAAGTCCAGATAACTCTGTTGAGGCCAAAAGATGAGTTTCATTATTAATTTTTGTCTTCAGGTAGCTGACAGCTTGGACACTACAGGATTGTAGCATATGGTGAAAAGAAATATTCGTTTGTTCCTCATTCCCATGCCATTCTAGCACTTTTTGTGCCTTTGGACTTTTGTCCCTTTTCATATGAGTCCTCCTGCATGCCTTTCTTTCTGAATTTTAATTCAGGATCCTCTATCCAATAGTGTCCTTTTGTGTGAGTGGTGTACTCATGTTTTAGCTCACGGACAGAGAGGAAATTTCGGCAATTTAGTACTTATAATTCAGCATTTTCTTTAATGTATGATGCTTTCAGAGGAGTTTTTTTACTCTTGTTTGCCTTTTGGCATTCATTTCTTGGCATGGGATCATTTATATTTAACATACTATTCACCTTGCTCCTTTCCATGGGTCCTCTGCTGTCTCTCCTTAGAACATTTTAAGTGACATGGATGGAGCCTCAACATAGTATTTTGGACCCTTTGAGTTGGGTTTATTTCACAGGGGTTAAGCAGGACTTCAATGCACACAGAGCTATTCGAGAAAACTGCTAAACTGGAAGAATTTCTTTCAGATAAATAGCAACACACAGTCTGATACCCAAAACGTTTATCATTCCCAAAAATTTTGATGTTCCCCATGCAACCGCAAGTTCATTCCTTTTATTGAAATCAATAAACTTAAACTAAAACAAACTGAAAAACATGACTCAAAAGACAGCCAAACAGATTATTTATATACAAGACAGAAGAACTCAAAGAAAATCAAGAAAAATAAGGCTTGAGAACCAAACCATTTATTGGTAAGTTCTCTTCCCAACCTTGTAAATCTTGCAACTTATAAGTAGAAGGACCAAGCTTTGCTGCGACCTGAAAAGGGCCTACCCACAACTGCTGGAATTTAGTATGCTTCCCTTTCTCATCATGGGGGTGATCCCATTTGAGGACTAGGTCTCCCACTTCAAAGTATTTTGTTCCAGATTTATGTTTGTCAAACCACCTCTTTATCACCTCCTGTTGTTGCTTAAAGCGTTCTCCATCTTTAGATCTAGCCTCTTCTGCTTTCAGAAGATTGCATATCCTCATCTGCAAAACTTCGTGATCCAACCCCCTAGACTCTTGAGCCATTATGGAAGATGGTAGCATCATATTGGGGGGAAGAATGTTTTTTTACCATACACAAGGGTATAGGGTGACACTCCTATCGCAGACTTGGGGGCGACTTTGTCATCCCAGAGGGAATTTCGTAGGGCTGAGTGCCAACTCCTCTGGTTTTCTATTACAGTCTTCTTTAGAATTCTAATCATATTTTTATTAGTGGATTCATCCAGGCCATTTCCTTGTGGATAGTAATTAGAAGAATAATGCAATTTAATCCCTTTATCATGAGCAAAAGTAGTTAATTTAATTGATGAAAAGTATGTAGCATTATCAAAAACTAACGAAACTAGAACTCCAAACCTAGTCATGATGTGGTCCTCTAGGAAACTGATGACCTCGTCTTGATTTATTTTGCACAGTGGGACTGCTTTGACCCATCGAGTCAAATAATCTGTCGCGGTTAGAATGTACTTGTGTTGTAGGGAGGAATTTGGTTTTATTTCTCCAATAATATCCAACCCCCATTGCTCGAATGTCTCTGTGACCATCACAGGCTTTAGGGGTGCTGCTTCTTTAGGTTGTCTCCCACTACATCTTTGGCAAATATCACACTTCCTGACATGTGCGTGTGCATCTTTGAAGAGCGTAGGCCAGTAGTACCCAGCTCTGAAGATTTTGTGGGCTGTAGTATCCCATGAATAATGTCCCCCAGTAGGACTGTCATGCAGTTTTGACATTACTTTCTTTGCATCTTTTTCTAAGCATCTCAGAAGAACTCTGTCATAATTTTTTCTGAATAATACTCCTTCAACAATTTGATAGGAAGCTGATTTAAGACGTAGTGCTCTTCTTTGCTTAGAGTTCCAATGTTCCAGCAACAGCCCTACCTGCAGGTAATGTACAAGGTCTCTATACCAAGAATCAAGAGCTGTAAACGAAGAACAGACATCTGTTAAATGTAATTTGGATTCATCCTCCCAGGCATGTTCTTCAATTTTTTCATTTTTAGTCATCGGTTTGCACAACCTTTGTCCTTTAACTATAGAGGCTGGCTTGAATTCAAGGTTGTATTCCTGAAGAGCTGTTACCCAGTTGCCCCTTCTTTCTCCCAACTCCTTTTGCACGAGAAGGGACCTTACAGCTGGGTAGGGCACGATCGCCTTGGTTCGATTTTTCAAAATGTAAGGCTTGAATTGCTTTACTGCTTTGAATACTGCGTAAGCTTGTTTATCAATGGCTGGATAATTTAATTCAGCCCCTTGCAGACCAGTGCTCATAAAAGATATTGGGAATTCATCCCCCCCATCTTCCTTTTGCGTAAGTACAACTGCTAGCGAATCATCGGATGCAAAGGTATACAGAATAAAGTCTTTATCAAAATATGGGCTTTTCAGGGAGGGTGTGTGTGCAACAACAATTTTAATTTTGCTGAATGCATTCTTTTCAATCTCATTCCACTTGAATTGCGCATTCTGCTTCACCATCTACTACAGCGGCTTCACAATCTGAGCGAAATCATGCACAAATATTCGCACGAAGTTTATAGTTCCCATGAATGATTGCATCCCCTTTTTATTATGGGGCAAGGGACTTTGTTCAATGGTATTGATTCTTTCTGGATCTATAGAGATTCCTCTCTTAGAAACTATGTGACCCACCAACTTGCCCTCAGTGACAGCGAACACACACTTCTTGGGATTGAGTGAGATGCCATACTTCCGACAGCGTTCAAAAATATGCCTTAAGTGAAATGCGTGATCTTCTCTTTTCTTCGAGAATATCGTAATATTGTCAAGGTAAACTACAACACTTCGACCAATCAATCTGCGGAAAGCTATATCCATAGCCCTCTAAAACGTTGCTCCCGCATTTATAAGCCCAAAGGGAATCCTTCTATAGGCAAAGGTTCCCCATTTGGTCCTAAACGTTGTCTTCAATCTATCTTCTTTGGCTACTAATACTTGATTATAGCCAGAGAAACAATCTAACAATGAAAATAGTTCAAAACTTGAAACCATTTGTAGCAATTGCTCCATGGGTGGCACAAGATAGTTATCTTTATCTGAAGCTCGGTTTAAATTTCTGAAATCCACGCATAATCTAATTTCTCCATATTTTTTTCTTACTTGTACCAGATTTGATACCCACTCAAAGTGTCTAACTTTAAAAATGATTCTAGCATCCAATAATTTCTTCACTTCACTCTGAATCAGCGGTTCCAACTTTGGATACATTTTTCTTAAAGGTTGTTGATATGGCTTGATGCTGTTTTTGATACAAACAACGTGCTTGATGATGTTGGTATCATATGTTTTTAAATCTTCATATGTCTAGGAGAAAACATCTTTATATTGTTTAAACAGACTAACGAACTTATCTCTTTCTGCTGGTGAACAACATTTGACAAGATTTACAAATTTAGGATTTGCCTCAGTCCCTAAATTTATCAACTCAAACTGTAAAGATGAGCTGTGAGTCTTCAGGTTGGCTAGTCTTCTGAACTTTTCATTTAAATCAAACATCCTCTCCAAAGTTCAGACTCCTTTAGGGATGAAATTATCATACTTCATCTCGGCCTGATGTTCTTCATCATCTATAATTTCTCCTTTGAATACCTCGTCATTTGTTAAACATTCTATAATCTGCTGGTCATCATCGAACACCCACAGGTTGGTGATCATATCAGGTACTGAAGGCCTGAAAAGCAATTCAACAGAACATCGATTATTAGTGGGTACAAGCATAGTGACCGAAGTGGCTAACAAGTCAGCTGCTACATTTTTTAGTCTTGGAATTGAAATAATATTGAATGCATTAAAACATTTAAGTAGGTCCCATACCTCATTTTGATAAGCTTTCAAGTGGGGAGAAACACAATGTATTTGATTTCTGATTTGCTTTACAATTATTTCTGAATCTCCAAAAACTTTTAAATTACTTACCTTTAATTCAATCGCTTTCCTTAAGCCCTGCACCAGTGCTTCATACTCAGTTGTATTATTCGTACATTCAAATTCTAATCTACATGCAAGAAAGTGTTTATTATTCTGAGCGTCAATCAAGACACAGCCGGCCCCTGACCCTTCTAATGTCTTAGAGCCATCAAAAAACAAAGTCCAAAAATCACTAACTACTGAATGTGAATCTATTCCTACTACTAGGTCTACTATTTTAAAGTCGATTTCATCAGCCTGTGAAAATCAAAGGAGATCAGGCTGGGTGTCTGAAGTGTTGCTGGCTTCTTCTGCTTGGTAATTTCTAGGTTCCAATTCAATAAAATAGTTTCCCAAGAAAAAATCCACTGGTTCATTCTTTTCTTTAAGTCGAGTAACATTATATTTCATGTGAGGCTCCCTAAAAATTTTAATTTGGTTTGGACTTCCTTTATATGGAAACCACAAATGCGACCAATCAGAAGCGAAATATCCATTCAGTTTCACTGACCAATCTCTGCTCAGAAAAAGACTATAAGCATCTGGTATATCTGCCACCATGATATTAATGACTTGGCACACTTTATCATTTGATGACAGGTGGATCAAGACATCCTCCATCTCACCCATTACTTTTACATCCGTCCTGTCCAACTAGACAACTCTCCAAGTGGATGGCTTAGGCTTCCCATTTATCCTTTTACAGACTAATATGGGCATGACATTAACCGATGCCCCTAAGTCTACCAGGAAATTATGTACGTTATGATTAAAAATTTCAAACGTGAGGAGGAAAGGTGGATGTTTGCTTTTAGACTTCCCTCCACTGCTATTTTCTCCGATTTCTTCTTCCTCTTTAGGCTGATTGTTAATGGGCAGCTTCTCATCCGCTGTTTCAAGTGCTTTCGATAGTTTTTCTTTTTGATGCGGCACTTTACACATCTCGAATAGTGAAACAGTTTCCTTTAACTTCTTTAAATCCTCCACAACGTCATAATCCATCTGATGTTCAATGGGGTGAGGTTTATCAGCATTCATTTTTCCCTCATTGGGCTTGGCCCATGCTTCATTCTGCCTAGGCTCTTTCCTGGTAATGGTGAATTCAGGAATTTTCTCGGTTGAGGATCTGTTTTGAAATCTCTTAAAATTTCGTTGGAGCCTCTTAATCTTGGGGAGTATGAGACTGTCTTCTTTAACTGGCCCTTGGATTCTTGTTTTTACGTTGGTGTCCAGGACGTCCTTGTAGCCCCAATTCTTTTCTTCTTTAGCATCGAATAACGAAATAGAATCCCACAGAACCATGGTTTCCTCTTCTTGTTCATTCATTCCAGTGGTACTCTCTTTTCTTTCTTCATCTTCCCCTTCTGTTAATCTAGAATCCAACATCTGATTCATGACCAACGTCATTGAATTTATCCATTGCGGACAATTCTTTTCAGAGTGGGGTTGTTGGTGGAAAGTGCAAAAATTTTCCATCCCTATCTCTGTCAAATTCATAGATACTAAATTGTGAGGAGGTGGTTGAGACTGATTGTTGTCCTCTCTTTTCTTGTAATAGGGCCTATAGAACTTTTGAGTTTCTTTCTCTTTTTCCAAGTCTATGATTTTATTAGAAAGCTTCTGCATCATTTTAGCCATGCTTTCATAGTCTGGTGATTTATCCTCCTTAGGCTTAGTAAACAATAATGATTTCCTTCCCCCACCTTTCTCTCCTGACTGTTCAGGATAATATTCGATACTTTCTCTTTCAGCTTCCACTATTTCTGCCTCTTCATAGGTTTCCATCAAAGTAGGCTTGGCCCTACCTTTGGAAAACATGGCCAAATCAGGGCCTAAAGCTGGGGTATAATATTCAATCAGGACCTTGTCCGAATGTTTGTCAGCGTCAGAAAAATTCTTGAGGTATGCTGCAAATCTTTGAGTAAAGATGTGCACCTTCTCCTTTCTCTCTTTCTTCAAGGCGCATAGTCCTTTCGTGAGGGATGCATGAGTCTTTTGAATCGCGTACTTACTTCTGAAAATTCTCTCGAAGGTATCCCAATCAGGGATAGAGTTAGCAAGCAACCCAAAATACCATGATGCTGCAGCTCCTTTAAGGGTATGGGGGAATAGGCTGCAAAATACATCTTCATACTCCCCGGCCCTTAACCCTTCTATTGCCAAGTAAAAAATCTGCAGGTGGTCATCTACTAGTGTTTTTTCACTTGGATCAAATTTGGGCAGCATCTTCTCAAAGGATTGAGGTAGGTCATGTAATGGAGGTGTCAGGTTTAAGGGTGATCTGGCTCTCCAAGCAGGTGGTGGGTTTGGTGGGTTGGGAGGAGGATTAGCGTTCACGACTGCCATGAGTGCGAGTGGAGAGTGAGGAGGTGAGCCAATAGGGGTGTGATCTGGAGAACTGTGAGGGGTATCTAGGTCTTCTTGGTTCAAAGGTAGTACAAATTCTTGTAAGGCTGTTTCCACAAGTTCTTCCCAGTCTCCAACCAGCACTGAGTCTTCTACTATAGGACGATCTTTCTTTTTATATTCTCTTCTGGGCAATTCAGGGATAATTGGCAATCCTCCAATATTCTTCACATATGACCTGGTGTGTCTTCTTAAATTATCAACGACTTCGTTATTCACAGAAAACAACTGTTCTCTCTCTCTTTCTTCCAGAATTGGATTACGAAGTCCACTATTTTCAGAACCGTTACCGGTGGAAAAGTCTTGGGAAAATGGGTTTCCTCGTCCATCCATGCACTAGCGGCCCTCCTTCTAGCGCCAAAACTGTTGAGGCCTGGAAATTCGCAGGAAACAACAGCAAGGGATTCTCCCCAGTCAACGTTCCCAACTAGCCCGTGACTGTTTGGTGTGGGGAATCCGTCCGGTTTGCGGTCCGGCTACCGTAGGTCAAGTAACAAAAACAAAGGTTTTACCGGTTACGGCCCAGTCCACCGTATATTTTTGTCATTTATGACTTAATGTATGAAATGAAAGTGCCTAATTAACCATGCAGGATGATCAAGATGCAGGGAACAGTCACAATGTGATGCGCAGGTTCTTACCTCTTGTCTTAGGCTCACGAGCACCTAGATCACATATGCAGCAAAGAAATAAACCAACTACCTAATCTATCCCTAGAGAGCAAGGTTACCATTCATTGGTGAGTAATACGCTTTGTAAATGCATTATGAAAAGTTACAGATAGCTGATACTTCTTTCATGACACATGAACAATTACAGATATATGAACAACCAAAAAGCCGATTGTTCATGAACAGCATTTATTACCCACAGTGGAAAACATCACGGAATATACTGAAGAACATTCAAACAAGAACATAGGTTTAGGAAATTAGAACAATATCACAGTTAATGAGACACAGCTGAAAACGAAATAGTTCCCCTTCAACATTGCTCATTTAATTACACTTGATGCATTCCATATCGTACTTTCTCTAACAGGAAAAATTGTAGTTTCTTATTGTAAAACGAAATAGTTCCTCTTACAAGAAAATAATTTACAAGTTTTTCCAGTGAAAAAGCGCTTTGTAAGTCCTAATTTTCTCTTATTTAAACTACAACAGTAGACCGCTTGGGCTACCCCCCAAGCGTGCGACCTTTTCGTCCTTTCAATGTTTCATCTTCTTCTATGCGTTCATGAACTATTTAGTAACCGATAGATATTTTGGTTCAATGCCTTTGTTTCTATCCATGTTGTCTTTTCCTTCGCTTGTCCTTCTGGCCATGGTTCGACCCGTGACAAAATGCTTAGCTATGCCCTCGCGCCGCGGTAGTCTGACCAATCCCTTGAGTCCATCTGCAAATAAACCAGAATGTATCATTAATTGGATTTGCGTTACAAACCAAAGTAGCAAATTATACTACTGAAACGGCTAATCTACAAGAAAATACTGGGTGCACCATTGTCATTTTACAAGTGCTGACCATGCTACCTTGTCCTCTTACAAGCTCCTGATAACAATACCAATGGTGGAAATCGGGAGGAAATAATTTGACGCCTAAAATATGAAGTATAAAATGTTTTGGTCATCTTCAAGAATTCAACAGCAGACAAGAACCTGTCTTATCTCCGCAACGACGGCCCACAACAAAGAACACTTGATCCGATCGACAAGAAAGCCAATGTACAATCTGCGACTTACCATAAATTTCAAACGCAGGAAAACTTTAAAATAGGTTGAAAATCGATCTTCGAAATCATCCGAAACTAAATCCCGACCAAAGTTCAAGGATCCAGCGATGAAAACAATTCTAAATTATAAGAAGGGGCCGAAAAAATTAAGAAATTTGGGGAGAACAGTTGCAAATGCAAAATGGTGCTATACAACTATCAATTGCTACTTATATAAAATGAAACCTCCTTGCTGACATATTGGATTAGTGCACAATTGCAATGTTGTCCTGGTAGAGATGGAAGGCATCTAGAAAGTTTCCATGATATATGGATGAATGTTGTATTGGATAAAATAGTTGCATGATCATATATCTTGATGTAAAATAATTTTTTATTATGAATATACCTTATGAAATGTTTCTAACGATACAACTAATGCATTTAAATTGTAGTAAAAATCGCGTACAATCACCTATAAGAAAAGAACGATGAGATTTGTTCTGAAGAACAAGTCATGACAGTTCGAGAAAGAATCCAAGAATGAAGAATTATATGATGAATGTAGTGACATAATTTATACATAACCTTCTAGCTATGAAGAAGTAACCAAGAAGAAAGGAAAGACTAGTTCAAGAAGAATGATGTCTAAGATGCAGTATCGAATCCTAAAGGGAATTTTGTAGTTCGATCATGCAGTAGATGGAAACATTTTGGAATACAAGGCAAGATTCGTAGCATGAGGTTTCTCATAGAAAGAAGGTATAGACTACAAAGAGACATTTGTAGCCACTAGAAGTTAAGACACATGATAGGAAGAATCATGTGTGCAAATGAAAGAAGGCTTGGTATGAGCTCAGAAGACACCCATGGGATAACACCTACATGAGGAGCTTGATGAATATATTAACCTTTGCTAGAAGTTTGAAGATGAAAGCCTATAGAGGATGACAATATCACAGATGGGTGCGAGAAGAACTTTTGAAAAGTTTCAAGATAGAGGATCTTGGTATCCAGTGACCCTAGATGGATACATAGAATATTAGTAGCAGAGGAAGGTACTTGTCACTCTAGTATAGAATGTTTCAATACGAAAGATAGAGGGATAATGATGCTCCACTTTAGAGGGAGTAACTACAGAAGATCTTAATGTTTGACATGATACAACAGGATGGACAACTTACTGATGACTCTAGGCTTTACTGAGAGTAAAGCAGATTCCAACCTTTGCTTCAAGGTTGAAGGCAGAAGACCAGTGATGCTCCTATTATATTTCCATGACTTGTTCCTAATAGAAAAGATAAACTCATTAAAGTTACAAGAAGGAGACTTCCTTCCAAGTTAGAGATGAAAAACTTAGGGATGATGCACTACATTCTAGGCGTGGAGGTGTGGTAGGATCTCCCTAGAACAAGGGAAGTATGCAGTAGAGATCCTCAAGAGGTTCAAGATGATGGAATCCAAGACCATGACCACACCTATGGCATTAAACCTGAAGCGATTCAGTGTTTCTTCATCAGATTCTGTTGATGCCATGATGTGTCGTCAGATGATTTGTTCCTTGATGTACCTGATGAATACGAGACCAGATATTTTCTTTGCTTTGAACACATTGAGACATGTTCATTTGATGGTTGCGAAGCATGCACTAAGGTACCTGAAGGGTATAGTTGAGTATGGGCTCAAGTATGAGGTGAATCAGAACTTTAACTTGGAGGGTTATGTGGATTCGGATTAGGCAGGCAGTGCCATTAATAGGAAGAGCACTTCTTGGTGTAGCAGGAAGTAGTCCTACGTGGCACTGAGTACAATCGAGACAAAATATGTTTCCACTTTCCATTTGGGATGTAGTATGTTTCTTTTGAAAACTACTATTTGATTTGGTTGATCTGACTTGCCTTTTTGTATGATGCAGAGAGGAGAAATGAAGCTCCAGTATGTGATCCAGATCAAGATCTCTCGAAAGAGGGAGTTCTAGAATATTCGGTGAGACAGGTTGTCTGAGCATAAATCCCAATGAAGCTCGTAGGTTTCTCAAACGTAATCGGTCCTGTAGGTTGTCATCAGATGTAATCAATCGTGGAAAAGCTCATAGGTTATCCTTGGATGTAGTCATCCCTGATGTGATTCTATGCTAGAAATGGCTAGATTGAAGTTTAAGTACGTCAGGGAGAATCTTGGTGTTCTCCAGATCGAGGTTCCTTCCAAGGGGAAGTGATGAGTCTGTGAACCCTTCCAACATGGTGAAAGGATTGGTTCCTTCCATGGTCAGATGTAAGTGTTGTGCCCTTCTGTCATGGTGGAATACTGAGCTTCACATGGTCAGATGTCAGTGTAGAGATGCTCTAATGTGATTTTGGGTTGTGTTACCACATGATCAGTGCAGAGATATTCTGATGTGATTTTGGGATGTGTTCCCACATGATCAGTGCAAATCCATTCTGATGTAATTGAGGGATGTGTTTCCACATGATCAGATATAAATGTAGACCCATTCTGATGTGATTATAGGATGTTTTCCCATGTGATCAGATGTAAGTGCAATTCCTTTCTAACAAGATGACATTGGATGTAAGTGCAGAGCCTTTCTGACAAGATGAGCTTGGATGTAAGTGCAATTCCTTTCTAAAATGATGAGGTTGGGCGTAAGTGAAAAGCCTTTCTAACATGATGAGGTCAAATGTAAGTGCATAGCCTTTCTGAGAAGATGAGGTCAGATATAAGTGTTGAAGGCCATTCTCTAGGAGAATGGATGCACTTGGTCAGTTACCAGGAAATTGATTCACTATGGGACTGAATCTCAACTTAGTGTTGAGAATCCATTCTATGGGAGAATGTAGGCACCTGGTCAGTTACTAGGAAATTGATTTAGTCTGGGACTGAAGCTCAAATTAGTGCTGAGAGGCCATTCTCTGGGAGAATGGAGGCACCTAGTTAGTTACCAAGAATTTGTTTCAGTTTGGGACTAACACTCAGCCTAGAGCTGAGAACCATTCTTTGAGAACGAAATATGTAAGTGTTGGGCGAGCCATTCTGACAAGGTTCTTGGATGTGTTCCTCTCATTGTCAGATATAAGTAATGAATAATATTAAGACCTACCTAGAGGATAGGCCTACAACCAACATGAAAAAGGGCTGGCTCTATAGAACTTCCTATGATCAGAAGAATGAAGAGATAGCACCATTTGATTGAGATAGTAGAAGCAGTGATGCTGATGATGATCTAGTGATGATCCATCTTTGATGATGATCTAGATCATGTGATAATCCAGACTTGATGATGATCCAGTGAAAATTAAGTTCAAGTGATGATCCAGACTTGATGATGATCCAGTAGCGATCCACATCAAGTGATGATCCATACTTGATGATGATCAAGTGATGATCTAGACTTGATGATGATCCAGTGATGCTCCAGATCAAGTGATGATCCAGAATCGATGATGATCCAGTGATGATCCATATCTAGTGATGATTTAGACTTGATGAAGATGATATGACGATGAAGATGACTTGACGATGATCCAGAGGATAAAGAGAAGAAGACTTGTGCTGATAAATTCTATTAAGAGAATGCATTCCTAGTTAAGAGGGAGTGTTGATGTATTTGTAACTTCATATTGTATTCACTTGTATGTCTTATGTATTGTACCCCGATGTTTATTATGAGAAGTATCTGTAATGTAATTGAGTCATGTCATGCCCCGATGTTCCAATCGAGAGATTCAACAATGTAAAAAAGTCATGTAAAGTCATTAACGTTAACTCTCCATTGTAAGTTGGGGCAATATTCCCCACAATTGATTTAAGGTTAACTGTCTTTATTGGAGGGAAAAGTCCCCAAAATTGTGGGGCACTAGGGTTGTTAGACACTCATAGAGATTCAGGCCTAGTAAGTAATTGTTAAGTGGGGCCGACTTGTTGGAGTAGACTTTAAGTGAATGAAAGAATATAAATAGATAGTGAGCCTCTCTATTTATCTCACACACACTCATTCATTGGGGTGCATGAGTGAGAGAGGAGAAGCTCTCTCAAGTGAGATAGAGAGAACAATTGTGGAGATCATATTTTATGTCTTTGGTTTTTATTGCTTCCATTGGTGTTCATTCTATCTCTGAGGAAGTTGCAGGGTTTTCTCCTTTATGATTTCCTCGAGGAAAATTCTTTATGTCTCTTGTCTCTTGTGATTATTGTTGTGCATGTGATTCACTTAGATAAGATCCTAAGATCATATAGCTTAAATATTAAAAGGCTAACACTACCTTGGGAAATACCACAGGTCAACCAATACCACGGGACCACAAATTCTTGGCCAACAAACATCCCAAAAATTTCTTTCGGGGGTGCTACCCCCAAGACCTCACCATAATCCCGCTGGTCCCTAGACCCCCCAACCGAGGGTGATGGTCACCCCACACATCCCTATTGGGATAAGTTTACAGTAAGACATGGGTACACACATGGCTAAACAATAACATCTATGAATATGGAATATCATGCTCCACAACCTACCTTAAAGTTACAACATCATTAGTCATTCTCCAAGCCAACATTGTGCATGAGGATTTGGTCTTGTGTGTCAAGGTAATGCCTTAGGGAGTTTGAGTTTGAATTAGGTAACTTGGAGTAGGACCTTGATATGGACTCAAGAATGAATGAACTTAATGTGTTGAGGAATGTACTTTGTATTTCAAAGTGATGTTGCTGTACAATCTTGTTTGACAAGGATAAGGTCATGTATGTTGGTACATTTCCTCATGTGTTGAGGTGGTGCCTCATGTGTTGAGGTAATTATATGAATGTCGAAGCATGAATGGTTTGTTATGTAGTACTAACCATGGTCTTGGAGATAGATGAGATATTAAGTCTTCTCTAGGGACTGTCCACCTCTGTAATGAATTACTTTAGCACATGACCACTTGGAATGATAGTAAGACAAAATGATCACGTCATTGAAAAACTATCCTTAGTATAGTTGATATGATAGATAAACTAAATTTGGAACATGTGTACCATATAGATTGGTTAAGAGATAAAGATAAGATGAATTGAGAATAGAGATTATTTGAACTTATCACTTCAATCATGATAAAGAATTCAATTAAATAAAAAATAATTTGAATAGTTAACTTCAGTAATATTAAGAAAGAAGACTTCAGTTAATTAAAATAGAACTTGGATTGATCACTTCATTATTGTAATCAAGAAGGAATCAAGTTAAATGAGTTAACTAAATTGTTTTGCATGAAGACACTTTAGTTGAATTAAAAGAAGACAATGAAGTTTTTCCGATTAAGTTATGACACTTGCATGATGAAACTTGAGTTAACATCCTAACTAAGTGGTCTAGCATATATTTGGATGAAGAGTTTATCCTGAAGTTAGAAGATCAAAGATATATGCCAAAACTGAAAAATTATTTCATAGTTTTTATGTACCATTCGAGAGATCAAGGTGAAGAGTGAATTGTCCCATGTAGGAATTCGTTATTCTTTGCATGAGTCCATATTAGAGAATTGGTTAAGTGTTGCACATAGTGCTGAATTCTTCTATCTATCTATCTTCTCATTTATTACGATATTGCACCTGGGGTGTTCGTATTTATCTCTGATATTTCACTAGATGTAATCTACTCATTTTAAAAGACATTCTCTGCTATTTATCATTATACCAAAGAATATTTGTTGGGATTTTCTCCCACATATTGTAGAGGGTTTCCCTAGGGTAATTTTCATGTCTTGTGTGAGAATGTTTATGCTTATTATTGTTCATTTATTTCAAGTACTACAATATTTCCAGAATTAAGATAAATATCAAAGTTCATCAAATTTCAACATGGTATCAGTGCTCAAGGCATGAATGAGTTATTTTGTGTAGTCAATATCGAGCCTAAGTTGGTCCCGAGAGGTAGAAGTTGAGCACAATACTTGAAGAATAATGGCTTCAATATTTCTAATAATGGAAGAACAACTTCAAGGAACTTTGAAAATCAATACTTGGAAGGCCAAGATTATGAACATTTTAGAAGATAATGATATAGAGGAATACATATCTAATGTTTTTGAAGAGCCTAATTCTAATTCTATAGGTAATACTTTCAAGAAGAATCAATCCAAATCTAAGAGTCCATCATTTATGATTATGTGAAATTTAATATGATGATGATGATTCCTCTATTGAAGTCTACAAAGGAGTTCTTCGACACTTTGAAAAATATTTATGAGAAGAAAGCTCCTAGTCAAAAGGAAGACTTGAAGAACATGCTTCACAATCTGAAGATGGAGAAGGATGAATATGTGGCTTCCTTCTTCACAAAGATATCTCAATTAAGAGATAAAATCATCATAATTGGAGTAATTGTTGTTGATGCTGATATCATTAATAATACTATTAATGGTCTTCCATCTTCATGGGAGACCTTCTTGGACATTGTTAATGATCGAGAAGTGCAAAAAACTTTGAAGGATTGTGGTATTATTATCTATAAGAGGAAGGGAGAATTCAAAGAAAGACTGCTTCCTCCAAAGAAGAGAAACTTGCTCTTATGGAAAGGATGAAGAGAGGAAATAAATCCCTTTCTCAAAGTAAGTTTTCTCATCAAAAGGAAAAATAATTCAACAAGAACTTAGATAAATGCAAAGTCAAATGATTCAACTATAATAAGAAGATCAATTTTACAAGAGAGTGCCATGAAAATCAAAGAGTAAAGTTATATGGTAGATTTCATGTTTTTCCTACTATAGAAGATGTACCTACAACTAGAAGAAAGAAATAATTCAATGATTAGGAGACATGGAAGGATTATTATCTTATCTTAGCTCTATCTCGATCCATTACGAATAGTTCTAGACATGGCTGGTGGATAGTGGCACATCCAAACACACGACTACATATAATATCTCTATCACATATAAAAAGGAAAAGATGTTCACCTATGAGGTGGAACTTGGAGATAATTATACCTATTCGATCCAACGAGTTGGGTCCACCTCCTTTCAGTTGAATTCAAGAGACGTAATCCATGTTGATGATATTTTTCATGTTAATAGTTTGAAGAAGATACTTATCCCTATTTTGGTTGCATAAGAAAAAGGTTTTAGAGTATTCTTTATGGATAATCAAGAGCTCTTGTGGCCCAATAATACAAACTTGAATTATGCAGTTGTGATTGGAATTAGAGACTGAGGTCTCTAATCATTTTCTAGAAAGTTCATTAAAGCCATGATCCATGACACAATAAATTGTTGCGAATTGTGTCATAGGAGAATCGGTTGTATCCATTTCAAATGGCTACCTGGATTGTAGAAAATGGTAAAAGGTATTCCTATATTTCAATCTGAGCATGATAGCATTTGTATAGGTTGCACTCTTGGGAAGAACATCAAGAAGATTTTTCCAAGTAGTATAGATAGGTCCAAATGGATCTTGGACTTGACCCATTCAGATGTATGCGGTCCTATTCCAACACCATCCTTGAGAGGTTATATTTACTATGTTATTTTCATAGATGAATTCTCTCACAAGTCATGGATCTATTTTCTGAAGGAAACGAGTGAAAAAATTTACAAGTTTCAAGAGTTTAAAGCACTGGTTGAGAATTAGAATAGAAAACATATTCATGATTTGAGATATGATAATGGAGGAGAGTTTGAGTCTCATTTAATTATTTATTTTGTGATGCATGAATAAGGAGACAATTGATTATACCTTAAAACCCCTAATAGAATGGCGTTTCTGAAAGAAGGAACAAAACAATATCCGAGGCTTAAAATTTATGATGTGTGATTGGGATATTCCTACATACTTATGGGCATAATCCTCCAAAAATGCTATTTATATTCTGAACAAAATCCCTCATGCTATCCTAGTAGAAAAAGGTTCCATAATAAGTTTTCAATGGGAAAACATAGACATTGGACACTTAAAAAGAAAATAGGATAAATATGGAGCCATCTAGAAAGAAAGTGACATTTGTTGGATATAGAAAATCCTCCAAAGCTTATAGAATCTAGGTTCTAGGACAAAGAAACATTGAAGTCAGTAGAGGCGCGATATTTCATGAAGAGGATTCCATCAAGTACTCTAAATAACTTCAATGTGACTTATATATGGAGGACCATGGGAATCCCATGATTTGACAATCTAGGTTTTTGTTCTCCTCAGTTAGATGTTGAGAGGGAGAATCCATAAGAGTATTTAAATTTTCTTGAACCTAAGGAACTAGTAGAACTGGATGAAATATATCTTGATGAACCTCCTACTAAGAGGATATGTGCATGGTGACGATACATTCTACAAGAGGAAAAAAAGCATGGAGCACCATCATGAACATCTAGAGAGTGAAGGATCCCTAAAATATATTTAGGATATGTAGCACATATGAGTAATATAAATTATTCAAAACCTTCCACCTATGAGGAAGATGCTAAGAATAAAGTATGGAAATATGTCATGGTAGAAGAATACAACTCTATCATGAAGAATGATGTTTTGGAAGTGGTTCCTAAACTTGAAGAGAAGTATATAGTAACTCCCATGTAGCTTTATAAAATCAAACATGCAGCAGATGGTAGTATTGAAAAGTATAAAGAAACATTTGTGGCCCATAATTTTTCATATAAATAAGAGATAGTGTATGATGAGAAATTTTCTCCTGTTTCCAGGTACACCACTATTTGAGCCATGATTTCCCTTTCTTCAGTTGTAGGGTGGAAACTTAACCAGATGGATGTCAAGACTTCCTTTCTCAATGGTTAAGTTGACCAATAAGTATACATACAAAATACTAATGTGTTTTTAGTTCATGGAAACGAGTCCCATGTATAAAAACTTGAGCAATCATTGTATGGTATTAAGAAATACCCAAGGGTTTGGTATTTGAGGATTGACATCTATATTTAGAGATTGGTATTCTCCAAGAGTGAAGTTAAACCTAACCTTTACTTAAAGTTTATGAAGAACCAACCTCTCATATTTTTTCTCTATGTTGATGAAATTTTCCTTAATTTATGGGTACAATATATGTAATGTCCCTTTTTTTGGAATTTTAGAGAAAATTACAAATTGGGAGAAATTCGAGCTTAACTAGCCATGAATCTAGAGGGTTCCAAATTTCACCAAATGGTCTCGAATTTGAAAGGAAATAGTATGGTGAACCTTAAAAAATCCAAATTTGGTTTATAGACACTTTTTATCTGAATTTATAGCTTTGTAACCTTGTTTGGGGATGATGACAAAAAGGACAAAATTACTAGGAAATTGTGATGAAATTCCCCCTAGGGTGTAAGCCAAATGGGATTTGCAACTCATGTATGAACCTCCAAAACTTGTAAGAAGAGTATGGGGATTGATATAATACATCATTGAAATTCATTACACATTTTATTAGTTCTGAAAAATTGTTATAGAGTTCCACATTCGTTCGATAACTTTTGGTGAAATTGCTTATGGGGAAATTGCATAACTAGCTCGATTTTTACATATGAAAGGTAGAGTTAAAGGCTCAGACCAGGATGTGACATATAGATACCATATATATAATAAAAAATATTACCCAATAGTATTAAAAACCATAAAAATACCCTCATGCAAGTCTTGTATACAACTCATTTAGTATGGAAGTCAAATACATGAAAACTAGTGAATTAGTAGCATGGAATTGCAAGAGTTTCACATATGGATTTATTGGATTTCGACCCACATAGAATAGGGAAATGAAATTAAAGGGTAAAAAATAATATTTCTATCATAAAATTATCAAACTCATAGAACATCCCTCATACAAATCTCATACAAGACTCCTTTAGGACTGAAGCCAAAGTCATGCAAACTAGTGATTCAATGGCATGGCAATGCAAGAGTTTCACATATGGATTTATCGTATTTCGACCCAAATAGAATAGGGAAATGAAATTACATTGTAACACATAATATATTTCTGTCACAACATCATCCAAATCATAGAAGATCCCTCATACAAATCTGGTATAAAACTACTTCAAGATTGAATCCAAAATCCATGAAAACTAGTGATACAATGGCATGAGAATGCAATACTTTCACATAGGAGTTTATTGGATTTCGAGCTGAATATAATATGGGAATGAAATTAAAGAGTATTACATAATATATGGATTTAAAAAATTCATAAAATTCATAAAAAATTCCTGATACAAATCTGATATAAAACCACTTCAAGCTTGAAGCCAAATCCATGAAAACTAGTTATTTAAGAGGATGGGGAATGCAAGCCTTTCATACATGTATTTCTAATATTTTGAATTAAATAACATATTAATATAATATTACAGAGACATACATAATATACCCAATATTGGTCATCAAATATCCTAATCAAAGTACAAGAACCACTCCAACAAGTGCGCCATCGACATGAGAGTGTGGGGGAATGGAGAAGAGGGAATGAGAGAACAGGGAGATATATGAGAATTAGACTGTATGTAAATTAAAAATGAAAATAAAAATCCTTAAATAATATCCACTGATATTTATAAATGGACTCTCCACCAACCAACTTGGAAAGGAATGCAAATCCCTCGAAATTGGTTCACAAGCAGGGAGAGTGAACACTCACTGTGCAATGGACAAGAAAAATATCTCCAAAATGTTAAAGGTCGATTAAAAAATGATCCAAATATATTATAATTCCTCTTGAAATAATTATTTTAACTTCATGAGGCCTCCTAAGGTCGAATTTCCCTCCATGGGATTCCTCCAACTCATCTTAGTGGTTTAGTAACTCTCATGACACTTGTCTTCCTTTTCATGCTCTAATTTTTTCCCCAATTAGAACGACTGAATGTAAATCCAAATTTGACCTATTGGTGGATATTTTTATCGATTTCATGTCAAAAAAATAATTGTTTTATTTTTCTATCCATGATGGAAACTACTACTACCCCCTAGTTCCATCTTACTCCTACAATGGCTAGCCATGAATTCGAACACTTGCATAAGCTGCTTTGTTGTATCATCAAAATATGAATTAATGAGTTTATTAAATTAATCTCTATCATATGTAAATTCAATAGGTTCAAATACCACGTTATGACAACATTGTAATGTCTTTTTTTGGAAATTTGGAGAAAATTACAAATTGGGAAAAATTCGAGCTTAACTAGTCATGACTCTAGAGGGTTCCAAATTTCACCAAATGGTCATGAATTTAGAAGGAAATGATATGGTGAGAATTAATAAATACAAATTTGGTTTATGTAAATTTTTTTATCTTAATTTATACCTATGCAACCTTCTTTTGGGATGATGACAAAAAGGCCAAAATTACTAGGAAATTGTGATGAAATCCCCCCTAGGGTGTAGGCCAACTAGGCTTCCCAACTCATGTACGAAACTACCAAAATTTTAAGCAGTGTATTGGGACTGATATAATTCCTCATGGAATTTAATTACATGTGGTTATTATTCATGCAAGCTGGTTATAGAGTTCCACATTCGTTTGATAACTTTCAGTGAAATTGCTTATGGGGAAATTACATAACTAGCTCGATTTTGACATATGAAAGGTAGAGTTAAAGGATCAGATCAGGATGTGACATATAGATACCATATAAAAAATGAAAAATTATTCCCCAAAAGTATTAAGAACCATATAAATCCATTCATATAAGTTTTGCATACAACTCATTCATTATGGGAGTCAAATACATGAAAACTAGTGAATTAGTAGAATGGAATTGCACGAGTTTCACATATGGATTTATTGGATTTCGAACCACACAGAATAGAGACATGAAATTAAAGAGTAAAACATCATATATTTCTATCACAGCATCATCAAAATAAGATAACACCTCACATACAAATCCGATACAATACTGCTTCAAGATTGAAGACAAAGTCATGAAAACTAGCGATTCAATGGCATGGGAATGCAAGAGTTTAACATATGGATTTCTTGGATTTTGACCCACATAGAATAGAGAAATGAAATTAAAGAGTAACACATCATAAATTTCTTTCACAACATCCTCTAACTCATTGAATATCCCTCATACAAATGTTGTATAAAACTACTTCAAGATTGAAGCCAAAATCCATGAAAACTAGTGATACAATGGCATGAGAGTGCAAGATTTTCACACATGAATTTATTGGATGTAGAGATGAATACAATATGGGAATGAAATTACATAGTATTAAATAATATATTTCTTCCACAACATCATAAAATACATAAAAAATCCTCATGGAAATCTGATATAAAACCACTTCAAGATTAAAGCCAAGTCCATGAAAACTAGTTATTCAAGAGCATGGGGAATGCAAGTCTTTCATACATGTATTTATGATATTTTGACTTAAAGAGAATATGTATATGATATTACATATACATACATAATATACCCAATATTGGGAATAAAAAATACTCAGGAAAGTGCAAGCACCAATCCAACAAGTGCGCCATCAACATGAGAATGTGGGGGAATGGAGAAGAAGGAATGATAGAATAGGGATCTAGATGATAATTCAAATATATGGACCTTAAAACTGAAAATATAATACTTAATTAATATCTAATTTATGTTTCTTAATTTCCTTTCCATCAACCAACTTGGAAAGGAATCCAACTCCCTCTAAATTTGTTCACAAGTAGAGAGAGTGAACACTCACCATGCAATGGAATAGTCCTGAACAAATTGAATAATTTAAGGGTATTATACAAATAATATGCAAATAAACCCATGATAGGGATATTCATCTTCAAACCATTTCCTTTGATATGTGGAGCATATTCTAACTCTTTATGGTTGAAGAGATATGAATTTTTGAAGTTGGTGTACCCCACCTTTTTTGGTTAGCCGACCAAACAAAAGAGAATTTAATTATTTATAATTTTGAAATGCGTGTCAGCCCGGTTTGAGGTACTAAATTTCCTCCACAACATATATAAATAGATATTAAACATTTTCATTTGTTCATCAATCGAGTCTGTTTTTGGTAATTCGCAACTCTTGGAGAAAAGTGTGAAACTATGTGGAGTAAAAACGTTTTTGCATTAGAGGAAATTTCAACTCAAAATGGGCCTTTTAACTTTTATTCAAATTCCATGTCATCATATGTTAGCCAGTGAAATTTATTTAAATTTTAAATACTGTATAGGTCTTAAACACTTTTTTAATATAAATTTGGGGATAGGTATCATAAAAAAAACTACTTTTTTTGTTTGTATTTTTGNATCTTCACTAAAATTGACATAACTTTCTCATACATAATCAAAATTATAAAATTCTTGGATCGTTGGAAATATTGTTACGAGGGATATGTAGTAATAGGATTCATAGTTTATTTTGTTTTTTTCTTCATCTTCTGATCTTTGAAAAGGTATGGTTCATGTTTTTGGGTTTCTCTTGTGATAACACATGTCTCTCATGGATATAATTCAAAGTTTGTTCTTAGTATGTGAGACTCTATATTGGTATATATAATTGAATTCATTATGTAGGCTATGATGATGATGTTTCATACATTTATGCCATGATATGATACACTTTATTATGATAATGATTTACACTGTATGATGTTGATGCGCTCCCATAGAATATGATGTACATGCATACCATAGTGTGATGATTCTCTCCTATCAACTATGATGTATACATGATTTTAGTGATGCATACATGGTGAAAAGTGAGATGATGATGATTTATATTTGATGATGAGGATGCATACCCTATGACGATTATGAATACCTATGATGATTATGCATGATGATGCATTTCTTATGTTTAGTGAAATCAAAATAGAATTAATTGTTCACTAATTGTGTATAATGAGGTGTACAATGATGTACATGAGAAGTGTATGGCAGTGAAATGACTTGCTGGTATACAGGGATGATTTGGTAGTGGTAAGAGTGCATATGTTTTCAGCAGTACATTCAGAGTTTGGTTTGACAGGTTCACAGGTTCATAAATTCGTTTCTTATCTTGGTGGGAGCACATGGAAATAAAATGAGGTTGTAGCCTTCTTCCGGTTGAAGCTAGAGAACTAGGGAGTTGTGGTTTACTTTAGGCTATAATGTTGATGTAATTGTAACTTCGGAATGTATTCACTTGTATATATTATGTGCTGTACCCCAATGTTTATTCTGAGATGTGTTTGTAATGTAATTGAGTCATGGCATGCCCCGATGTTTCGATCGAGAGTTTCTATAATGTGAACAAGTCATGTCCAGTCATTGTGGGTAACCCTCCTATTTGTCAAGGGTTAAAGTCCCCACAGTTGTGGGGCACTAGGGTTATTAGACTATCCTAGAGAATTCAACCCTAGGTGAGTCATTGTAAGTCAGGGCAATAGTCCCCACCATTTTTTTAAGGATAACCCTCCTTGTTGGTCAGAGGAGGCAAAGTCCCCACAAGTTGTGGGGAACTAGGGTTATTAGACACTCCTAGAGATGTAAGCTCTAGTAAGTAATTGTTAAGTGAGGGAAACATGTTGGAGTTGGTTTCAAGTGAATGAAAGAATATAAATAGAGAGTGAGCCTCTCTATTTAACACACACACACTCACTCATTGGGGAGTATGAGTGAGAGAGGAGAAGCTCTCTTAGTGTGAGAAAGAGAACAAGCTGTAGAGATCATATTTTCTATTTTCAGGTTTTACTGCTTCCATTGGTGCTCATTCTATCTCTGAGTAAGTTGTGGGGTTTTCTCCTTTATGGTTTCCCTGAGGAAAATTCTTTGTGTCTCTTGTTTCTTGTGTTTATTGCTGTGCATGTTATTCTCTCAGTTAAAGATCCTAAGATCATAATGATAGCTTGAATGATAAAATTCTAACATGGTATCAGAGCTAACCTAAGAAGAATACATTGTGCAACTGCAGAAGCTAGGGATTCTTACTTTTTGGGTCTCTCTCCACAATCCATCAGCAAAAGTATGCTAGGATGAATCTCCATTGAAGGGTGCATCTTTCTATCGAAGCGAAATTCAATTCCGAGCATTTTTCAGTTTTCGATGCGGGAAATAAGGGCCTCTTGCAGAGGAGGAATTTTTGAGTGAGCCTAGCATAGGATTGATTTCCTCATCAAAATTGAAGTTTAGAAAACTGGATCAATATTTTTGGTTGGGTATAACTTCATGAAAGTCAAACCCTAGTTTAACCCCGTGCTGGAAAAACCCTAAAATACCTAAACTGCTAAGTTTTGGTACATTCACTATATCTCGAGATTGGTGAAGGTTCAGGTGCTGAAAATTTCAAATGCAGAAGATAAAATCCGAATTTAGACTTTTTCCAAAATTCAGCCTTCGAATCACTGTATTCTGGGAGATATGATCCCTCCAAGTTAGGGTTCTAGCCTCTTCCAGAATTCATCCCTAAACAAAACACCCAAGGAGAATTACTATAAATTGGGATACAAAGATCCAAATGACAATTATAAAGATTTTCCATAAAGGAAATGGACTATGATTGCTATGATCGAAATTTTTTACCCCAAAGATGAAACAATGACTCGTGGCCATCCGTACAACGTCGTTGTTCTGAAATGTCCTGTAATAGGTCACCTTGGGAAAATGATCATAAGTACCAATTGGTGAAACCAATCCTAATGAAACCTATTTTTTTGGAATAGGGACATAGGAGGCTACCTCAATACGAATTTTTAGACACAAAGGAGCAGTAATTTCATAGATACCACATAAACAGTAACAGGAATTCCTGTAGAAGAAATTGGAAAACTAGAGCTTCCTCTTCTAGGAGCTTCCCTCCATTGTTTTAAGAAAAGGAGTACATTGGACAGTTCAAATTGAAGATATCTATCTTTCTATCTAATTAGATCTGAAATATTCCAAGTTTTGAAAATTAGGGTTTCTCTAACAAACAAAAGGTTAGCTAGCTCCAGAACCAGGACGAACACCTCAAATCGGTAAGATCTACTCTTTTGCTATTTTCATTTGAGGTTCTCATTTCAAAGTGATCTATCCCATCAGCTTGATGATAAGCTTGGTGAAGTTGACAACTTCCAAGAATGGAAGTATATGGTCTCTTTGAAGAAAATGAATTGGACACCTACATGTGTAGAGAGGTTCCAGTTCCAGAGGCAGATGAGGCTTAAAGCTTTACACAAGAAGAACTTGGTCAAGGTCAAGAATATTATTGTTGATTCAATCATGGATCAACTTTTACCACAAGTGTCTTCCCTAAATACACCAAAGATGTTTGATCCCTTGACCAAGATATTTGAAGGGAATAACATAAATTAGAATATCACTTTGAAGAATGTGAATATCCAGAATACAGTCATACTTTACAAGGGTCTCTCAAATCAAAGAAAAACTTATAGCAGTATAAGAAGAAGTGGAGAATGCAAAAGTGGTGGTAGCCACCTTGAATGGCCTCTCAGGATCACGGGATTCATTAATTTGAGGAATGTGTACTAGATGGAAGTGATTAATTTCAACAAACTCTGGGAAGAAGAAGAAGCTCAACTCATAAGAAGAGAAGAGAAGATGGAAGCAACTGAAGATCAAGCTCTCACCATACAAAGAAGATCCCTAAAGCGATGAGAAATATGAAGGACTCAATTCTTGAAGAACCTCTTATCCATATTGAGCATTTGGATAAGAAATGATTAAGTCATGAATGAAGGAGATGATGAAGCGGAAGGATCAAGAAGGAGCCTACCCACGAAGCAAATAAAGATAAGTACTCAATTGTCATTTCATGATATTGTTTTGATTATGCGTTTGTTTATATTCAATTCATGTATTATGCATGATAGAATGTTTGCATTAATGACAGTATACTAATAATATGTATGTGATGGGTAAGTAGCTCATGGTGCTATAGAATTCTCCATTGCTACTTATCTAGAATGAAATCTCTTTGCTGACATATTGGATTAGTGCACAATATCAATGTTGTCCTGGTAGAGATAGAAGGCATCTAGAAAGTTTCTGTGAGATATGGATGGATGTTGTGTTGGCTAAAGTAGTTGCATGATCATATATTTATGAATAAGAATTTTTTCATTATGAATATACCTTATGAAATGTTTCTAACCATACAACTCCATTTGACTTGTAGGAAAGATTCCATACATAATCACCTACAAGCAAAGAAGAATGAGACTTGTTTCGAAGAACAAGTAATGGCAGTTCAAGATGAAGAATAATAAAGATGAATGCAGCAACATCATTGATGTAGAACCTTCTAGACATGAAGAATTAACCAAGAAGAAAGTTTCAAGAAGAATGATGTCTAGGATGCAGTATCGATACATGAAGAGAAGTTTGTAGTTCCATCATGCAGTAGATGGAAACATCATGGGATGCAAGGCAATATTCATAGCATGAGGCATAGACTACAAAGAGACATTTGCAGCCACTAGATATACACATGACAGGAAGAATCATGTGTGCAAATGAAAGAAGGACTGGTACGAGATCAAAAGACACCCATGGGATAACACATACGTGAGGAGCTTGATGAAGACCTGAACCTTTGCTACAAGGTTAAAGATAAAAGTTCAATATAGAGGATCTTGGTATCCAGTGATCGTAGATGGATATTAGTAGCAGAGGAAGCTACTTGTCAATCCGGTTTAGAATGTTTCAGTGCATAGAGCATGAAAGACAGAGGGACAATGATGCTCTCCTTCAGAGGGAGTGACTGCAGAAGATATTGATGTTCGACATGGTATGATGAGATGGAAAGATTACTAATGACTCTAGGATTTACTGAGAGTAAAGAGGATTCCAACCTTTGCTTCAAGGTTGAAGGAATAAGACCAATGATGTGCCTGTTATGTGTCGATGCACTATTCTCTAGGCATGGAGGTGTGGCAGAATGTGGATGGAATCTTCCTCAGACAAGGGCAGTATCCGGTAGAGATCCTGAAAAGGTTCAAGATGATGGGATGAAAGGACATGACCACACCTATGGCATCAAACATGAAGCTATTAAGTGATGCTTCATCAGAGATGATTGATGCCATGATGTATCGTCGGATGATTTATTCCTTGATGTACCTGACAAATACATGACCATATATTTTCTTTACTATGAAAACATTGAGACATGTTCACTTGATGGTTGAAAAGCATGCAGTGAGGTACCCAAAGGGTACAGTTGAGTATAGGATCAAGTGTAATCTCTTGGTTTGGAAGGATGGAGTCTTGCATGGCGCTGAGTATAGTTGAGGCACAAGATGTTGCCATTTGCTATTTGGGAGGTAGTATGTTTATTTTGAAAAATATTGTTCGATTTGGTTGATCTGACTTGCATTTTTTTTATGATATAGAGTAGAGCAGTGGTCCAGATCGAGATCTCTTGAAAGAAGGATTTCTAGCATAGTTGATGAGACAGGTTGTCTAAGCATAAGTCCTGGAAAAGGTCGCAGGTTATCCTTGGACGTAATCAGCCCTGATGTGATTCTATGCTAGAAATGGCCAAAATGAAGTTTCAGTACTTTAGGGAGAATATTGGTGTTCTTGAGATTGAGGTTCCCTTGAAGGGGAAATGATGAGACCGAGAACCATTATGACATGGTGAGAGGATTAGGTTCCTTCCATGGTCAAATGCAAGGGCTAATCCATTCTGTCATGGTGAGAGGATTTGGTTCCTTACATGTTAGATATGAGTGTTAAGCCATTCTCATATGATTATAGGATTGGTCCCTACATGATCAGATGTAAGGGCTAAATGCCATTCTGTAGGAGAATGGAGACACCTCGTCAGTTACCAGGAATCCTTAGTCTGGGACTGAGAGCCCTTTTGATGTAGTGCTTTCGAGCATGGTCGAATGTAAGTGCAGATCCTTTTCGATGTGGTTCTTTTGAGCATGCTAGGATATAAGTGCTAAGCCTTTTCGATGCGGTGTTTTTGAACATGGTCGGATGTAAGTGCAGGGACTTTTTGATGCGATGTGCTTGCACATGGTCGGATATAAGTGCTGAGCCATTATGGCGCGATGTGTTTACACTTGGTCATATGTGAGTGCTGGGCCTTTCTGACAACATGAGGTCAGATGTGAGTGTTGGATGTTAAATTTTCATATGCTTACCTAATACATCAGTATTTCATTTCATTTTTCATAACAAAAGCATATAAATAGGATCACTAAAATATAGACAAGCACAACCATACAAAAGGAACACAAAGATTTATCCTGGGAAAACCATAAAGTGAAAAACCCAGCAAAAGCTTCCTCAATATAGATTCCCAAAAAAGATAAAAGATAAAACCAGCAAGGAGATCAAAGCCTGATCCTCCTCCTTCTCTAGCTACTTCTCTTCTCCACTAATGCGCTACACAAGTGAGAGTGTGTGTCCTAAATGAGGAGCACTACAACTCTATTTATATTCATCTGTTCACTCAAGTTAACTCATCTGTCATGTAGGCTCGAGTTAATCATGTAGGCTCGAGTTACACATGTAGACTCAAGTAACCATACTGGGGTGCTAATGACCCACCTTTACAATTAGAGGGGACTGCCTCATGAATCTTATTAGTTCTTCTGATTAGGAGCATCGGGGTACAAAGTAATACAATTGGTTCTCCTAGTAGGACCATCGGGGACCACAAAGAAATACATATAGAATATTATTTGAAGTTACAATATTTCAACACTCCCCCTTAAGGAGAATGGTATTCTATAACAACATCAACAACAACAATAATAGGAGAGAGATAGAGGAAATCATCGACATCATCAGGGTGATACATCTATAAATCATTGGAAGCTTTTCAACATCATGTATTCGTCATCTTCAATATTTAGTCTTCAGCATCATGAGTACTTTGACCTCTTCGATCAGCAACATATTCAGCATATTGACTCTTCAATCAGCAGCAACATCTTCAACACTTTGACCTTTCAATCAGCAATATCTTCAGCACTTTTGACCTTTTGATCAGCAACATCATCTTCAGCACTTTGACCTTTCTATTAGAAACATCATCTTCAACACTTTCAACTTTTGATCAGCAACATCTTCTTCAGCACTTTGGCCTTTCGATCAACAACAACATCATCATCATACTCTGATCTTTCGATCAGAAACATCATCATGAAAACATCATCAAAACATCAACATCATCATCATCAAAATATCAGCATCAAAATATCATCATCATCATCAAAATATCAGCATCAAAATATCATCATCATCACACTCTGATCTTTCAATCATAATCATCATTATCATCATCCTCTGATTTTTCGATCAGAAACATCATCAACCGAACATCATCATACTCTAACATCAACTCATCATCATACTCTGATATTTTGATCAGTACATCATCCTCCTCGGACTTTGATAATACGGCATCATCATCATTAGGATCTCATCACCATCACATTCTGATCTTTCGATCAGAAACATCATCATCATCATCACATTCTGATATTTCGATCAAAAAACATCATCATCATCAGCAACATCATAATCATAAGCAACTTCTGATCTTCCGATCAGAAAAAATCATCATCATCATATTCTGATCTTTCGATCAGAGAACATCATCATCAGCAACTTCTGATCTTTTGATCAGAGAAATATCATCATCATCATATTCTGATCTTTTGATCAGAGAACATCATCATCATCATATTCTAATATTTCAATCAGAGAACATCATCATCATCAGCAACTTATGATCTTTCGGTCAGAGAAACATCATCATCATCATATTCTGATCTTTCAATCAGTACGTCATCATCATCATAAAAACATCAACATCATGAAAACATCAACATGATCCTTCCTTTTGGAATTATGGGATTTAGGTCTTTACGGAGTTACCAATGATCCTTCCTTTCGAAATTACAATATTTAGGTCTTTACGGAGTTACTAACGATCCTTCCTTTCGGAATTATGGGATTTAGGTCTTTACGGAGTTACTAACGATCCTTACTTTTCCAATTATGGGATCAACACATTTGTGGAACTCAGACAATCCTTCATACTGGAATTATGGGATCAGCACATCTATGGAACTCAGACAATCCTTCCTATTGGAATTACGGGATCATTTCAGTGATCCTGCCTTTCGGAATTACGGGATTTAGGTCTTTATGGAGTTACTAACGATCCTTCCTTTCGGAATTATGGGATCAACACAGATGTGGAACTCATGCAATCTTGCCTATTGGGATTACAGGATCAACACATCTCTGGAACTCATACAATCCTTCCTATTGTAATTACGGGATCAATTCAATGATCCTTCCTTTTGGAGTTACAGGATTTAGGTCTTTACGGAGTTACTAATTATCCTTCCTTTTGGAATTACGAGATCAACACATATGTGGAGCTCAGACAATCCTTCCTCTAGGAATTATGAGATAAACACACATTCACGAGTACCGAAGTCACCGTATCCATTCTGAACCGAAGTTTGAGGATGATACAATCCTACCACATTCACAGGGACCGAGATCTCTGGATACATTTTTAACCGAGGTTCAGGGATGATGCAATCCACCACTTTCACGGGGGCCGAGACCTCCACATACATTTTGAATCGAGGTTTAGGGATGATGCAATCCATAACTTTCATGGGGGCTGAGACCTCTATATACATTTTCAATCGAGGTTCAGGGATGATGCAATCCACCAATTTCATGGGGGCCAAGACCTCTGGATACATTTTGAACTAAATTTCAGGGATGCTGCAATAATACCACATTCACGGGGGCCGAGACCTCCGGATACATTTTGAACCGAATTTCAGGGATGATGCAATCCCACCACATTCACGGGGGCTAATACCTTCGGATACATTTTTAACCAAAGTTCAGGGATGATGCAATCCCACCACATTCACGAAGACCAAAGTCACCGTATATATTTTCGACAGATTTCCCAGGATGATACAATCCCTCTTCATTCTCAAGGACCAAGGTCTCCGGATCACTTTAGGGCAAGTGCCTAGGGATGATACAATCCCACTGCAACATCACTACTCCCCCTTTCGAGGAAGGTCTTTTCGAACAACACCAAGCTTGTCTCGAAAGTGTTTGAACTTTACCCGAGATAGAGGCTTCATTAGTACATCATCATTCAAACCATCATCATCTACATGTTTAGTATGTGAATACTGAACTATCACCATATGTATATCTAGTATGTGAATACTGAAAGCATCATCTATATCTTTAGTATGGGAATACTGAAACATAATCATCTACACCTTATCTCATATGTAGAAATACCAAATTTTTATGTGTTACAATCGGAACACAGGGTTCTCTGTCATCACAAATCTGGTTATCACATAGAATCATTATAGTATCCATATTTAGGTCAAAGAGACTTGATATTAGCTTCTGAAGCCATATGAATTCACAACTTAGCAGAGAAATCTGATATATATTTTGCTTCAACCATGCTATGAGAAACACTAGACTGTTTCCTGCTAAACCATGAACTCATAGCAGACCCCAAACAAAAGCATCTACCTAATGTGCTTTTCCTATCTGAGATACTTCCAGCCTAATCTGCATCTGTGTAGCCATACAATCTATACTCATGTCTACCATCATAGGATATACCAAAGTCTATAGTCCCTTTCAGATATCTCATCACATGTTTTGCGGTTACTAGGTGAACCTGTCTTGGTTGAACAAGATATTGACTTAAGGTGTTCACAACAAAACAAATGTATGGTGTGAAATTTGTTCAGTACATTAATGACCCAATGATCTGTCTGTAATGAGTCACATCCACTAACTATGATGAGTCATCAGCTAACAACTTCAGGTTGGAGTCCATGGGTGTGGCCATGGATTTGCATTCCAACATATTGAATCTCTTCAATATCTCTACCACATACTTTCCTTGGTTGAGAAAGATTTCTTCTTAACTTTGTCATATTTCCAAACCAAGGTCTTTCAACTCAAATTCTTCTGCTAGTTTCTTCTTGCTTTCCATGATCTGTTTCTCCTTCCCTATCAAGAATAACGGGATGACAGGTTCTTGAGATAAAGGTTAGGATCAGCTTTACTCTTGGTAAAGCTCATAATTGACAGGAAAATGTCTATCCTTCCATACCAAGCTCGGGGAGCTTGCTTCATGCCATAGAGGGCCTTCTTCAACTTGTTGATGTATATGTAACTTCGGAATGTATTCTTCTATGTATCTTATGTATTGTAACTCGATGTTTATTCTGGGATGTTTCTATTATGTATTTGATTCATGTTGTCATACCCCGATGTTCCGATCGGGAAGATTAATAATGTAAACAAGTCATATCAAGTCATTAGGTAAGTCCCCACAGTTATGCGGCACTTGAGTTATTATACACTAATTAAGGTGTAGGATCGAGTAGTAATTATTAGGTTGAGCCTAAGTGTGAAATGGAAACTCAAGTGAACAGATGAATATAAATAGAGAGTGAGAGTCTCTCTATTTATCACTTGTGAAATACATCACTTGCTCTCTCAAGTGTGGCGCACCTTTGGAGAAGGAAATACTTTGGCTTAACAGAAGACAGAAGGCTGCTGTTGTGTTGGGAGGTCATCTTACTATTTTGGGTTTCACATCTTGTGGTGATACTATCTTAGAGGAAGTTGAGGGGTTTTCTCCATTTATGGTTTCCCCTGTCAAAACTCTTTGTGTCTCTTGTCTCATGTGATGTGCTTATGTTATTACTGTGCTTGTTATTCTCTCAGTGAAAAGATCCTAACATAATGCTAGCTTAAATGTTGAAAAACTAACATGGTATCAGAGCTAACCTGAGAATAAGACATTGTGCAGCTATAGGAACTAGGGATTCCTATTTTTTGGATCTTCCTCCATAGATTTTCAGCAAAAGTATGCTAGGATTACTCTCCATTGAAGGGTGCATCTTTCTGTCGATGCGCAATTCAATTTCAAGCATTTTCAGTTTCGATGTGGGAATTAGGGCTTTCTTCAGAAGAGGAATTTTCGAGTGAGAATAGCATAGGATTTTTCTCCTCATCAAAACCGAAGTTTAGAGACCTGGATCAAGAAATTTGGTTGGGTGAAACTCCAGGAAAGTCAAACCCTAGTTTGACCCTGAGCTAGGAGAAACCCTAAATACTAAAACTGCTAAGTTTTGGTACAGTCGCTATATTCCTAGATTGGAGAAGTTTCAGAAGCTGAAAATTGTGCATACCGAATATAAAATCCTTATGAATCTTGTGTCCAAAAATCAGACTCAGATTCGCTGTACTACAGGAGATATGATCTCTCCAAGTTAGGGTTCCAGCCTCTTCCAGAATTCATCCCTGAATAGGAAATCTGGGGAGATCTGCAATATATTGAGCTACAGAGGTCCAAATCGAATTCCTGAAGATGTTCCGAAAATTTTACGGACTTAAATTTCGGTGGTATGAATATCAGACTCAGAAGATAAACCAGTGACACGTGGCATGCCGTACAACTTCGCTGTTCTGAACAGTCCTGTAACAGGTCACCTTGGGAAAATGATCATAAATCCAAAATGGTGAAACCAATCCTGATGAAACCTGTAGTGTTAGATCAGGGAGATGCGATTTTACCTCAGTGAGAAATTGAAAATAGAGAGGATCATTAATTTTGGAGATATCACAGAAATAGTAAAAGGAATTTCTGCAGAAGAAATCAGAAAATTAGGGCTTCCTGTTCCGGTAGCTTCCCTCCACTATTTTCAGAAAAGGAGTACATTGGATAGATCCATTTGAAGAGATATATATGTCTATCCAATTAGTTTTGAAGGATTCCAGGTTTTGAAAATTATGGTTTCTGTGACAAACCCTAGATCAGCAAACTCCGGGACAAGGACGAAGACCTCAAATCGGTAAGATCTAATCCTTTGCTATTTTCATTTGAGGTTCTCATTTCAAAGTGATCTATCACAACAGCTTGAATATAAGCTTGGTGAAGTTCACAAATTCCAAGCATAGAAGTATTTGATCTCTCTGAAGAAATGGATTCGACACCTACATGAGTAAAGAGGTTCTAGTTTCAGAGGGAGATGAGGCTAGAAGCCTTACACAAGAAGAACTTGGTCAAGTCCAAGAAGATCATGGTTGATTCAGTCATGGATCAACTTGTACCAAAAGTGTCTTCCCTAAAAGACACTGAATATGTTTGATTCCTTGACCAAGATATTTGAAGGGAAGAACAGAAATTAGAATATGACCTTGAGAAACCAGTTGAAGAATGTGAAGATCCAGAATGTAGATACCATGTAGTCATAAGAGTCTCTCAAATCAAGAACAACTTGAAGCGGTAAAAGAAGAAGTGAAGAATGCAGAAGTGGCGATGGCCACCTTGACTAGCCTCCCAGGATCGAGGAATTCATTCATTCAAGGAATGTGTGCTAGAAGGAAGTGATTAATTTCAGTAGACTCTGGGAAGAGAACTCACAAGAAGAAGAAGCTCGAGAAGAGAAGGTGGGAGCAACTGAAGATCAAGCTCTTACCATCCAAAGAATATCCCTCAAGCAATGAGGAATATGAAGAACTCAACTCTTGAAGAACTTCTTATCCACCTTAGATTTTGGATAAGAAACGATGCTATCATGAGTGAAGAGGACGATGAAGCTGAAGACTCAAGAAGGAGTCTACCCACGAAACAAATAAAGATAAGTATTCTATTTTCATAATATTGTTTTGTTATGCATTTGTTTATATTCAGTTATTGTATTATGCATGATAGGATGTTTGCATTAATGACAATATACTACTAATATGCATGAGATGGGTAAGTAGCTCATGGTGCTATACAAATTCTCCATTGCTACTTATCTAGAATGAAACCTCTTTGCTGACATATTGGATTAGTGCACAATCTCAATGTTGTCCTGGTAGAGATGGAAGGCATCTAGAAAGTTTCAATGAGATATGGATGAATGTTGTATTTGCTAAAGTAGATGCATGATCATATATTTATGCATAATAACTTGCCAGTATGAATATTCCTTATGAATTTTTTTTTGAACCATGTAAATACATTTGACTTGTAGGAAATATCGCATACATAATCACCTACAAGAAAAGAAGAATGAAGTCTTGTTCCGAAGAGCAAGTGACGACATTTCAAAATGAAGAATAATATGACGAGTGCAGTGACATCATTGATGCAGAACCTTCCAGCCACCAAGAAGAAAGGGAAGACTAGTTCAAGAAGAATGATGTCAAGGTGTAGTATCGAGACCTGAAGAGAAGTTCATAGTTCCATCATGCAGTAGATGGAAACATCGTGGGATACAAAGCAAGATTCGTAGCATGAGGCTTCTCATGAAAGGAAGGCCTAGACTACGAAGAGACATTTGAAGCCAGTAAGAGTTGAAACACATACATGATGAGATTGATGAAGATCTTAACCTTTGCTACAAGGTTGAAGATGCAAGTCTATACACTAGATGGTCACATAGAATATTAGTAGCATAGGAAGCTACTTGTCACTCCGGTACATAATGTTTTCAGTGCATAGAGTACAGAAGACAGAGGGAGTATGATGCTCCGCTTCAGAGGGAGTGACTACAGAAGATCTAAGGTTCGACATGGTATGATAGGATGGGCAGATTACTGATGACTCTAGGATTTACTAAGAGTAAAGTGGATTCCAACCTTTGCTTTAAGGTTGAAGATGGAAGACCAGTGATACTCCTGTTATGTGTCGATGCACTATTGCTCTAGGTATGGAGGTGTGGCAGAGTGCAGAAGAAATCTTCCTTGGACAAGGCAAGTATGCAGTAGAGATCCTGAAGAGGTTCAGGATGATGGACTGCATGACCACACCTATGGCATCAAACATGAAGCTATTAAGTGATGCTTCATCATAGTCGGTTGATGCTACGATGTATCGTCAGATGATTGGGTCATTGATGTACCTGACGAACACGAGACCAGACATTTGCCTTGCTGTGAACACCTTGAGCCAATACCTGACAGATCTAAGAAGTGTTCACTTGATGGATGCAAAGCATATTCTAAGGTACTTGAAAGGTACAATTGATTATGGGCTCAAGTACGATGCGAATCAGAAGATTAACCTAGAGGGTTATGTTGATTCAGATTGGGCAGGCAGTGCCATCGACAGGAAGAGTACTTCAGGATGTTGCTTCAGTATGGGATCAGGTGTGATCTCTTGGTTTAGCAGGAAGCAATCCTGTGTGGCACTGAGTACAGCTGAAGCAGAGTATGTCGCAGCTTGTTCAGCTAGTTGTGAGGCAGTATGGCTGCGGAAGCTACTATCTGATATATTTGATCTCTAGTTGGATGCTACTTGTATACATTGTGACAACCAGAGTTGCGTGAAGTTGTCAGAGAATCCAGTGTTTCATGACAAGTCGAATCATATCGAGATCAAGTATCACTATATAAGGGATATCGTGTAGTGAGGAGCAGTGAAGCTCCTGTATGTTGCGACGGAGGAACAGATAGATGATGTATTGACGAAGCCATTGGCTAGGCTGAAGTTCGAGTACTTCAGAGAGAGACTTGGTGTTCTCCAGATCAAGGCTTCCTCCTAGAGAAAGTGATGAGACCCATAGCCATTCTAACATGGTGAGAGGATTGGTTCCTTCCATGGTCAGATGTAAGGGCTGAGCCATTCTGTTCATGGCTAAAGGATTAAGTTCCTCCCATGGCGGATGTGAGAGTTGGCCATTCTGTAGAGTAGGACAGATGTAAGGGCTACCTCCATTCTGACGAGTAGGTCAGATGTAAGGGCAGTGCCATTCTGTTCATGGCTAAAGGATTTAGTTCCTTCCATGTCATATGTGAGTGCCGGCCATTCTGTCGAGTAGGACAGAT
>LPNX010826636.1:422922-434829 GCA_001517045.1 Pseudotsuga menziesii
CAGGTCAGATGTAAGGGCAGTTCCATTCTATTCATGGCTAAAGGATTTAGTTCCTTCCATGTCAGATGTGAGTGCTGGCCATTCTGTCGAGTAGGACAGATGTAAGGGCTACCACCATTCTGAAGAGCAGGTCAGATGTAAGAGCAGATCCATTCTATTCATGGCTAAAGGATTTAGTTCCTTCCATGTCAGATGTGAGTGCTGGCCATTCTGTCGAGTAGGACAGATGTAAGGTCTACTGCCACTCTCTGGGAGAGTGGAGGCACCTGGTTCGTTACTAGGTAGCTCAGTCAGGGACTGGGGGCCATTCTGATTAGGGTGTAGGATTCAGTTCCTACCAGGTCAGATGTGAGTGCACAAATCTTTCACCACTGTGGTAGGAGGGGCTTCGGCCAGGGTGAGAGTCTTCCATCACTTTGATAGGATGTGTTCTTGTCTGGATGGATGTGCCTTTCTGACGAGTAGGTCAGATGTAAGTGCTGAAATCTCTCATCACTGTGATAGGATGTGTTCTTGTCTGGATGGGAGTCTTCCATCATTGTGATAGGATGTGTTCCTGTCTGGATGGATGTGCCTTTCTAACGAGTATGTCAGATGTAAGTGCTGAGCCATTTCACATATGGTAGTTGATGTGCCTACCATGCTGGTGAATGTGAGTGCTGGGCCTTTTTGATGTGATTGTAGTTTACTACATGATCAGATGTGAGTGCTGGGCGTGCCTTTCTGACAAGCAGGTTAGATGTAAGTGCTGGGCGAAGACGTACCTGATGGCTAGGCCTACAACCAGCATGAAAAAGGGCTGGCTCTGTAGAACTTACTATGACGAGATAGTACACACATGATGATGACCAGAGGAGATCCAGATCGAGCTATGATCCAGATCCAGTTATGATGACTCCGAGAGATCCAGATCAAGTGATGATCCAGATCCAACAGTGATGATCCAGATCTAGTCCAGTGATGATGATCCAGATCCAGTGATGATGTTCTATGATGATCCAGATCGAGTGATGATCCAGATCTAGTTCTATGACGATCCAGATCGAGAGATGATCCAGATCCAAATGACTTGAAGATGAAGATGACTTGAAGAATAAGATGATCCAGTTGATACAGAGAAGAATACCAATGCTGAAAATCGTGTCGAAAGAATACCTTCCTAGTTAAGAGGGACTGTTGATGTATATGTAACTTCGGAATGTATTCTTCTATGTATCTTATGTATTGTAACCCGATGTTTATTCCGGGATGTTTCTATTATGTATTTGAGTCATGTTGTCATACCTCGATGTTCCTATCGGGAAGATTAATAATGTAAACAAGTCATATCAAGTCATTAGGTAAGTCCCCACAGTTATGGGGCACTTGAGTTATTATACACTAATTAAGGTGTAGGATCGAGTAGTAATTATTAGGTTGAGCCTACGTGTGAAATGGAAACTCAAGTGAACGGATGAATATAAATAGAGAGTGAGAGTCTCTCTATTTATCACTTGTGAAATACATCACTTGCTCTCTCAAGTGTGGCGCACCTTTGGAGAAGGAAATACTTTGGCTTGACAGAAGATAGAAGGCTGATGTTGTGTTGGGAGGTCATCTTACTGTTTTGGGTTTCACATCTTGTGGTGATACTATCTTAGAGGAAGTTGAGGGGTTTTCTCCATTTATGGTTTCCCCTGTCAAAACTCTTTGTATATATTGTCTCATGTGATGTGCTTATGTTATTGCTGTGCTTGTTATTCTCTCAGTGAAGAGATCCTAACATAATGCTAGCTTAAATGTTGAAAAACTAACACAACTTACATATATGAGTCCATCTGCCTTCAACTTCAAATCGTTTTGATGTAGAACTCTTCCCCAATCATACCATTAAGGAAGGATTGTCTTTACTTCATCATGGAAGCAACTACCATCATAGTTCTGAAGCAAGTGTACCTTGCTTCCTGGAGTAAGTGTCTCTTCAGAATTAATTCCCCCTTTCTTATAGAAACCTCTAGCCACAAGTCTTTCCTTACTTCCATCAGCGACATATTTTATCTTGCAAATCCATTTGTAAGATACCACATTATTGCTTTCTGGTTGGAATACTATATCCCAAACATCATTCCAGTATTCTTTTATCATAACATCTTCCATGAGTTCATCTTGTCAGTTCATCAACATATCCTAGTCTTCTCCATTCAACTTTGAAGGTTGGAACCCAAAAGTATCGATCCATCAGGAAGCTGTCCATAATGTCGTACCGTGTCAAACTCAGATATCAATAGAGTATGTCATGTCATAGTGTATTCTTTCTAAGGCAAATCACGAACCTTGCTTTGCACACTTTTTCTTGTATATCCATATGGAGGATACTATATACTTTCCTTTATGTCTCGAAATCATATCATATACATCATTCCCCATGATCAACTATTATTCTTTGATCATAGCTTATTTCATAGCATTCTTTTCTTCATCTTGAGTTATCTCTCATACCCATGGTAGTCTTCATCCTTTGAGGTGGATCTACCGCTCTTTGAAGCTCTTTCTTCCATCAAGGTGTCTCTGACCCTGGGAGCTTCAAATTCATGTTTATTGAATTGTCATCACTTGTTCTTTGGAACAAGTCTCATCCTTATTTTCTTGTAGGAGGTTGTACAGGACCTTTCCTACAATTCAAATGCACCAGTTTCATGGTTAGAACTATTTCATAAATCATATGCATAGCGACAAATTCTTATGCATCATGCAACTATTTATCCAATACAACATTCATCCATATCTCACAAAAACTTTCTAGACTAATCCAATATGTCAGCAAAGAGTTTTGATAAGTACAAATGGAGAGTTGTATAGCACCATGAGCTACTTACCCATAACATGCATATTAGTAGTATACAGTCATTAATGCAAACAATCTATCATGAATAACACATCAACTGAATATAATCAAATGTAAAACAATATCATGAAATGACAATTGAATACTTATCTTTTATTTGTTTCGTGGGTAGAATCCATGTTGATCATTCTACTTTATCATCATTTCTTATCCAAATGATAAGATGGATAAGAGGTTCTTCAAGAATTGAGTTCTTCATATTCCTCATCGCTTGAGGGATCTTCTTTGAATGGTGATAGCTTGATCTTCAATTTGCTCCCATATTTCTTCTTCTCTTCTTATGAGATGAGCTTCTTCTTCTTCCCAAAGTCAACTGAAAGTAATCACTTTCTTCTGGCACACATTCCTCACATGAATGAATCCCATGATCATGGGAGGCCATTCAAGGTGGCTATCACCACTTCTACATTCTCTACTTCTTCTTCTATTGCTTCAAGATGTTATGCATTCTGGATCTTCACATTCTTCAACTGTTTTCTCAAATCCATCTTCTGAATTATGTTCTTATCTTCAAATAGCTTGATCAAGAAATCAAACATCTTCGGTGTCTTTAGGGAAGACACTTGTGGTACAAGTTGATCTGTGATTGAATCAACAGTGATCTTCTTGGCCTTGATTAAGTTCTTCTTGTGTAAGGCTTTGACGCTCATCTCCCTCTAGAACTGGAACCTCTCTACTCATGTAGGTGTCCAATTCATTTTCTTCAGAGAGATCAAATACTTTCATGCTTGGAATTTTTCAACTTTACCAAGCTTATCATCAAGCTGATGTGATAGTTCTCTTTGAAATGAGAACCTCAAATGCAAATAGCAAAAGATTAGATCTTACCGATCTGAGGTGTCCGTCCTGCTTCCGGAGCTGGTTGATCTAGGGTTTGTCACAGAAACCCTAATTTTCAAAAATTGGAATATTTCATATATGATTGGATAGAAAGATAGATCTCTTCAAATCGAGTTGTCCAATGTACTCCTTTTCTGAAAATAGTGGACGGAAGCTCTTGGAACAGGAAACCCTAGTTTTCCAATTTCTTCTGCAGAAAAGCCTGTTACTATTTCTGTGATATCTCTGAAATTACGGCTCTTATGTGTCTGAAATTTAGCACTTAGGTAACCGCACATGTCCCTGATCCAAAACCACAGGTTTCAACAGAGTTGGTTTCATCAATTTGGATTTATGATCATTTTACCAAGGTGACCTGTTACAGGACTGTTCAGAATAGTGAAGTTGTACGACATGCCACCTGTCACTGGTTCATCTTCATGTTCTGAAATTTGGACCACAGAAAGTACAGTCCATTCTATTTCTATCACATATTTAGGAATTCCATTTGGACCTCTGTATCCCAATCTATAGCAATTTTCCCTAGGTGTCCTGTTTAGGGATGAATTTTGGAAGAGGCTATAACCCTAACGTGGAGGGATCATATCGCCTAGAATATAGTGAAACTGAGGCTGAATTTTGGATACAGTGTTCAGAAAGATTTTATATTTGGTATCTATAAGTTTAAGTGCTTGAACCTTCATCAATATTGGGATATAACAAATATACCAAAACTTAGCAGTTTTAGTATTTAGGGTTTTTCTAGCTCCGGGTCAAACTAGGGTTTGACTTTCCCGGAATTTCACCCAACCAAAAATCTTGATCCAAGTGTCTAAACTTCAATTTTCATGAGTATAGAAATCCTATGCTGTGCTCACTCAAAAATTCTTCTTCTGCAAGAATCCCTAATTTCCCACACGGAAAACTGAAAATGCTAGGAATTGAATTCCTCTTCGACAGAAAGATGTGCCCTTCAATGGAGAGTTAGCCTAGCCTTATTTTGCTAATCGATTGTGGAGAGAGAAAAAAAAATTAAGAAGCCCTATATTCTGTAGCTGCACAATGTCTTGTTTTTAGGGTGGCTCTGATTCCATGTTAAATTTTCATATGCTTAGCTAAGACATCAGTATTTCATTTCATTTTTCATAACAAAAGCATATAAATAGGATCACTGAAAGATAGACAAGCACAACCATACACAAGGAACACAAAGATTTATTCTGGGAGAACCCTAAAGGAAAAAACCCTGCAAAAGCTTCCTCAATATAGATTCCCTAAAAATATAAAAGATAAAACTAGCAAGGAGATCAAAGCCTGAGCCTCCTCCTTCTCTAGCTACTTTTCTTCTCCACTAATGCGCTACACAAGTGAGAGTGTGTGTCCTGAATGAGGAGCACTACACCTCTATTTATATTCATCCATTCACTTAAGCTAACTCATCTGTCATGTAGGCTCGAGTTACACATGTAGTCTCAAGTAAACATATTGGGGTGCTAATGACCCACCTTTACAATTAGAGGGGACTGCCTCATGACTCTTATTAGTTCTTCTAATTAGGAGCATCGAGGTACAAAGTAATACAAGTGGTTCTCCCAGTAGGACCATCAGGGACCACAAAGAAATACATATAGAATATTATTTGAAGTTACAATATTTCAACAGGGCGTGCCTTTCTAAAAATATGAGGTCATATGGAATAGCTGGGTGGGCCATTCTGACTTAAGCGTCAGATATAAGCACTGAAGAAGACCTCCATGGAGGCTAGGACTAAAAACAGCATGAAAAAGGGCTGGCTCTGTAGAACTTCCTATGACGAGAAGAATGAAGAGATAGAACCATTTGATTGAGATAGCAAAAATAGTAATAATGATGATGATTCAGTGATGATCCGGTAGTGACGATCTAGATAAAGTGATGATCCAGACTTGATGATGATCCAATAGTGATGAGTAGTGACGATCTAGATCAAGTGATGATCTATACTTGATGATGATCCAGCAGTGACAATCTAGATCAAGTGATGATCCATACTTGATGATGATCTAGTAGTGATGATCTAGATCGAGTGATGATCTAGATCATGTGATGATGATCCAGATCGAGTGATGATCCAGATCCAGATGAAGATGAATTGAAGATGAAGATGACCTAAATATGAAGATGACCTGAAGATGAAGATGACTTGAAGATGATGAGAATTCAATGATGATCCAGATGATACAGATAAGAATAATTCTGCTGATAAATTGTGTCGATAGAATACCTTCCTAGTTAAGAGGGAATGTTGATGTAATTGTAACTTCAGAATGTATTCACTTGTATATCTTATGTATTGTAACCCAATGTTTATTTCAGGATGTGTTTGTAATGTAATTGAGTCATGTCATGCCCCGATGTTCCGATCGGGAGTTTCTATAATGTGAACAAGTCATGTCCATTCATTGTGGATAACCATCCTATTTGTCAAGGGTTAAATTCCATGCAGTTGTGGGGCCCTAGGGTTATTAGAATATCCTAGATAACTCGACCTTAGGTGAGTCATTTTAAGTCGGGGCAATAGTCCCCACCATTGTCTTAACCATAACCCTCCTTGTTGGTCGAAGGAGGCAAAGTCCCCACAATTTCTGGGGCACTAGGGTTATTAGACACTCCTAGAGATGTCGGCTCTAGTAAGTAATTGTTAAGTGAGGCCGACATGTTGCAGCAGGTTTCAAGTGAATGAAAGAATATAAATAGAGAGTGAGCCTCTCTATTTAACACAGACACACTCACTCATTGGGGTGCATGAGTGAGAGAGGAGAATCTCTCTCAGTGTGAGAGAGAGAATAAGATGTGGAGATAATCTTTTCTGTTTTCAAGTTTTACTAATGCCATTGGTTCTCATTCTATCTTTGAGGAAGTTGCAGGGTTTTCTCCTTATGTCTCTTGTCTCTTGTGTTTATTGTTGTGCATGTTATTCTCTCAGTTAAAGATCCTAAGATCATGATGCTAGCTTGAATGATAAAATTCTAACATGTAGCCTGTAAATCAGGAAGTTGTACCTGGAAAATTGAATTGATTGTAATATGGGGGTTGTTGCCTCCTTCCAGTTATTTCTGGGAAAATATTATTAAAAAGGATTCTGTAGTTTTACCCCCAAGACTTGGGTTTCCACATCAAGAATTATTGTGTAATGCGCAACTTGTTATTTTCATACACAGTGCTGATATGCTGTGATCGGTGATCAAAAACTTGATTTTTACTAAAAAATTGTTATTGTGTAAATACTAATTCACCCCCCTCTTAGTATTTCAACAATTGGTATCAGAGCACGTTCCTTCAGAACAGACTAATCGTTGGAAGGAAATTATGGGAAATTTCTATAAACAAAGCAAAACCGAAACACCCTTATTTGATGGAAGAAACTATGCATTTTGGAGGATTAGGCTGAGAGCCTTCATAGAAGCTCAAGGAATAGAAATATGGAAAAGTATCGAGAATGGGTACAATGTACCACAAACTGTACCAACATATGCAGATGAGTTGGCTCAATACAACAATAGCTGAAAGGCTAGAAAGCACCTTCTAGGTGCTATAAATGAATTTGTCCTAAAAAAATTGATGCACTGCCCCTCTGCAAAGGAAATGTGGGACAAACTCCAAACCACATATGAAGGAGATAACAAAGTCAAGGAATTCAAACTTCTAACATACAAAACAAAATTTGAATAGTTAAGGATGAATGAATATGAAGACATAGAAACCTATATTTTTTGAGTTAATCAACTTGTGAATACCATCATAGGTTTAGGAGGCCATAGTTTTTCAAAAAGTTCTAATAACTCTTCCTAAGAGGTTTAACCCCAAGATCTCTTCCCTAGAGGAAAGAGAAGATCTGAAGACTATTACAGTAGATCAATTACATGGGATTCTTGTGGCTTACGAAATACAAATTGAATATGAGGACACATCAAGAAAAGAAGAAACATTCAAGGTCTCCTCCAAATAAGCTGGGAATACAAAATCAACAAAGGACAATCCAATAAGTGATGAATCTGATGATGAAGAAATAGTTAACTTTGTTTGGAAATTGGAGAAAGGCACTATGAAATAAAAAGTTAAGTTACCTGTAAATTGTTTTTCATGTGGAAAGATAGGTCATTTTGGTTCTCAATTTCCATATGCAAAGAACTTAGATATTGATGAAGATGATAGCTTAAAACCCTACAATAAGAACACTAATTACAAGAATAAGAACATAGGGAATTTTTCAAAGGAGAAAAGTCTCTATATAAAAAGGGACAACAACTCATCCAGTGGTGACTCAGAAAATGACAGTGGCGATGACTCTGATGATGATGGAGAACCATATAAGGTACTCTTTATGGAAATAAACTCAAATGAGGACCCCAATGGTGATGAAGCATCCAAATTTGAAGGTGAATTAAATCTTGAAGAATAACTTATAAGTGCCTTGAAAGAGTTGAAGAAAGTCAAGAAGGAGAACAAGGTACTTAAGGAAGAAGCATAAAGGTTTGAACAAATCATTGCTAACTTAAATATCAAAGTGGAAGAAGCCAAAATAATCGAAGATTCTCTTACTAAATAGATGATGGAAAGTATGAAAGAAAAATAGAATCATGAGGATGAGATAGTATCTCTGAAGAAAAAATTACTAACAAAAGATATCAGTAAGAGTTATGAGAGCATATCCAATATTCTAGAAGAAATCATCATCAATCAGAAGCCATTATTGGACAAGAACGGTATATGATACAACAAGAATATGGATGAGGCCTCAAGCTCAATGATTGTAGGTAATGAAGAGAATCCAAGAAGTTACACAAAAGTTGTCAAGGAATCCACAAATTAAGAAGATATTGAATGTCAAATAAAACAATCATTATCAAAAGGAAGGCCAACAGAAAGACCAAAACTCATAAAATCACGCCCTTCATATGTTCCCAGGTATGGATACTTGTTCTATGGCATTGCTTTACATGTGGAATATTTGGACAGAAAGCTGCAAACTATTTTCAAGGAAGAAATTTTGAAATAAGGAATAACCTTGCAATCCTAAGACAACCACAATACAGTAATAGGTTTGGTCCCTTGAGATCAGAAGTAGAATGTCACTGGTGTAATGAATTTGGACATATAGACAAAAATTGCAGAATGAAGATACCTATAGTAAGAAATGAGGAAATTCCCAACAAGGTATGGATTAAATGGAAGGGCAGCTATGAATGTGTAATTCTTCTTCAAGCTCAAAACAATGGCTCTGGTGACTGGTATGTTGATAGTGGTTTCTCCAAGCATATGACAGGTAACAAAAGTGATTTTTTAGTATTAAGAATAAAAAAGGATCGGTCTCTTTCGAAAACAACACTTCAAAAAAAGTATTGCAGAAAGGCATATTGAAGCTGGCAAGAAAAAAAATCGTTGGCTGAAAATGTCTTTCTTGTAGACAACATGAAGCATAATTTGCTAAGCGTTAGTCAGATGTGTGATCAAGGACATTAACTCCTCCTCAAATCAAAAGGATGTAGAATAAGGAAGAAAGGATAATGAAAGTTAGTGGACACATCCACCAGCCCCCCAACAACATATACGTGTTGGATAAGATTAAGTCCAAGAAATGTCACTTAGTAAAAGAAGATGAAAGCTTTCTTTGGCAAAGAAGAATGTGGCATATACATTTTGACAATTTGGTCAATATCTACAAAACTAAGCAGTTTGGAATATGCTAGAAGTTACAAATCCTGTCAACAGTTTCAACATGGAAAACAAACAAGAGTACATTTCAAGACAAAAGACAATTCTTCTACTAAAACTTTGGAGCCCGTTCACACTGACCTATGTTGACCAACCAAGAGAATAGGACTAAATGGTGAAAAATATTTCATGCTACTTATTGATGAATATACTGGGATGACATGGGTGTGTCTTCTCAACAAGAAGTTAGAATCTTTTGTATGTTTCAAAACATTCAAGCAACTAGTCAAGAATGAAACAGGATCCTGAATCAGTGCCTAAGTTTCGACAACAATGGAGAATTCGCTTAAGATGAATTTAACAAATTATATTAAGAGCATGGAGTAAAGATACGATTTTTGGTAGCCATAACACCTTAGCAAAATCAAGTTGTTGAAAGAAAGAATAGATCAATAATGGATATGGATCGAACCATGTTGAATGAATCCACATTGAATGACAAATTTTTGGGACACGTAGTTCATACATCAGTACACATATTGAATAGAGGATTACTTAGAAGAAAAAATGATAAAATCCCTACAAGCTACGGATAGGAAAAGAAACAAATGTATGACACTTGATAATATTTGGAAGCAAGTGCTACATTAAAAGAGAACATAAGAAGATTGGAAAATTTGACTCTTGAGTAGACGAAGGCATATTTGTTGGATATTCATCCAAGAGGAAAGCTTGCAAATTCTACAATTTGAGATTAGACAAGGTGATAAATCATTGTCAAAATAGATGAGGGAAGAATAACATCATCTAGAGAAGACTCAAAAGAATCAAATGATGAGGAAGAGGAAGTTTCTGATCAGAAATAAATTAAGAAAATGAAAATGGAAGAACAACAAGATGAAGAACATCCATCGAAAGATGAAGAAAAAAAAAACCAAATGTGGAACAAGAAGAACATAAGGATCGACATATACCTAATAATATGTGCCAGAAGAATCATCCATTAGATCAAATTATTGGTTATAAGGATGCAAGAATAGGAACTAGAAGAAGATTATTCTAAATAAATGAGCAGGTAAATTTCTATCTATTGTTTATAGCTGAACCATGAAATTTTGCAGAGGCCAATATAGATGACTAGTGGGTCAAAGCAATGGAATAAGAATTAGATCAAATTGATAAGAATGAAACATGGGAAATTGTTCCTAGAGAAAGCAACAAGAATGTGATTGTCACAAAGTGGGTTTTCATAAAAAAAATGAATGCAGATGGACAAATGATTAGAAACAAGGCTTGAATGGTTTTTAAAGACTACATCATAGTCATCATCCTCCTCCTCACCATCATTATCATCATCCTCATCCCCATCATCATCATCATAGTCATCCTCCTCCTCCTCCTCCTCATCATCATCATCCTCATCCTCACCATCATAGTCATCATCCTCACCATCATCATTATCATAATCATCATCATCATGATCATTATAATGACCATCCTCATCCTCATCATCATCATGGTAATCATCATCAACATCATCATCATCATCCTCATCATTGTCATAGTCATCATCCTCGTCCTCCTCATCAACATCATCACCATCATCATCACCATCACCCTCCTCCTCCTCCTCCTCCTCATCATCACCACCATCATCATCATCAGCATCACCATCATCATCCTCATCCTCATCATCATTGTCATCCTCATCACCCTCATCCTCATCATCATCATCATGGTCATCATCATAATCATCATCATCATTATTAATCTTGCACATTGATCTAGGAACAAATAATCAATCTCATCAAGAAATAATCAACAAATAACTATGAAATGGTGTTAATCGGAATCATAATGGTTTCATGTCTATATATTTAATAAACAATGAATGGTTACAATAACAATGTCAAGCAATAGCTTGAATGAATGAGGAATTCAAATACCTAAGGAGGTTATTTGAAATCAATGAGTGAGTCTAGCTTAACTGACTGTAAGCCATTGGTTCACACTCAGTTAACCACTTGACCAAAACCCTAATTGAATCACCAAACCCTAACTGAAGTCAGGGTGCAATAAATGACTGAATCTCAACTGAAGGATATCAAACACATGTCATAGCAAGCCAACCATCAAGTGCTAGTGCTCAATGACTTCAATGAACCCCAATGAGGTTAACGGAAGCTGAACTGATCATCAAAAGTTGGTGGAGGAACCCCTGTTGACACCAGATCATTAAATAAAAATAAATAATTATTAAATAATAAATTTAATTAGAGGAGGTGCTTTAACTGACTAGTTGAACTGATTGTAACCACCAGTTACCATTTAGGTGCATTAATATCACTTAGATCACCCCCGGAGTGCTCCAGTTAACCTCCTTGATTGTAGGAGAAGGCTAAGTTATCCTCCTTAACTGTAGGTAGGCATGGGTGTGACTGGATGATGTTAATTAATGCTCCACTGATGTCAATTAATGTCAATTATACTTAGGATAGTGGTTTAACTAG
>LPNX010826668.1:0-19730 GCA_001517045.1 Pseudotsuga menziesii
TCAGTTGCAAGCTCGTCCATTAGCCTATGCAACACAACACTCCAATATGTATTCAATGGTTTGTCTCCAACGGTTAGTACAAAGATGGGTGATGAAGCAATGTTATGGTTCTGTCATCTTTGCTCAGCCTCAGAACCCATGTTTTCGCTGTCAGAGTTCATTGCTACAAGCATTCTATTGTTTACTCAGGAATTTAAACTAAATATAATCGGTGAGGAATTGACAGAGTAATAACTCAGATAAGAGGTAACTAACAGATAAGGATTGTTTTTCAAGATATAATATTTGTATTTAAAAAAAAAACACTTATCGCCGTCGGTTAAGCGACGGCCTGTAAGTGTAGGTTTTAAAAAAAAAAAATTCCACCGTCACTTAACCGACGATAACTGACCTGTCGCTTAATTGAGTTGTCATTGAATGAGGAAACTGAAACACAATTGGCATCTTGTTTCCCTAGTTTCACTAGTCAACAAGTGAAACAACTATTTGACTTATGGGTAAAACAATCTAAGAAATTATTGATTGCACCACCAACTGTAAGTTTGTCCTAATTTTAAATGACATCTAGTTCAATTTTCATTTTATAGTGTGAGGAGCCATAATGTGTGTGTTCATTAATTATTAATATGTCCTCACAATTCAATAACTATCTTCCAAGATCAAGGCCAATCAACAAATATGGTGAAGAAGCTTATCGTGAATCACATTGCTTTAGAAAGCACATGAAAAAAATGGTGCTAAAACAAAAAACATGTATTTCCCTCCACTGGTGAGTGTTATGTTCATTCAATTTATTACATATCATTGTCTTTGTCAATCTAGTTGATTTGTGCTTGAAGATACATCTTTTTCTTGATCCCTGACTTTGTCTATCTCGTTGATCTTAAGAAATGAGCCAGGCCGGAGTGATCAAACAAAACAAATGCAAGGGGAAGTATTTTATGATACCCCAATCATGCTTGATGGCAGTAACAATCATAGTTTTGGTGTTTCATCCTCTAAAAATGAGGCATTGCAAACCAGTCTAACACAATAAATTCAATTGCTAGTTGTTGACACACCTATGATGGCAGCCGAAAATGTCATATCCCGTTATGATATTGGTATATTATTTGCACCACCTTTATTATAACAAGGTTATTAGTTGAATTTCACAACATCCTTAATGGTTGTTCCATCACATCATTAAATTGTTGATGGATACGCTTACAACAACCGATACATACATACACACAACATATTATTTTACTTTACTTTTCAATTATAATATGCACAATTCATTGATATACTTTTTGCACAATTCAATAAACATTATTAATCTCTAAAATCAAACTCATTATTGACTAAGCCATATACAAGATCAATTATTAATCTCTAAAATCAAAATCATTATTAACTTAGATGGCTTCTTTCCAGTTTTAAAATCAAACTCATAATTGACTTATCCATATACAAGATCAATTATAATACAACCTCAAAACATGCAGTTGTTGCTTAGATTCCTACAGTGAACCTTTATCCCACTTAATTCTGAAGTGAGCACCACACCCCATACTCATTATTTTTGTAGACACAATGAAGAGTTTCTTCTATCTCAAATGTCAAAAAATGGAGCGGTATTATTGCGTTACATGTAACCAAAGTTGTGTTTAAGACTGCACATTGTCTGATGCAACATCGAGAACAGTTTTACTATGTGCGTTATCCAAATTATAAAAAGGAAAATGTGTGTAACTATTTCATTTTTTTTTGCAAATTTTTTGTATTTGTTGGAGACCATGGAGATCTGAGCACAAATGAAGAGAGACCTGAGTTGACTTTCCTAGACTCATTAAAATTTAACAGGAAAGATAAGGAAGAAGTTTTCTTTTTGGGTTACAAACGGTGGCAGCATGTCCTCCTTGAACATAACACTCTCTGAACTTTTCGATACTCATGTCTCAGTGTACACTTTCAGTTTCAGTTATCACTTCGAGTTTTCTTACTCCTCCACTTGTCCTTTAAACATGGGGAATCTGATCATGTTTCCTACATGACAGATAAGTCTAGTTGTCCTATCTACAAAGTTAAAAGTTGCCTTGGTCATCTCTGTGTCGTGCTCACTGTTCAAGGATTTATCTATGTTTCTGCTTATTATCTTGATTCCATCATTATCCTATCTGACTATTACTTGTGTCTGCCTTTCCTTATTCGGTTCCTAGTCACTCTTGTGATCCGTTGGAGGATCTATTGCCTTCTTCATCACATCACAGTTTCTCATCAGCACTTCCTGAAGACGAAGACCTAGAGTTTTGACGATGGTACCTTAGGATTCACTTTCATCATTGGTGAACTCCTTTGCTTCAGTTGTCAATTTCACCTATTGATTGACAATCTGTTGAATCCTTTCCATGTTCGACTTCAATACATCTATTCACATGGCCTGGATTGTACTGGTTCCTTTGGATTTTGACGAAGACCTTAGGTTCACATCTATAACCTAAGTTGCACAAGATTATGTTGTGTTCACTTACACAGTTTCCATATTTTGAAGACTCATCATTGTATATTGTGGCTTCGATCCACCTTTGTGATATACGTGGTATTGTACCCATATCATATGATGTAATCCAATATTGTAAAGGAGCTAGTGTTCCAATATATTGAACATGGCATCCTCAGATATGATTTTGTATATGACATTGATATGCATTTGTTTCAGGTACTTCCTTTGCTTCCTTAGACTTCTGAGTTCTCCAAGACTAAGATTGTAATGTATTTCGGCCATCACTTCCCTCTGACCCCACACATTAGGGGGCATTTGTTATCAGCCAAAATGGCACTTCTCCGTTCGAGTGCTGACATTCACCATGTCGGTACACAAAAGGACAATTTCAATTGAAGTGGCCAAAACATTATAGATGTGCATGACCTTTGATGCATTATCTTCAGACCAGCTTTATATATTTTTATTCTGAGTTTTGGTATGCATACGCGACTATGTGCATTCCAACTCCCGTACCATACGCGACTATGTGCATTCCAACTCCTGTACCATACACGACTATGTGCATTGCAACTCGCGCATACCTTGCATACGCGAGTTCCCTTCGAGCAACACACGTGTCATACGCGAGTTGCCTATATAAATACCCGCGTATACCTTAATTCGACATTAAAAAATATAAATCGATATTAGATGAGATTAGTTGGGCCCTAATCTATAACTATCCCAACTATCTCAAAACCTTCGAAACCATAACTAATGCATCCCAACCTTCGAAACCACTCTATTTCCCAAAATATAAATAGAGGCCTTGGGGTGGGGCTAATCAATCAATTTTTGAAGAGCAACGTTATGCTAGTGGTGTATCTTCAGAGTCTTGGAGCAACAGAACTCAAAGTCCTCGGTTGCAAAGGAGTCCTTGTGTCAGAAGCTGGGTTGTATTCTTACATATTCACCTTTTGTTAATAAAGAGAATTCTTCTTCCAATCTTGGATTGTGCCTATCTCATGTATATTGGTTTAATGAATACGTTCAATGATGTTATTATTATGCTTTTCATCTAACCTTAGATTTATATATGTATGAGATATTGCTTGAAGAATTGGCTCTTTGCAGGTGAAGAGAAGCATCCCTAGAAGCTTTGAAGAAGATTGGAGTGAGAGAAGACCAAGCTGGGATCAACCATCATAAACCGGGTAAGCCAAGATTTCTTTCTATTCTCATTCTAGTTTCTTTAAAAGTTGATTGTTTGTAAGTCTAAATAGTAGGTTGGTAACCCTAGACCCTAGGTTACAAGGGTGAAATGTCCTGTACAACACTATGCAAACGCAAGCTGTGAATATTTAGTGAACAAACAAGAATATGATTCATATTTGGAATCGAATTCAACCCATATTGAAACTGCCATGCACGTGTTTTTTGTAGTCTGTCTATTTCAACGGCTATTGTTGGACAAAGGGAGAAAATCTTTTTCTCTAACCTATTTAAAAGATAAAGACATTTCATATCTTTGACGCGAGAAAGGGCTGAGTAAGAAGCCCATGTTTCCTAACCCCTTTTGGATCAAATGCCAACTTTTCCATTGTAAGAGCTTGTGCTCTATGGTTCGTGCATGCACAAGCTAGTTGAATTGGAAACGATGTTCACATGACACTAAAATTATTTTCAGTAGTTGTTTGCAATGTGATTTTTTTGATCGGTGACCATGAAGATTTGATCTCAGAAGTAAACATGCAATGCATTTTATTTAGCTCCAACATGCCAACTTTTGTGTCCAAGAATTCAATCCAAATAAAGTAAGGATTATTTTTGGTATAATATCAAAATAATCCTTCTACACCATTTACTAAACCATCTTCTATTGAGTAGTTTCATGCTATGAGTTAAACAAGCATGTTTTGTTTCAATTTTATTGTAGAAGGCAACGCCCTTGCGTGATGCATGTTTGGTTTTGTCAAATGGATCATTTTTTGCATCTTTTGTGATGAAGGCAAATGGCTCAACTATCAATAACATGTTTGAATTATGTTGTTGTACATCTTTGTTATTGTGGAATAGAGAAGGGAATGTTGGGTCCATTGGCAATGGTTTGTAACAATGTCGATTTAAGAATTCAATGTCATCCATTGTATGTGAGCATGTTTGCATTCTATTTAGAACATCTATAAATTCTTTGTTATTTTGTTTGACCACTGTCTCAAGATTTAAGAATTCAATGTCATCCATTATATGTGAGCATGTTCACTTTCTATTTAGAACATCTATAAATTCTTTGTTATTTTGTTTGACCACTATCTCAAGATTTAAGAATTCAATGTCATCCATTGTATGTGAGCATGTTCACATTCTATTTAGAACATCTATAAATTCTTTGTTATTTTGTTTGACCATTGCCTCAAGTTAATAGAATCTAACATTGTCAGTCCAAAAGCTGTATGGAAATGAGAGGGAGAGCTTCGCCAAACTAGTCAAAATCACGGTTGGCACTTTCAAAGAGGATGTCGACAGCGGCTTGGTTCACATGAAGAGCTTGCTACAATTGGTTGAGCCTCCTTTTTAGCATGGTTAGAGTAACAACGGGGACGTGGGGGCGCCAACAATGTTGATACGGGGGAGGTTGAATTCGACATGAGGCCCTAGTATCTACCTTGCTTCGGGTCTTTTTCATGTCTATCTATGCTTATCTTCCTGTTTTCTTTTAATCTATGTATTTACCTTACTGTTTACGGCTGGTAGAAGTATGAAGATGCCACAGTTTAGAGGCTGGGAAACCTTCACCCTCTCAAGACATACTATATGGTCAATTTTGTTGTTTTTCTGTTTTTGTTGCAAGACCATTGCCTGACTCCGTGTTTCAAGAGTCACAAGTATGTAAATATTCAACTATAATTTAAGAAGTAATAGAAAATGATCCTCTTACCAACAAAAACAAAACAAAAAAAACTTATTAATAGTATGAAAATTTCATGAATTATGTTCAAATCAAAACTAATTGAAACAATCACATTTTTTTATATGATTTATCTAATATTTATAAAATTAAAGAAACGAAAAAAATATAATATATTTTTATTTAAAAAATAATAATTTGGAAATTTTCATAATTTATTATATAAATTATAATTTTAAAAACTAATTAAAATGTCATATTTTTATTTATGTAATTTATTTAATATTTATAAAAGAAATCATTTAAATTAATTAAATTTTTATTTATAAAACAATTTCTTTTTTAATATTTATGTGAAGAAATTCATAATTATTGAAAATAAATATAAATATATGAATGATACCTATATGAACAAATATTTTTTTATTATTAATTTTGAATTTTTATTTTAAGAAATTTATAATTCTTAAAAATAAATGTAAACATATTAATGATACTTTTTTTTGTGGTTAAGTGCTCTGTGACTTTTTGGGCGAACCTTTGGTCTGAGAAACCATGAGAATTGTTGGGCGAACCTTTGGTCTGAGAATCCATGATCCAGGGGCATCTAACCCGTCAAAATCAACCGAGGATCGCACTCGGCCTGGCCGCACCAACCCTTAGCATGGTTGGATTTAAATGTCGCCTTCCAAGAGCAGCGGGTTTTGATCTTGGGTCGCTAAGCAAACGAAACCCCTCTCGACTGTTTGCTCTACCGAAATTTGACAAACATATTAATGATACTTAAATTAACAGATATTTGTTTTTATTAATCTTGTTATATATATATTTGAATTCATTTTTTTATTTCAATTGACAAATTTTAACATGTATCTAATACTTATAGCTTATATTTAAATTTTGAAAAAATTATATATATATATAGCATTAACATTGACATTAGCATGATATTAAGTTCAATATACAAGTTATATGTAATAAGCTATTAATATTATGACTATGATTTAGGAAATGATAAATAAACGAATATCATTTATGAGTGTTTTTTTTTCTCTTTTTAATTTTAACATATGATTTTTTTTAAGTTTAATATATGATTTTTAAAAGGGATGAATGATGTGAAAAAAGATTAAATTAAGTTGATTTCATTATGTTGATTTCCTTGTTTTTAAATTATGGTATTCATATTGTTACGACATTTATGATAGTTATGATTCTATCTCCTATATATATTTAAATGATTGTTAGATGAATGCTCTCTTTGGAATATATGTCCTATTGCACATCCATTGTTGAATGTTAGACTAACAAAGGACATGTCGATGATCTCAACAATTGAAACTATGAGTAGAAATACAACTATTAGATGAATTTTCTCTTTCAAGTAGATGTGTCTTGATGTTAGGAGACGAGGGACATGTGCTAAACCAACTGGTGAGGCCCACCTTGTACATCCAATTAGACTGATAGAGGAAATGCCAATGACCTTAACAATGAATTTTCATAGTAGCAATTCAACTACCAAAACTCTGAACACCACCATATCTCCTAAATCATTCCTCCTTAACAACCAAAATTTGAAGTAGAACTTTGATATATAAATGAATTGTTTATTTGAGATAAATTCATCCCAATGTATTTGCTTTTGTATTGATTTAATGTGAAATATTCTCAAATTTATTTATATCTAGTTTTTTTTTCAATTATTATGTCATTGAATCAACATGTATGTTGTGCCTTTTGTTGTAATGACACATTTGTTTCATTTAGATTAATTATCTAGTTTTCACATGTTGAAATTTGTATTAATAATACCAGCTATGTTTGTTTTACAAAAAAAATCTGTTATATACAAACAACAAATGGATGTCAAACAATTCAACCACCACCCAACAGTTTGCATAAAACACCTTATTGATGAACCCAAAATTGGGACGATGATTCCAAATCAACGTCCTCCATCCCAGACGAGGAAACCTCTAAAAGCTTGAGCTTTAAGAGGAAATAGCGAGAAAATTTGAAATCACTGATACACAAAAATCTTTATCTTTGGTTTCCGTACCTACGACCAAAGATCTTCAGGTTTTGTCTTGATTTATGATAAGGTAGAAGATGTAATTAAATATGAACCTAAATGTAGGTTTTTTTAAAAATGGGATTCATGATCCTTAAGAAAAAAGTATACAAAGCAGTGAAAACAGGGCAAGGAAAATTATGGATGGAAACGTTACTTCTCAAAGTATGCATTGGTATGTTGGAATGGAAAGTGAATGCATTTATGGAAGATGATGCAACAACAAAGTAGGTACATATAGTTGTCACAAAGTTTTTATCCAATTCTCAATGAAATGTTACATCCATCATTAAAGACATATTATACAAGTAGGCCAATATTTTTAATGATGTATAACCTCTATGTGCAATAGGAAATTATTTCAATGTGAAGTTTATTTATGCAATTGGCATGCCACAAGGGCATTGTTAAAAAACCTTGTGATGAAATTTAAATATGATACTACAAGACGTTCCATGTTTAAGTGATTAGGTGACATTATGCACAAAAAAAGAATATTCTGCAATTGAGGAGGCCAACAAATTTCTAAATGACTTCCAAGAAGAAACTGCATTTGTTGAGTACTTTCGAGCACGACGGTTGGATAGAATAGGTTTGGCTATATACTATAATTTGCTATAGATTCAATTTTCATATGCTTCTACTATTGCTGCATATTTTAGTTTTTAGTTTTATATTTTTTGTTATAATTTCATATTTTTTGCTATAGTTTCATTCATATCTCACATTTATGCTATAATTATGTTCACTATTACCTTATGTTCTTCGATGCTCATCAGAAATGTGGGCAAAATGTTGTCGTAAGTTAAAGCACTCTGGACAAGAAACCAATGGGGCTATCGAGTCATACCATTCCCACCTAAAAAGAGTTTTTTTAAAGTCCATATGAGTGGCTTCACATCGTTAAGCGGATTGGTTGGTGCATCAATTGTTAACAATAGTCCACATTTTTTATTGGTGGCATCAATGTGCAAAGTAAAATGGTTTCCATATAAGTTATAAGGTGGAGAAAATGGAAGCTCATTCATGGCTAAGAGCACAATCTATTCCAGATCATAACGTGAAGCTACACCACTAAGATCCTTCAATAACATCGGTGCAAATTCAACACGATATTGAGAAATCATATATGGTATGGCAATTAGGTCCAAACTTTGCTATGTGTGATTGTAGTTGGGAAAAAATAGATATTTGTGCAAGCATGTCATTAAGGTTAGCATAATGAGGGACAACAAAAGGTTGGAACAAGAAGATCTAGAAACAAGAATCTATGAAACAACCCCATTTTAGGTGATTATAGTATTCATATTAAATATTTAGATAATTAGTATTAAATAATAGTCATTATGGGCTAATATGGTGTAACGTTGTGTTACTAGATTGCTGAAAATGATGGATTTGGAACTGAAAATGAATTGGATGTACCTATCATGGTATTCATTTCACGACTCGATTTATTTTATGTTTATTATCATTCTTTTGCTATTGGTATGACTTTTTGTTTCTCACTATGTAGGTAAATGAAACCTTGATGGTTCGATGGTTCCTTCCACCAATGCTAATCGAAGTCATGGAAAAAAAAGTGCCTCACAAAATAATCATGACATTTTTGAGTCGCTTATGCAGTTACCTGGTGAAGAATCCCATTTTTTCGCTTCCTTGAAAAATGCATGGAGTCTGTTGCAAATGAGTTCAAGACATCATTGGCATCAACCACTTTAGGTTTGGACCATTGGATTGCTTCATCTTTCCAACAATTGCAAGATGGATTTGGGCATACCTTGGAGCGTGAAAGAGAATTCTTAGAAAGGATGGTCACTCGTAAGCGCTCATACACATCATCTAATTATGCACACTTTCCTACCCCAACACAGGGTTCTAGCGGGAGGAAAACATTTAATGATGAGCTTGATAGAGCTACTAGACGAGATAGTGAAAGAAATCTAAAGAAGTGAAAGCGAGAATTAGAAATACTAAAGCTTGGTTTTTCTCAAATGTATAATTTTGAATTAGAAATCTATTGAATTCCTACAATGTAAAAGAGACTCATTGTTTATGTGAATCCTTTGTGTCTATAGTTTTGTTTATGATTTAACGTTGTTATGTTTGTTGGAATTCTATTACTTTTAATCCTACTAGCGTTCGTTTGTGAATATGTTATTCTTTTAATATCTAGCAATAAAATGACAAATTTTGACATGCAATAACACTAAGCAATACAAAATTTTCAATTCTTTTTTGCAATATCAAATGACTCAAAATTCAATGAGTTTTCTTGCATCAAAATTCATGGAGATGTTTATGTCAAAATGGACTCTCACAACTCAATCTTTCCAAATTGAAGCTAATTTTTTGTTTACTTTTGTTCTAAATAGTCTATGAGGCTCATGAAGAGTACACTGGATTGCTCAAAACACAAAGTATATATTATTGATTTTAAACATTAATTATCTTTTAAAGTTTATTTGATAGTACGTTATTTGTATTCAAGCCTATTCTTTACCTCAAAATTCCTAAAGCAGGTAGGCACTAGTTGTGAAGAACATTAATATGATTCTAGAGACATACCAGAATTACACCTTGATGGCTCATTGCCATAGCAATTTAGGATGTTGCATCCTTCTCGAGTTGAATGCATTGTAGAGAGATTTGAGTATTGAGAGGTTTTTTTTAAATATCAAATTTATGAAGTATTGAAAAGCATATAGTTCATTTTAATTTCAAATTTTATTAAGTATTGAAAATATTAAAAAATTATAAAACAATTTTTTTGGGTTTAATACCAAATTTACGAAGTATTAAAAGATAAAAAGAAGTAGAACTTCTTATGTGTATTTATTTTGTTTTTGCCGATTTTTTGAACTAAATGAAATTGTTTTTGACTAACCTCGTCTCACTATTTTGTATTTATTAGCATTGCACACATTCTCAAAAGTGCAATAGGAAAACATGTTATGTTCAATAAAATGGGTTCATGATTGATGTTCATCATATTTATATGGGATATTTTGAAAGTATATATACATATATATATATGTTATTTATTTATTTTTTAGTTCAAGTTATTCCTTTGCTACTGATTCCAACTATTCATCTATCAAATCTTTAAGCTAATATTGATTCCCACGAGTTTTCAAAATCATGTATGTATTAATGCTATGAAAGAGATGTCATTTTATGTGTTAGGTTCACATCTTCAATATTTTCAAATTTAAGAATGGTTGACGTTGTATTTTATAACGTTATGAACAATTGTTCCAAATGATTGAAGTCAACCTCTCTAATTATACGTGGGTATGTGTATTTTTGTATCCATGATAGTGATAGGAAATGAAAATATATGTTTTTATTATAGGTTATGAAGCTAGCATGATTTATTTAAATATTACTTGTATTAATCATTTTCACTACTTATTTTTGGTAACGATAAACTTTCTTATATCTACTAAAAGAAAAATTAATTGTTTTTCTTTACAATTATGGATAATGTGTGTTTCAAAATTTTGTTTTGCTCTCCATGACATAATTGTACAAAAAGATTGTATTTCCTACTTTTGAAACAAGATTAGCAAGAAAAATAGTTGTACATGTCGCCTATTTGACAATATCCTTATATTTTTAATCATCAAAGATCAAGCAAATACTTTGCCAATTTGAGCATGTTTGTCAAAGAGAGGCCGGTAGAAAGATGGTTAAAGAAGCAAAGGTCATGTGATGTAAGAATTGATGTGGATTAGTGTTCCATATGTTGTAAATACAGTTGCAAATTTGAATATGGATAGAGCATAATAAGAAATAGTACTATGAGTCATGTTTCTTTTAATAGGTATGTTTATTACTTTTTAATATTTTATTTAATAATTTATTTAATCATATTTATTGATCATAATGAGTATATTTGATAAATGATTTGTTAATACTACAATGTTTTTGTTGATGCAAAGTTACTACATATACTTCTTCTAAATCTAGTTGGTCATTAGCTGAGATCAATAAACATGAATAGTTTATTCTACATATACACCATAAGGTCTCTAGCTTAATTGCATCTGGATGCCATCTTTTTTACTATATACTTAATTTTTTTTTCTAGGATGAGAGAACCACTCATCCAACTTAAACATATTTGTCAAATCCATGGTGTTGATGTAAAAATGTCATAGACGTAACATATAATTATTTTTCAAACTATTGGTGTAGATCAATTTTGGTACAATTTGAAGTAAGGACATTAAATTTGAGTAATGACATTATATTTGAAATAAGCATGTTTAATTAGGTTACGGATGTTTAATTTGCAATAAGCATGTTTAATTATACAAAAATTTCAAAATTGGATTCAACATAATATTAGAGTGATATGTTTACATTATATAAGCAAGCATAAAGCAACATAACACGTAGATGATATTGCTCTTCAAACATATATGTATTTTAAATAATTCAAGTACCTTTCTTATAATTAGTTTTTACTGTTAAGTTCCTTAATAGTTCATTATCTCCTATCACACCCACATAAATCATGCAAGGTGATGAGTCGACACATAATGTGATGATGTGGAGTCCAAAATGAAATCACAACATCTATATGGGGGTAGGTTAATAGAGCCTTCGTGCCCAACATTCGATACAATAGAAATGCCCTAACACATACATATTGTAAACAAGTTCCTCATGTGTGCATGTGCGGTCATAATAAATATAATGCTTAGAGTTGAATGTCATAGATATGTCTATGATCATATCTAATGGTTAGCGCTGGAAGGCATAGATATAACGATGGTTGACATAACTTGAGTTATAGGTGGCCAAATTGGGAAAATGATTGCTCATTGAGAATATATTGATACATAGAATCTCATGAATATGGTTTCTTGTGATACATGACATTCAATTTTAGGCCAAGAAATTCACGAAAACAATTTTAGGGAAATAATTGAGTCATTTTTTTATTATTGCGATCATATTTTTTATTGAATACTTTCACTTGTAAAATTTTGGTTTTTTATGATATTTTTTATTTGAATTCACTTATGAAATTTTGGATTCTTTCAAAACAAAAATCTAAAAAGTTATACCTACTCCACTTCATAGAGAGAGTGTGTGTTGAAAACTTCTCTCCTCTTTCCTAAATAGTTATAGAAAGCAACTCAATAATCAACCACAATTAACCACAATAAATTAGAAGTGTTGGCAAAATATTTCAGATGGAAGGAAACTCAATAATTAACCTTAACAAAAATTCATCCAAACAGAAGGCAACTCAACAATCAACCACAATAAATTAAAAGATGTTAACAAATTTAATAAAAATAAACAATATTTTCAACCATGGAATATTTATAAATTTAAATAAAAACATTTAACCAATTTAACAAAAGGAATCATTTTTTTTTTGTCAGTAAGAGAGACATTCCTTCTATTGCATATTAAAAAAAGAGGTACATATTCGGAGCTCACTACAGAAACATGGAGTCAAGCCATGGCCATGGAACCACATGAGAAAGGTATGCAAAATGGTCCATATCAAGAATCTAATCATAATTACTCTGCCCAACCGTTGAAAGTTGGAAGCGCAATACAACTTAAGAAGTTAACATAAGAAAAAGAGAGACTTGGGGGGGGACATGAAAAATACAGAACAAAGTAGAGCTGCTAGAACCTCCTAGAGGATTTAGCCTCATCTTCCAAAGCCTTGCCGGTGTTGGTGTCCTTGTCATCCTTTTTCACTCTGCTGAAGTGAGGATTGGAGAGCTGCATGAGGTTTTTCATGTGAATCAACCCTTTTCCAACATCCTCTTTGAAGGTGCTGACCATGAGGTTCACGCAGTCTCCGAATCTTTCCCGTTCACTCATGGATCTGGCCAAGATGAACTTCATCCTCCAGTAGTTGGAGATGGTGACATCATGCCCCAATCTGAGCCCGAATTCACCATAAATTTCTTCCTCCATGGCTACAATAGATTTACGAATGTGCGCGGGAGATTTTTTTTGGAAGACGACCTCCCATTTTGCCTTTGAGTCGCCTCCTCCTCCCGAAGTCATCGCCAAGGAGGGATCGTACTGAAGAGTGATGGTGTTGGAGTCTGCGCGTAGAGGACAAGAACTGGAATGAACTCTTTGAAGATTTGAAGCTCCTTGTCGCTTCCTTGCTTTGTTGATAGTTTGAAGCTTCAGATCAACCTTCTTAAAGCTCGCATTTGGGAGGCAACGAGGTATCCGATGATACCCAAGCCAAATGAAGTGGATCTCAGAGCAAGGCCCATTACGGTCTGACTGTTGCATGGTAGATGAGATCTTGGACACGACGCACCTGACTGTTGCATGGTGAACATGATTATGGACATGGCTCACCTTGTGCGCATCGAGAGGAAAATTGCTCATCGCAGCAAGGGGAATATCACTTACAACACTCCAAGGACACTTTTCACGTTTTACCGGACTAACTCGCAGGTTCAAAACCAAATTGATCATCATTGTCGTTGAGACTGTCATGGGTAGCGACGTGTGAGAAGTCTGCTCGTACTGCAGAAGGATCATGCTACGATGTTTAAGCATGGAGGGAGGACTGAGTTGCGATGTCTGCCTCAACACTTGCCCACTCCTCCTGAGGACTCCTGTCCTTGCTGCACCATCTATCATCATTCCTTTGAACACCCGCATCCGGGGTGTGGTAATCTTGTTTCGCAGTCCGATCCCCTTTTCCCTTGTCATTAGGTCCAATGTTGTCGTCCCAGTGGGAGCGATGTATTGTAGGGTTTTGGGTGACTCCCTTGTTTGCAATGGAGCCCACAAGCCTATTGGATTTTCTTTTGACATGTTGGAAGACAATCGCAGGGTTGGCCCTGAGAATGTTGTTAAGAGCTCCGAGCTTGCTCTCCATTCTCTAGTTGTTGGCCACTTTACTGTCTTTTGAACCTGCCTGAAGTCTTGCGGCCATATTGATAATGAGAAGGGAGTCCCCTTCCAAGATGAGGGGGGTCCAATTCATGTCAAGAGCCCAAGTCAGACCGACCAGTAGACCTTTCAACTCAGCGGCGTTGTTTGTGGTTATGACAATAAAACCCCAAAAGGCTCCCAGCATTTCTCCTTCATTGTTGCGGATGGCACCTCCAAAGCCTGCAGGGCTCGGATTACCTTTGGAGGCTCCGTCGAAGTTGAGCTTATAAGTTCCAAGGGGAGGGGGGGGAAGCCACTGGTTGAGGGAGTTCACTTTGTTTGTCTTTGTTCTAGCAGGGCCAATGTAGTCATGGATGGTAGTGATTCCCCAATCATGAAGAATTTGCATTTCATTGATGTTGTTGTTTAGGTCCTTATCTTTCCAAGCTGAGAGTTTTTAAGCTTTCCATGATGTGTCTCTTTAGAATATTCCAGACATCCTCTTCCCTCCTGCTCCGATTGTTGAAGATTTTATTGTTCCTTTCTATCCATAGTTCCTATACTACGAATACTGGAAATAGTTCCCAGATTCTGTTGAGGAGCATGTTGTTGAAGGGTTGGTGAGGCCAGTTTGCTATGGATAAATTCGGTCGACCCTTGACTCTAGCAGAGTTTCTGAAGGTTCTTTGTCCCTCTTTCCATATTTTGTCAGCAAACTTGCACTCATCCAAGAGGTGGTCAATAGTTTCTTCATTGGCTTTGCAAAGGTAGCACCAGGAAGGTCTGATGCTTCCTCTCTTTTGTTAGTTCTCCTAAGTTAATATGTGCTTATGAAGCATGAGCCAAAGGGAAGTATATATTTTGGGCCAGAGGTTGGCCTTCAAGATCTTTTTCCACTTGGGATCGTGGCCGTTAGTGCCTGAATTAGTGAGAGTAGCGACAACTTATTTCATGCGAAAAGCACCCATCTTAGAGAGTCCCCATCTTATTTTATCATTGTCTTGATTGATTCTAATTTTCCTGGTTTGGAGGTCATCTTAGAAGCTTTGTATATGTTTCGTGGGGCTTAAGGCATGCCACAAGTCACAGTCATTCCATTTTATGAAATGATGTCCCATATCATTCTCTTGCCGCATGTCACTGACCTTGGAGGCATTTCTGAATGCGAATTGTTCCTGTAGAATTTGGAGATTGCGATCTTCTCTTAGCGGTCGTTGTTGATTCCACGAGTCCTGAAAGAAGATAGCTGTATTTCCATTATGCACCTCCCAAAAGCTATAATTTTGTATGAGACTTTGATTGCTACGAGAAGAGTTCCAAATTTGTGAGCCTTTGATGTTAATATTGAAGCGAATGAGGTCTTGTTTAGACAATGCGAGAGCATATTTGGTGTGCTAGAGAAGGGTCCAAGGTTCAGTGGTGTGCGTTGTCCATATCCAATAGATGTTGGTGTTATTGATTTGGTTGTTGATGGCAAGATCTCTCAAGATGATGCCTCCATCAATCTTTGGAGTGCAAAGAGTGTTCCAATTTACTAAAGACCATTTCTTGTGAATTTCAGTGCCTCCCCAGAGGAATGTACGTTGCAGTTCTTTAAGCTTTTTGAGAATGGACTTCGGGGCAGCCATAGTAGAGAGAAGATAGAGGGGCATAGTTTGCAGGACGACTTTGACGAGAGTAAGGCGACTAGGAATATTAAGGGATATGTGGGTCCAACAGTTGAGTTTTTTATTCAAACTGTTTAAAAGGTCTTTCCAAGAGATCTTTCTCGAAATGGAATGAGTCAGAGGAGCTCCTAGATACTTAGCGGGTGGAGATCCTTCAGTGAATTCAAGAATACAGAGGATGTTTCGCTTGGTAATCTGATAGGTGTTGAAAAAGTAGATATGAGATTTCTCTTTGTTGATGTCAAGCCCACTGGCTAGGAGGAAGGTGTTGAGACTGTTTTTGAGGATTTTGGCTTCCTGAACTGAGGAGTTACCCATTAGCATGGTATCTATCATCCACGAATTGATGATGAGTTTGAGGCTCTAAACCCGGATGAGACGAGAGTCCTTTAAGTTGATGGTTCTGGACTTTGGCTTTGAGAAGATGTCCCAGGCCTTCCATCATGAGGACAAATAGGAAGGGGGAGAGGGGGTCTCCTTGTCTGATGCCTCGGGACGGTTGGAAGGTTTTAGAGGGAGTGTCGATAACAATAATGGAAAAAAAGGAGGTGGAGATAAGGGTGAGGATCCAGTTGACCCACTGATCGCAAAATCCAAACTCAGTTAACATCTTCTTCATGAAATCCCAGTTGAGCTTGTCGAAGGCTTTTGATAAGTCCAACTTGATTAACATACCAACATTTTTGGTAGTTTTGAGAGAATGGACAATCTCATGAGAAAGGATGGTGCTATCCAGTATCTATTTTCCTTCAACATATCTAGATTGCTCCTTGGATATGAGGGTGGGTAGAAGTGGCTTGAGCTTATTGGCGATGGTTTTAGTAATGATTTTGAAATTTACATTGCATAGGGTAGTAAGTTGAAACTTACAAGCAAAGTCTACTCCATTTTCTTTAGGGATTAGAGTGAGGAACGTAGAGTTGAAAGATTTCAAGATTTTTCCAGTTTTCCTGGAGTCTTTAACAATGGCTAAAACCTCCTCCTTAATGGTGGACCAACATGCATGGAAGAAATTGGTAGTGAAGCCATATGGACCCGGGGCTTTGTCATTTTTTAGTTGTTTGACCGCTTTTTCCAGATCTTCCATCTCAATGGGCCGAATAAGGAGTTTGTTTTGTTCTTAGGTGACTAGGGAGGGGATATTATCAAGGATTTCCCTCCTTTCTTCATTTCTATCTATATCAGGCTCCTACATGAGTTGTTTGAAGTGATTGGTGAGAGTAAGCTCAAGATCCTCCTACTTCTCAACCTTAATGCCATTTTCAGTTTTTAGTTGAACAATTCTATTGGCGTGCATGTGTTGTAGGGTGGCTTTGAAGAAAAAATACGATTTCTTTCCCCTTCCCTAAGCCATAGATTCCTGGATTTGGTTTTCCAAAGGATTTCTTCTTGTAAATCTCTGGCTTCCAAGGATTCCAATAGGTCTTTTTCTTCCTTTTTTGTGGAGTCACTGTATCCCTCTTTCATGATAGTTCTTTGGATGATCTCCAGCTGGATTTCGATCTGTTTTTTTTCTAATTGAATATTACAGAAATGATCTTTGTTCCATAATTTGACTTTCTCTTTGATGTAGTTCAGTTTTTGCTAAAATTTATACATGAGGGTGCCAATGGGAGGCTGGAATTCACTCCACCGCTATTGCAAGAGAGGATGAAAGTCAGTATGTGTTAGCCAAAACTTCTCAAATCTGAAGGGCCTCCTTAGATGCTCCATTATTCTATCCCAGCTAAGACCGACAGATCAATGGTCTCATTTTTTTGTCTGCTCTGCTATATTTACAAATTCCCCTATTGTGTTTCCTATATATTTCAGTATGCTCTCATGCCAATAATTCGAGGGGAGGGAGTATAGCCTGATCCAGATCGAGACAAAGGTGAGATCTTCCTTCTCTGGGCTGAACCTCTCCTTCCAGGGTTTCTAAAAAAGGTCGGCAGAGTTGAAGAAGTACGACCCTCCCTCAAAGATGCGGTTTTTGTCCTTAAGATTCAGCTTAACCAATGTGAAGAATCCCTTTTCCCCTAAGTGAAGATCAAAGTGCGCTTGGGGTTTCGAGGTAACATTGATCCACCCTTAAGAGAGCTTTCTTTGAGGGCTATATACCAACAAATTCGCCATTAAGAGCATGATTTCTCATGTGTTGAATGTGTGCATGGAGGCCTTCAGTGTGGATTTGCAGGGTGGGGATTTCCTTCGTTTTTGGGATGCATTTTCCTGTGTTTTCCATGGAGGTTGATCCTTGTTGTTGTGTTTCCTCTTCTTTTCTGCTGCTAGCAATTTTTGAACCGGATGAGATATGAGGGTTTACCCTTTGTTTTCCAAGGCTTCGGCCTGGGAGGGGTTGAGGTCCCCCCCCCCGTGGGATCCCCCATAGGTCGCCTTTGTTGTCATGTGATTGTTATGTATTTATAGATCCCCCAAACATTGAGTGGCTAAAAATTGATGTCATGTGATTGTTATGTATTTATAGGAAGTAGTTTGTTATAACACTAGGTAAAAAAAATAAAAAGTCGTAAGTTAGTTTATTGTTAAAATTTGGGAAATGATCATATGTATTGGGGACATTATTCAAGGTTGGGCACTATGAATATAATTATTGGAAAACATTTGGCATTGTCTATTTAATTGTTTCATTTCTCTTTGTTTTGGTCCAAATTTGGAGAATTAAATAATCTTTCAATTTGATCAATTTATTGCTTAAATTGTAATTTTGGTAATTTAGATAATATAAAAGAAAATAATCATGTTAAGATTGTGGTTTTGAAACAATGAAATTACATAGTTGGATTATTCCAATTCCATGAATAGATTTAAGGGAAAAATCCTATTTAAAAATAATGGCGGAAATAGGGTGATTTGGTTAGAGATTATCCTATGCCCAATCTTAACATGGTAAAGATGGATCTTAATAGGTGGGGAAGATTCCTTCTCTTAATGTATTCATCAACCAAATTCCAAGTCTATTGCAAGCACTCAACTTATCCTATTTCATACATACTTTAAGAATCAACAATTTCTTTTTATTATGCAAATTGAATGGTAGAAAGCACTGCGTGCCACACCATCCTAACCTAATAGTTTGGTCAAAATGTAAGTATGATAAATATTTGTTCCCAAAACATGACTATGATTAATATGTACACCTGTCATGTTAGATTTTTTAATGGTTATACAAGATCTAAAAACATTTGGCATCATAACATCATAACCATAAGCAAAGGATCACTGGAAGAAAGACAAGTACAACAACATAAGAGAACACAAAGATTTTGCTCAGGGAAACCACAAGGGAGAAAACCCCGCAAAACTTCCTCAATATAGAATTCGACCAAGTATAGTGTAAAACCCCAACACCAGGAATAGTTGCTAATCTTTCATAGTAAACTCTCTCTCTCTCTCTCTCCAGCACAATACTTGAGTGTAAGACATGTGTGAATGAGAGAGGTGCCTCACCTATTTATATACATTAGGTGAGTGCCTCAACTAACTAACTAAGTTGACCAGGTTCCCTAGTTAGGGTCGAACTACCTTGGGTGACTCTTTTATATTACTTTTGTGGGTACTATTGCCCCGACTTACAAAAGAGGGTTTACCTCATGACTTTTACATGACCAATTACATCGAGGACATCTTCGAATGGAGGAATAACATCTCCGAAGGAGAATACAACAAAAGTACAATAGAATATATTCCGAAGTTACAATACTTTAACACGTCATAGAATTGACAAATGCCATA
>LPNX010826707.1:0-27500 GCA_001517045.1 Pseudotsuga menziesii
CAAACATGTTGACTCCAAATTTATATTGAGTACAATGTAAAACACATTTGTATAGATGGGCGCTCGCATGAAGTTGGTTCCACTTTTTAGTGCCACTTAAGAAGTTAGAAACGAACTTCCGAAGTGCAAATCAAGAACGCATATGCGTTATTGATGGTACGTTCAGAATAACCCGACCCCAAACACAAGGCTAAGGTTTGTAAGGAAGTATTGCATATGTGTTTTGTAAATGATATATCGCATATGTGATACTTAACATTTACAAAATGCATATACGATATTGAAAACTAAAAAAAAAAAAAAAACAGAGGCTGCAGGCCTCAAATTTATTATTTGAATAGTCGAGGATCGGGAGAGTGAAAAACTAGGAGAGAAAAATAACCCGATCCCAAACACAAGGCTAAGGTTTGTGAAAATGTATCGCGTATGCGATATATCGCATATGCATTTTGTAAATGTTAAATATCGCATATGTGATATATCGCATATGCAATATTTAACATTTACAACATATGCGTTTTGTAAATGTTGAATATCGCATACGCGATATATCGTTATATAGGATAGAAAATTATTGTTGTAAGGATTGTCAAATGATCACAATGGATGTGGAAAACACGGTTCAAGTTTTAAAACTAGTAAACTACATTGATAAAGTTAATGGAGTTCACACATGAAATAACAAACAACCTCGAAATCACTAGGTTTCTTCTTGTTTGGAAAGGTTCCTAATATTTGAAATATCAATGATCCATGGCTTGACTATGGAAGCCTCTATTCACCATGTGTAGGCTTTAATCATTGTCTAGCTAACTTCAACATTGACTTGGGATAGATGACTAAAAATAGACCATTTCTATTTCAGAAATTTTTTTCTTGATCATATAGGAATCAAAATCAATATATTTAAATCGTGGCAAGAAGCATACATAACAAGGGGGTTCTTAAGTATTATTTTCAACAAAGACTAAAAAATCTCAAAATAGGCTAAAAATATATAACCAGGAAATATTTGGGAACATATTTGTATCTAAAAGAGAGCTAGAAGATAAAATGGAATGGATTTAACAATATATGATCCGAGAGGGAAGTTCGAGACAAATTATGAAGGAATAAATGGATCTAAGGACTCAATTAGGAATTAGAGAATGGAAAGAAGACACCTCCTCGAGGTAGAAATATAGAGTCAGGTTTCTAAAAAAGGGGCCAAAAACTATCGATTTTTTCACAAATCTATTATACAACATCATAAACATGATAAAATAGCCTCCTTCCAAAGAATTCAAGAAAACAACCTCACTAAATGGAAATACATTGAACATGAGCTAAGTAATTTCTAATCCACCTTGATCACCGATCTAGAAGGAGAGAACATGCAACATATTATCTAGATTACTTAACACATAACCAATTTGGTTAGTGAGGAGCATAATGACTAAATAATAAGGAAAATAACAATGGACGAGGTGGACCAAGAGGTCATGGAAATTCCTATAGGAAAATATCCATGAATTGTTCACCACATATTTTTTTCATCACTATTAGAAGATACTCAAGAATGAAGTTCAGGAAGTGATATAAGAACTTAGGAGACTAGTAGGGGTCCTATCCACCTTTAATCCAATATTTCTTATATTTATTTCCCAAAGAGGATCATGCCAACACTCCTTCTAATTTATGACCAATATTGCTTTGCAATTTCATTTACAATATCATCAGAAAGTTATTTCCAATAGACTTAACCCTCCCATGACTCAGCTAAATTCAATTGAACAAATGGGATACGTAGAAGGTCAAAATATATTGGATGGAATCATAATGAAACATAAATTCATCCAATCCTCGAGACAACAACAAAACCAAGTATTCTTCTTAAACTCAACATGTAAAAGGCTTTCGATAGATTATACTAGCAATATATTAGACAAATTCTTATTTCCCTTAGATTCTCTATGAATTAGACAAACTATATTTTGTCCCTCACCTCATGAAACTTTTTTTCAATCATGGTGAATGGATATCCCTCTTGTACCTTTCTCCTTATAGAGGAAATAATCAACAAGAACTTCTCTCATCCTTCCCTTTTAGCCTAATGGATGAGAGATTGGAAAAAAGAATTTAATATGAAATGAATGGTCATGATAATGCATATACATTTGGTGACTAATATGAAATGAATGGTGATGATAACCGTGCGGCACTGCAGCTTCAAATTCTGAAATTCCCTTTCAAAATAATAATTTAAGCTTTGTTGGAAAAGCGTTGGAAATTATTAATATTTGAGAGAGCATCGGCAACATTTAGCTAAAGGATGTTATCTAAAGGATGTTATTCTTGAAATCATTTCACCTTATGAATGGATTCTTCAAATGGCGGCCTGTTATGCATGAACGGATTCATTCTTGTAATCAAGAAATAGAGACCCCATGCTGCCCACTATGGAACTTGATCATGGGACCTTATGCCCACTATGGCATGCATTTTCTAAAGGGAGATATTATATCTACATTGTGCCTTACATTGTGCCTTATTTTTCAATGGAAATTTTGGTTTTTTAGGGGCAATATGAATTTTGACTTTCTTCTTTAGATTTGAATGTAAGTGCCATCAAATATAGGATATTCCTTGGAATTGCATGTTAAGGCACATTCATATGATTAGGATTAGTGAGGGTTTTGTGAAAGGTATTTTTAATGGACCTAACTCATAGAGTTTCAAATATAAGATATTCCTTGGAATTGCATGTTAAGGCACATTCATATGATTAGGATTAGCGAGGGTTTTGTGAAAGGTATTGTTAATGGACCTAACTCATAGAGTTTGACCCAGAGATGGTTATGTCCATTACTTATCCATCCTATGTATATAATTCCTAATGAGATGATTGACAAGAAAGAAAGTGGGGAGAGAGAATTATAAAAAGGATTTCATAGGCATTTTGAATTGCAAGGTTAGATTTTGAATTTTTGAAAAAAGGAATTAGAGCTTTTATATATCCTTAACTTCATGAGAATCACAAAATTATGGCTAAGGTATTCACATTTTTTCATCTAATTAAATATCTTAGTATGATTTCTATGATAATGATTTGAAATGGGTCATTCACAAAGAAATGGATTGTTTTAAATGCACTTAAGAGGCTCTTTATAGAACCCAAGTGGTTGAGATATTTCATGTCTATAACGTTGACATGGCACATGCAGGTTCACCCACACAAACACTTACGCATGCGAGTGCATGCACACACACAAACATGTTGACTCCAAATTTATATTGAGTACAATGTAAAACACATTTGTATAGATGGGTGCTCGCATGAATTTGGTTCCACTTTTTAGTGCCACTTAAGAAGTTAGAAACGAACTTCCTAAGTGAAAATCAAGAATGCAGATGCATTATTGATGGTACGTTTAGAATAACCCGACCCCAAACACAAGGCTAAGGTTTGTAAGGAAGTATTGCATATGCGTTTTGTAAATGTTAAATATCGTATATGCGATATATCCCATATGCAATATTTAACATTTACAAAATGCATATGCGATATATCGCATATGTGATACTTAACATTTACAAAACGCACATACGATATTGAAAACTAAAAAAAAACAAAACAGAAGCTGCAGGCCTCAAATTTATTATTTGAACAGTCGGGGATCGGGACAGTGAAAAACTGGGAGAGCAAAATATCCCGAGCCCAAACACAAGGCTAAGGTTTGTGAAAACTTATCGCGTATGTGATATATCGCATATGAATTTTGTAAATTTTAAATATCGCATATGTGATATATCACATATGCGATATTTGACATTTACAAAACGCATATGTGATATATCGCATATGCGTTTTGTAAATGTTGAATATCGCATACGCGATATATCGTTATATAGGATAGAAAATTATTGTTGTAAGGATTGTCAAATGATCACAATGGATGTGGAAAACAAGGTTCAAGTTTTAAAACTAGTAAACTACATTGATAAAGTTAATGGAGTTCACACATGAAATAACAAACACTCTTGTTTGGAAAGGTTCCTAATATTTGAAATATCAATGATCCATGGCTTGACTATGGAAGCCTCTACTCACCATGTGTAGGATTTAATCATTGTCTAGCTAACTTCAACATTGACTTGGGATAGATGACTAAAAATAGACCATTTCTATTTGAGAATTTTTTTTCTTGATCATATAGGAATCAAAATCAATATATTTAAATCGTGGCAAGAAGCATACATAACAAGGGGGGTCTTAAGTATTATTTTCAACAAAGAATAAAAAATCTCAAAATAGGCTGAAAATATATAACTAGGAAATATTTGGGAACATATTTGTATCTAAAAGAGAGCTAGAAGATAAAATGGAATGGATTTAACAATATATGATCCGAGAGGGATGTTCGAGACAAATTAAGAAGGAATAAATGGATCTAAGGACTCAATTAGGAATTAGAGAATGGAAAGAAGACACCTCCTTGAGGTAGAAATATAGAGTCACGTTTCTAAAAAAGGGGCCAAAAACTATCGATTTTTTCACAAATCTATTATACAACATCATAAACATGATAAAATAGCCTCCTTCCAAAGAATTCAAGAAAACAACCTCACTAAATGGAAATACAGTGAACATGAGCTAAGTAATTTCTAATCCACCTTGATCACCGATCTAGAAGGAGAGAACATGCAACACATTGTTTAGATTACTTAACACATAACCAATTTGGTTATTGAGGAGCATAATGACTAAATAATAAGGAAAATAACAATGGATGAGGTGGACCAAGAGGTCATGGAAATGCCTATAGGAAAATATCCATGAATTGTTCACCACATATTTTTTTCATCACTATTAGAAGATACTCAAGAATGAAGTTCAGGAAGTGGTATAAGAACTTAGGAGACTAGTAGGGGTCCTATCCACCTTTAATCCAATATTTCTTATATTTATTTCCCAAATAGGATCATGCCAACACTCCCGCTAATTTATGACCAATATTGCTTTGCAATTTCATTTACAATATCATCAGAAAGTTATTTCCAATAGACTTAACCCTCCCATGACTCAACTAAATTCAATTGAACAAATGGGATACGTAGAAGGTCAAAATATATTGGATGGAATCATAATGAAACATGAATTCATCCAATCCCTCGAGACAACAACAAAACCAAGTATTCTTCTTAAACTCGACATGTAAAAGGATTTTGATAGATTATACTAGAAATATATTAGACAAATTCTTATTTCCCTTAGATTCTCTATGAATTAGACAAACTATATTTTGTCCCTGACCTCATGAAACTTTTTTTCAATCATGGTGAATGGATATCCCTCTTGTACCTTTCTCCTTATAGAGGAAATAATCAACAAGAACTTCTCTGATCCTTCCCTTTTAGCCTAATGGATGAGGGATTGGAAAAAGAATTTGGTATCAATTAATGAAAAGAAACTCGTCCTCAAGATCCATGAAGAGCCAACTCCCACCTCTCACCTATAATATGTATATGAAATAATGCTCATTGTAATTCCTTATATTTGTGAAATTGAAGATATCAAGATAATTCTCGGCTTCCTATGGAACTACTATTAACGACGAAAAACTTAATTTTTTTTCTTCGACACTTCCCCTACCTTTGAAGTCATTATTTCACATTTACAATATCGCATATGCAATATTGAAAAGTAAAAAAAAAATAAAACAGAGGTTGCAAGCCCCTCAAATATCATTTGCACAGGATCGGGACAGCAAAAAACTGCAAGGGTGAAATAGCGCATAAGCGTTTTGTGTTTTATCTTTTCGAGGTCGAGTTAGAGGTTGAGTTGGAGGTGGATTGGCTCCAATGGTAGGTAAATGGTCTTATCCTTTTCACTTAGTCTTCAATTCTTTAATTTTTTCCATAATTTCATTGTTTTTATAATTATTTTAAACAAATTTAAAAAAAAAAAATTGAATGTTCAATCAAAGAATGATTAAAAGTAAAATAACTTGTATTTTTTGGTTTAAATCTTAAGAGACAACACAAATGAACAACACAATGTGGAAAACCCACAATAACCTATCCTGCAACAAACTAACCCACAACCTAACCCAAACCCAAACCCGGAGGGGGAACAAGATCGAAACTCACAAATTATTGCGTGTTTGGTGTCATTGAGGCACTTTAGCTCATCTATTAGAGGGGGGTATCATTTGAGAGAGTCTTTAGCTAATTCATTGGACACAATAACAAACACAATTTTCGAAGCCCAAGGAGCTTTGTACAACATTACCTCGTACAGAGAATCCAGAAGGAAACACTACTTCGATGGATTGAGTTATTTAGACATAAAAGTCCTTAAAATTAAAAAAGACCATTTATTTTCATTATTCCAGGACCCTAGCACCAGACTGGTTCCACCCACCAGTCGACCACACATTTCCATAGACTGGTGCATTGAACCAAATATAAATGCCAATTGGATGGATTGTTTGTATATGGTCTTCGATGAAGACCCCCATGGGAATAGGGACATCCCATTTTATTTCCTTACCAAATTGTATGCAGAATTCATCCTAGGGAAACATGTTAACTACTTCGATCTCTTAAGCAACTAGGCTGTTGGTCAAGGGATGCCCCAAGATAGGGAAGGTGTGAGGACAGATCCTCACCATGTGCCACACCCTCCACGCACACCAAACCCCCCTCAACTGCATCCTCCTATAGGTCTTGTGATTGAGAATACATAGGAGGCATTATTTGACATGGAAGATACATTGCTTCAGCATGGGACTTATGTCCAAGGCAATGTAGACCAAGTGGCTGGAACTTCTAAGGTGGGCCCATCTACAGATCACACAGGAGATGTAGAGCGTTCAAAGCATCATGTTACTCCACACCCTTGCACATTATGTGGAGGCATATGCTATAGTCCTGCTTCAGAATTCTGAGACGATGGATTACTTAGCTTTGTAAGTAAAACACATTATTTTCATATTATATTTTGTTTCATGTCAAAAATTTCAATTCTTTCGCAATTTATTTCTATTCAATTATCTAACAAATTATGTGAACAAATATACAACTGGTGTCCCATGGCACACCATAGTCACATAGTTCACCGATCAACATTGATAACATTGATGTGGCTATCAATATTGCATATGGGTTTGGTCCTTCACCAATAGGGGTAAGAACTATACTTGTTAATTTGTCAACTTTATTTACATATTTATAGTATAGATTGTAACATTCAATATGTATCCTCATTTTGATACAACATTTTTTATGCAGGTTGACGAGGATGAGTATATTGTATCAAAGCCTATTCCCTCTCATGTAGAGGTAGATTTCGAGACACAGGTATTATTTGAAATATGATTTTAATTATATGCTTTTAATTATGTTTCGCTTTCTTTGGAAAAATCATTTTATTTGTATCACTTTTACATATGTTACTTTATGTAGGAACCTATAGTGACAGTGGTGCTTGAAGAGCACCAAAGCAAGGTTGTTGTCAACGCACCTCTTCCCCCCAGCTAGGTATGTATGTTTCACTTTCTTTGGTAATATAATTTTCTGTCCAGGTAGTATGTATGTCTCTAATTCACTATTTTATATGAAATTTACATATATGTTACTTTATATGTAGGCCCCTAGTGAGGTACTAGTGCATGAAGAGCCCCAAACCAATGGCCCACCTTTGATGAGCCAGCAGGTATGTTTATGTAGATTGCTTTCTTTGTACATTTGTGTATATATTTCTTTGATTTGGTGCTTGAAGAGACCAAAATTGGTGACCCCATTCCCCCCCAAGGCACATGTATATTTGTTGACATTGGGATATATATATATTATGCATCCTTATAGTGAGCAAGTGGTGCAAGAAGAGCACCCAATCACGGTCACTGTTAGTGAGGCACCAAGACACGTGATTACGTATTCACGTACAGTAAGTAGAAATGTTATTTTGGTTTTTGAATTTGAACAAATGTACATAGAATTTTTAAAGGTTGGTAAATTAGCATACAAAATTTGGTTTTTTTGCAGTATCCACTGATGCGACCTATCCCTCTTGTTTAGTGATGTCCCATGAGTAGTCAGAAAATAAAGCTACACTTCTTCAAAGACTCTGGCAGTGGCAACAAAATGGGGGATAACTAGAATAAATGTATATGGGGCATACATAGATGCAACCTTTTGTTCAAATGTACACATAGATGTACTTTTTGATCCACTATTTTGTATTATTCACATCTGGCATGGCAATTTTTGTAACATTATTTATATACATATAAAATTTAAAGCAAGGTTCAAATTTATACATATATGGTTGACTTGATCTTGGAACATGATATGTGTGGTTCACCTATGTTAATTAATGATATTTTTGGTTTGTGCATGTGTGCTAACTTAAATGAATTTCCAATACTTAAAGGAAGAATTTATGACTCGTCAACTTTTTAACATTATGGCTATCCTCGACCTTTTAACATCATAACCATACCATACACTGAGTAAATTACATACACTAACAATCATAAAACTATTCCATGCATGGATGTGTAATATATACCATTTCATACCCTACAATACCCTATGATACTAACATCATACAATTCTAACATACAATAACATACCCTACCATACCCTATGACACTAACATCATACCATACTAACAAACAATAACATAGCATAACATAACATGTAATTTAACATCATACAATACTAACATACCATACCGTTGTAATATACCATACACTAACATCATAGCACTAAGTCATGCATGCACATGTGTAATATACCATATCATACCCTACAATACCCTATGATACTGACATCATACAATACTAACACATAATAGCATACCCTACATTACCCTATAACACTAACATCATACCATACTAACATACAATGACATGTACCATAACATAACATACTAACAATATGTACCATTTAAAACTAAGTCATGCATGCATGTCTAATATATACCATATCATACACTACAATACCCTATGATACTAGTTAATCATACCATACTAACATACATCATACCCTACAAACCCTAAAATGGTTGAATTAAACCCTAGTTCCATCTCATACCTTCTCAACCCTATTTGGTGCATGCAAATTGGTGTTCATGAAAGCCTAGTTGGTGCATGCAAGTATTGGTGATCAAGTGTTTCTAAATCCCTCTCCTAACTTGCATGATTGCTCACTAAACCCTAGTTCCATATCATACCTTGGTAACCCTAGTTGGAGCATGCAAATTGGTGTTCATAAAAGCCTAGTTGGTGCATGCAAGTATTGGTGATCATGTGTTTCTAGTTCCCTCTCTTAACTTGCAAATTGCTCACCAAACCCTAGTTCCATCTCATACCTTGTCAACCCTAGTTGTGGCATGCAAATTGGTGTTTAGAAAAACCTAGTTGGTGCATGCAAGTATTGTTTCCATGTGTTTATAGTTCCCTCTATTAACTTGTAATTTTCTCACAAAACCCTATTTCCATCTCATACCTTGGTAACCATAGTTGGATCATGCGAATTGGTGTTCATGAAAGCCTAGTTGGTGCATGCAACTATTTGTGATCATGTGTTTCTAGTTCTGTCTCTTAACTTTCAAATTGCTCACCAAACCCTAGTTCCATCTCATACCTTGGTAACCCTATTTGGAGCATGCAAATTGTTGTTCATGAAAGCCTAGTTGGTGCATGCAAGTATTTGTGAGCATGTGTTTCTAGTTCCCTCTGTTAACTTGCAAATTACTCACCAAACCCTAGTTCCATCTCATAACTTGGTAACACTAGTTGGAGCATGCAAATTTGTGTTCATTAAAGCCTAGTTGGTGAATCCAAGTATTGGTGATCATGTGTTTCTAGTTCCCTCTCCTAACTTTCATGTGATTGCTCACTAAACCCTCGTTCCATATCATACCTTGGTAACCCTAGTTGGAGCATGCAAATTGGTGTTCATGAAAGCTTAGTCGTTGCATGCAAGTATTGGTGACGATGTGTTTCTAGTTCCCTCTCTTAACTTGTAAATTGCTCACCAAACCCTAGTTCCATCTCATACCTTGTCAACCCTAGTTGTAGCATGCAAATTGGTGTTCATGAAAGCCTATTTGGTGCATGCAAGTATTGGTGAGCATGTGTTTCTAGTACCCTCTCTTAACTTGCAATTTGCTCACCAAACCCTAGTTCCATCTCATACCTTGGTAACCCTAGTTGGAGCATGCAAATTGGTGTTAATGAAATCCTAGATGTTGCATGCAAGTATTTGTGATCATGTGTTTCTAGTGCCCTCACTTAACTTGCAAATTGCTCATCAAACCCTAGTTCCATCTGATACCTTAATAACCCTAGTTGGAGCATGCAAATTGCTATTCATGAAATCCTGGTTGGTGCATGCAAGTATTTGTGATCATGTGTTTCTAGTTCCTTCTCTTAACTTGCAAATTGCTCACCAAACCCTAGTTCCATGTCATACCTTGGTAACCTTAGTTGGAGCATCCAAATTGGTGTTCATGAAAGCATACTTGCTACATGAAAGTATTGGTGATCATGTGTTTCTAGTTCCCTCTCCTAAGTTGCACATGATTGCTCACTAAACCCTAGTTCCATCTCATGCCTCGGTAACCCTAGTTGGAGCATGCAAATTGGTGTTCATGAAATCGTGGTTGGTGCATGTAAGTATTGGTGATCATGTGTTTCTAGTTCCCTCTCTTAACTTGCAAATTGCTCACCAAACACTAGTTCCATCTCATATCTTGTCAACCCTAGTTGGAGCATGCACATTAGTGTTCATGAAATCCTAGTTGGTGCATACAAGTATTGGTGATCATCTGTTTCTAGTTCCCTCTCTTAACTTGCACATTTCCCACCAAACTCTTGATCCATCTCATACCTTCTCAACCCTAGTTGGAGCATGCAAATTGGTGTTAATGAAAGCCTAGTTGGTGCATGCAAGTATTGGTGATCATGTGTTTCTAGTTCCCTCTCTGAACATGCAAATTGCTCACCAAACCCTACTTCCATCTCCTACCTTGTCAACCCTAGTTGTATCATGCAAATTGGTGTTCATTAAATACTAGTTGGTGCATGCAAGTTGTGGTCATCATGTGTTTCTAGTTCCCTCTCTTAGCTTGAAAATTGCTCAACAAACCCTAGTTCCGTCTCATACCTTGTCAACCTGAGTTGGAGTATGGAAATTGGTGTTCATAAGATCCTAGTTGGCGCATGCAAGTATTGGTGATCATGTGTTTCTAGTTCCCTCTCCTAACATGAAAATTTCTCACTAAACCCTAGTTCCATCTCATACCTCAAGTCAACCCTAGTTGGAGCATGCAAATTGGTGTTCATGAAAGCCTATTTGGTCGATGCAAGTATCGGTGATCATGTGATCATGAGATAAGGAAGCTCCACCACAGGCCTAGTTCCATCTCATCAAAATACCCCAATAGATAACAACAGACAAAATACTATGATCTTTGCAAATGTTTTTAGTCAATATAGATAATTTGGTTAAAAAGATTAACATCCACAGAACTCTGAAATGTTAAGAGAATTACAGTGTCTTCCAAACAAGTTCTATAACTTAATAATTATAATTTAATAAAGTGACCATAACAATTACTACAAATTATATGATATTTGCAATTTTACAACCTATGCCAAATAACTCAATATTGAGAGGAACATTATACCATCTATATGAAAAAATAAACATGAATAATAATATTACAAACCCATCTATACTTCCATGTATACTTTTACCAATACTTTGATGTAGGTATGGCTATGTGTGATTTAACAAAAATTCATGGTTATCGCTGGTTAAAATAATGATTAAGAAGGAACGTGAATTCCTACCTCTGCTAGAAGAAACTAACTGCAGTGTTACCACTACTTGGATGGTACCTGCAACACAAGAAGCTGGATCTTGAATAACACAATACTTGAATACTTGGATTATGTAACAACAAGACTTACATGAAAGATTTGCAAAGGGGTCTCTAATACCAACGACCTGGAGTATGAAACTGGCTCATTAGGTTATAACTAAACTTGCATGATTGCAAACTAAACCCTAGTAGTTCCATCTCATACCTTGTCAACCCTAGTTGGAGCATGCAAATTGGTGTTCATGAAAGCCTAGTTCATGCATGCAAGTATTGGTGATAATGTGTTTCTAGTTCCCTCTCCTAACTTGCATGATTTCCCACCAAACCCTAGTTCCATCTCATACCTTGTCAACCCTATTTGGTGTGCATGCAAATTGGTGTTCATGAAAGCCTAGTTTGCGCATGCAAGTATTGGTGATCATGTGTTTCTATTTCCCTCTCCTAACTTGCATGATTGCTCACCAAAACCTAGTTCCATCTCATACCTTGTCTTGAACCTAATTGGAGCATGCAAATTGGTCACTCATGAAAGCCTAGTTGGTGCATGCATGTATTGGTGATCATGTGTTTCTAGTTCTGCAAGTGTCAAGTACTCCGGTTTTGCTCACTAAACCCTAGTTCCATCTCATACCTTGTCAACCCTAGTTGGTGCATGCAAATTGGTGTTCATGAAAGCCTAGTTGGTGCATGCAAGTATGAAAGCCTAGCTGAATTCTGATTTGTACATGGCAATGTAATTAAATGTATACCAAACTAAAAACATCAAGAAATGTAAATTTCGACAACTCGAGAGCTTGTTATTTTCTGAACTCTATTTCATGGTGTCTAAACACACCATTCTTGGCACTTCCAATGTGCCGTAGATGGTGTTTGTATCCTAGGCACATGAGAGGCTAGACATTAGTAACATCATAAGAAAGAAAAGAGAACCCAATGAAAATGTGCAAACATGATTTATAGATAACTCACCCAAGGTTGTATGATCGTGTTTATAGTGTCCAGTATCCTCTGAATAATATTATGTCTCTGAATGGTATCAGTCAATCACAGTTTTATTTCATTGGGAATAAAGTAAGGCTAAATAATGGAAATTGTTCTTCAAAATTCACTTTAAAGGTTAAATAACGCACCTAACAATGCACTCATACAAGTAGGCCATTCGGATCATCTCTGGTGATGATGGTGTCCATCAATCTTTTGTGCTCTATATGAGGTAGCAAGTATTGTACATGTGACCTATTTTTGTGAGCAAGTGTGTGCAGCTTGATGTTTATACCAACTACTAGGTTGGTGAAGTGGTATACAATAGCTCATGGTATATAATCCTAATATGCATAACCACCCTTCATTTTCTGTTGTGCTGCAAGTGTCAAGTACTCCCTTTTATAACCATCGAGCCGGTTGGGAATTCAATATTTTCATCATCTATAACAGGTTCTAGAAGGGTTTGTTTCCCCTCTAAGCAATCTGCCAACAAATAGTCAGAACCCTATTCATTATTTTTTGGGGAAACCACTGCATAAATCTAACCTTTGAAAGGAAATAGATCGAGTTAGCAATACATTTTGTAAATAAGGTCTTCAATTTCTAATTTATACATAAATTAAATTCTACATAGGTCGAGTAAACAATACATAAATCCATTTTCTTATTTAGGTACTACTCATGTACCTGCTTGTATGAGATCCGATATGTGATCATAGTCTATAGAAATATGTGTCTGATCATCTTCCAAATGATCTATTTCATTAATCCCGTTGAAATTGGTGCCAAGTGTCACTTAATCCCATGTATCAATGGTATCTGTATGCTCACAATCACCCCATTCACCGATGCTACAGGAACTGCAAAAGCAAGCCTTCAATCTTGTCCAAATTTGTAGGGATGAGTTGTATGAGCTTCTAACTGAATGAAACTATCAAGTTCCATGCACTGTGTTCACTCGATATGTTTGTGATCGGTCCACATTTGTCACCTCCCAGAATATTCTTCGCACTAAGTTTTTCCTTGTTGCTTGTTCTCCCATGACAGATGCACACCATTCGACTATAGATGCATCGTCTCGAAGGTGAGCACCTGTAAACTTCATCTCTTCCCTTTGAAGGGAATTTTTAATGCATGCACCAGCACCGTCGTGCTCTCCTTTTCCATGACTAGTTTCAAACTAGTTCCATACATGTGGCACCTTGTCACTTTATGTGAAACAAACACAACCATTCAAATACACGTGCATTCTTGAACTATCCTGCAAAACCATCTAACCAAATGAAATGATGATAAAATGGTATATCCATAGCTATCATGTGATCATAGAATAATTTAAAGCAATGTTGCATGTAATGGATGTCATGGGTCCAGTCATCACTTATGTAGAAGTGACTTTCTTTTAGTATCACACATTTCTCTTCATTGCTATCTTTCCCATGTCGATATGTGATATGCACCATTATGCTCACCTGCTTTGAGTGATAGTATTGACTTTGAATTTCATTTTGTGGTTGTAGGGTGTAATTTTCAGCAAAGTCAACCATTGATAGTATTGTTTCGAGAGGGAAGGTGTCCTCGCATATTTTGAATTGATCATCTTGCCACTGTGCCATATTGACATGTTGAATGTACTATTGGATCTTTCCATGAAACTATGGAATAAAATCACATACTCGCACCTGGTACATGAATATTAATATGTCAATAAACCACATAAAAAAATGTGTACATGAATATTAATTTGTCAATATTCAAGAATTTACCTGTGAAGTCACCAATTTAAGCTTCTTGCTTTCTTTCCCATCATTTAGCTGATATGTCTCACACTGATAGTTCTGCTTCTAAACAATTGCATTCCCGAATGCTTGATCTTCACTTTCATGGATGCAATCAGACCATAAAGATAGCCCACCACAATTGTTGCAAGAACCTTCTACACATTGTTTGAAGTAATGTGTCTACCCATCTTGCCTCAGACACATTATGGTATGGATGAAATCTCTGGATGACATTGGCAGTACTGTACTTGAGCATTCCTGCACATGGTTAGGATGCAAAAAATGACATATATGTGGAAATGTATGGTAATATAGGTCAAACTCTATGTGGTATCTACAACAACAAGTGTTCCGGATGGTACTGATTCTAACATACCAAAGCTTGCACTTTTCAAAAGATCTTTGGTCGAGCCTTAGCTTTATGTGGGAAAATTTAAACATCTCGAACAATTGAGTTTGTGTCATCTAAATATAATGTTTAACATGAGGTTCAGTGTTTCTAGAACCCCTACAATGTTTTAACACATCCTTTGTGTTAGAAGAAGGCCTAGTGTTATCATGCCAAAAATTTTGCACTAGGCCCTTCACTAATTCAACTAACTTCATGTCTTTGCAGGGCAACCTGCCACAAAATTCCCATAATGTTTCCATTTGTCCCTCTACATCAAGGTTGTCTCTTCTTACCGAATAATTTTTAAGCGTCTTTGGATGTAAAGGAACAATTTTTTATGTGCAATTAAGTAAAAGACGTTGTTTTGTGGATCTACATACAATTGATTCAGCCAATACATCATGAGCCACATCACAGTCTTGTGAACAAGTTCTTTTACCAATCGATGTGAATGTAGCAGCAAGAGATCTAACAATGTGATTACTTGATTCGATATTCTTCATTGTTGTTATGCCTAAATTTATTCTAGGAGTTGCCATATTTCTAGATTTAAGAAAAGCTAAAAACAATTGGAATTTACCAGCTTTGGATTTGTTATCAAAATATTGTTTCATTATTTGAGAAGAATGACAAAGGATAGTGCGTTTAGCCACCTTACCTTCCATGGAAGTCAATCTACTCTCGTCAACTGGTATTTGTTTAGGAGTTCTCTTTTGTTTTGATGCAAAATTTCTTGCCGTTTGAAACATTGGAGTGACATTTACATCCCCTACCGGCTCACAACTTCGATTAGGAGATTGAACCACCGAACATGGTTGTCGCTGAGTCACATTTACATTCGGAGTAACATAATTATTGAACTCTTCACAAGATTGTCCGTTTACTAATGGATCAATAATATCAACTTCCATATAACCAGCTTCCTTTAATGTTGCATTATCTTCCTCAGCCTCTATGTCAAGTATCTGTTGAGGGAGAATGGGAACTATTTGCTCATGTAATGAATGCCAACGATTTCTTGAATCTTCCTTTTTTTTTCTGCTTCTTCGGTGTAACAACCTTTCTTGCTGACTCTCGTCCTCTGTTACGTACATTCCCCATTGAAATCCACCCAAACCTGTACAAAACTATGGAATTATGTAAGTAATGATAAAAGATTGCATGTCGAACAGTTCTCTGTGCATCGGTTCAGAAGAATTATGTTTTTTGATACAATAAAGTTGGCCAACACGATGCCACCCTACATTTTATATAAAACACATCACATATGTGATATAACACACCTCTGATATATTGCATATGCGATGAGGGTGATGAGGAGGAGGAGGAGGATGAGGGTGATGATGATGATGAGGTTGATGATGATAATGATGAGGATGAGGATGATGACGGTGATGATGATGATGATGATTATGATGACCATGATGAAGTTGATGAAGATGAGGGTGATGATGATGATGATGATGATGAGGATGAGGATGATCATGATCATGATGAGGATAAGGGTGATGATGATGATGATGACCATGATGATGATGATGAGGATGAGTGTGATGATGAGGAGGAGGAGGATGAGGGTGATGATGATGATGAGGTTGATGATGATGATGATGACCATGATGAAGCTGATGAGGATAAGGGTGATGATGATGATGATGATGATGAAGATGAGGATGATGATGAGGAGGAGGAGGATGAGGGGGAGGATGATGATGAGGAGGATGAGGGGGATGAGGAGGAGGAGGAGGAGAGGAGGAGGATGATGATGACCATGATGATGATGATGATGATGAGGATGAGGGTGATGATGAGGAGGAGGAGGATGAGGGTGATGATGATGAAGAGGTTGATGATGATGATGATGATCATGATGAAGCTAATGAGGATGAGGGTGATGAAGATGATGATGATGATGAAAAGCAGGATAAGGATGAGGAGGAGGAGGAGGAGGATGAGGGTGATGATGATGGTGATGATGATGATGATGATGAAGATGAGGATGATGATGAGGAGGAGGAGGATGAGGGTGATGATGATGATGAGGTTGACGATGATGATGATGAGGATAAGGATGAGGATGATGACACTGATGATGATGATGATGATGATGACCACGATGAAGCTGATGAGGATGAGGGTGATGATGATAATGATGATGATGAAAATGAGGATGATGATGATGGTGATGAGGATGAGGGTGATGATGATAATGATGATGACGATGATGATGATGATGACCATGATCATGATGATGAGGATGAGGGTGATGAGGATGAGGATGAGGATGAGGGTGATGATGATGATGAGGTTGACAATGATGAGGATGAGGATGATGATGATGATGATGACGTTTATGATGATGATGATGATGATGATGATGACCATGATGAAGCTGATAAGGATGAGGGTGATGGTGATGATGATGATGATGACGATGAGGATGATGATGATGATGATGAGCATGAGGATGAGGGTGATGACGGCGATGATGATGATGATGATGATGACCATGATGATGCTAATGAGGATGAGGGTGATGATGATGATGAGGAGGAGGATGAGGGTGATGATGATGATGAGGATGAGGGTGACGATGATGATGATGAAGATGATGAGGGTGATGGTGATGATGATGATGATGAAAAATGATGAGGAGGAGGAGGAGGAGGAAGATGATGACTATGATGATGATGATGAGGATGAGGGTGGTGATAATGATGAGGATGAGGTTGATGAACAATGATGCCTTAGGACAAAGACAAATTAGTTAAGACAAAACAATTATGTTCTATATCTTTATCATATCGCATATGTGTTATATTGCATATGCAATATGAATAAGGTATAATGCATATGTGTTATATTAGATATGTGATATGAATAAGCTATAACGCATATGCATTATTTTAAAATTAAAATAATTGGCAGGATTAGGGTTTGGCATTAGGTTCAGAAGTAGCTTCAGAATACCAAACCTATTGGCTAGGACAAATAAACCAGGGATATTGCTTGTCTTTTAGAACTCTATCAATATGCTCAGTTTAGATAGCATGTTTTGATATGACATACATGAAATGTTTTAATGAAAATTAAGGATATTGTAGAGTACGATCTTACGGTTCTGAATATGTAATCTTTTCCTTTAAAACTATGTTTAATTTATTTATAATTATTTTTCTAAATGACACACATCAGTTTTTCAAAAATACATGCATTGATTGTTTGTTATATAACTTTTGATTTCCATCACCGTTTCCCAAAAAAACTATATGGTGCACTAGACGAGATCAAGCTCTACAATATTATATTTAGAAATCAAGGATTTCATTAATTTTTTCCCCTAAAGTGTTGCACCTGCACATAAGATTTAATTTCAAGATTTTTTGACTTCAATAATTAATAATAGTAATAAATAATTTAGGAAAAATTCCGAATAAATAGTGTTGCACTAGGCCCATATGTCATTTATATGTCTACAATATTGTATCCCAAATGGACATCATTTATCTCATATATTGATGCACCCGCACAAACATATATGTTAATATGTGCTAAAAATTTGAAAACCCACTTTCATAATTTATAATTATTTACACACATTTTCTATACATAAACGCTATATATTATGAAATATGATTCAATTTCCTATCTTTTCTCTTTTACTTCATCTTCAAATAATTTAGGGAAGTACCCCTTATTGTAACCTAAAGTTGGAATTTTCTGTTTATTCTAGTATGATGTGGCATCTAAAGTGTCTTTAAAGGAGTCCATGATTGTGCATCAACCTAGAGGCGATTTGTGTTTTAGCTTTTGGAGGTCGAGTTGGAGGTGGATTGGCTCCAATAGTAGGTAAATTGTCTTATCCATTTCATCTAGTCTTCAATTCTTTATTGTTTTCCATAATTTCATAGTTTTTATAATTATTTTAAACAAATTTAGTAAAAAAAATGAAATCAAAGAATGATTAAGTAAAACAACTTGTATTATTTTGTTTAAATCTTAATAGATAATAGAAATGAACAATACAATGTGAAAAACCCACCACAACCTAACCCACAAAACAATGTGGAAAACCAACCACAACCTAACCCACAACCTAACCCAAAACCTAACCCAAACATGAACCCGAACCTAAACTCAGAGGGGGAACAAGATCGAAGCTCACATATTATTGTGCATTTGGTGTCAATGAGGTGCCTTAGCTCATCTATTAGAGGGGGGGATCGTTTGAGAGAGTCTTTAGCTGATGCATTGGGCGCAATAACAAACACAATTGGTAATGCCCAAGGAGCTCTATACAATGTTAGCTCATACAGAGAATCCAGGAGGTAATACTACTCTGATGGATTGAGTTATAAAGACATCAAAGCCCTTAAAATTACAAAAGACCAACTATTTTCATTATTCTAGGACCCTAGCACTAGATTGGTTCCACCCACCAATTGAGCACACATTTCGAGAGACTGGTGTGTTGAACCAAATATAAAGGCCAATTGGATGGATAGTTGGTATATGGTCTTCGATGAAGACCCTCATGGGAATAGGGACATCCCATTTTATTTCCTTAGGAAGTTGTATGCAGAATTCATCCTAGGGAAACATGTTAACTACTTCGATATCTTAGGCTTCCAGGGTGTTGGTCATGGGATGCCCTAAGATAGGGAAGGGGCAAGGATGGATCCTAACCTTGTGCCATGCCCTACACACACAACAAAACCCCCTTGGATATATCCTTGTGCGGGTCCTATGATTGAGGATACACAGGAGGCATTATTTGACTTGGTAGATACATTGCTTCGGCATGGGACTGATGTCCAAGGCATTGTAGACCAAGGGGCTAGAAATTTTAAGGCGGGCCCATCTACATTTCACACAAGAGATGTAGAGCATTCAGAGCGTCATGTTACTCCACACCCTTGCACATCGTGTGGAGGCATATGCTATGGCCCTACTTTAGACTTTCGAGACAATTGATTACTTTGCTTTGTAAGTAAAACTCATTATTTTCATATTATATTTTGTTTTGTATCAAAATTTTCAATTGTTTTGCAATTTATTTCTGTCTAATTATCTAAAAAATTATGTGAATAAATATACAACTGGTGTCCCATGGCACACCAGAGTCGCATAGTCCATCAATCAATGTTGAGAACATTGATGCGGCTATTAGTATCGCATATGGATTTTGTTCTTCACCAACAAGGGTAAGAACTATACTTGTTAATTTGTCAACTTTATTTACATATTTATAGTATAGATTGTAACATTCAATACATCCTAATTTTGATACAACATGTTTTATACAGGGTGATCAGGATGAGTACATTGAATCTCAGCCTATTCCCTCTCATGCATAGGTAGATTCTTAAACACAAGTATTATTTTAAATATGCTTTTAATTATGTTTCTCTTTCTTTGGAAAATCATTTTTCATCCATTATTTATATGTCTTGTTTTCTTTGTATTGTCTGACATTGACATATGTTACGTTATGCAGGGAACCATTAAGCCATTGGTGCTTGAAAAGCACCAATGCAAGTTTGTTGCTGACCCACCTCTTCCCCCCCGCCAGGTATATGTATGTTTTGCTTTCTTTGGAAACATCATTTTTCATCCATGTAATATATATGTATAAGATTCTTTTTATTATCTAAATTTGACATATGTTATTTTATGTAGGATTATATTGAGGCACCGATGATTGAAGAGCACCAAATTGATGACCCACCTATAAGAAGCCAGCAAGTACATTTATGTTTCCCTTTCTTTGAAAACATCATTTTTCATCCATGTAGTATATATCTCTAAGATTCTTTTTATTATCTGAATTTGACATATGTTACTTTATGTAGAAACCTATTGAGATAGTGGTGCTTGAAGAGCACCAGATTGATGAACCACCTATCATGAGCCAGCAGGTACGTTTATGTATCGCTTTCTTTTAATTGTGATTTTAATGATTCAACATGTACTTTTTAAATTTTTTGAAATTGTCTAATTGTATCTTTATCCTTTTGTACGTAGGAACGTGAGTTAGAAGAATATGTCCAAAAAGTGATCTTATTCTCTAGTACAAGTAGAACTACTTTTTTCTTGTTCCTACTTAATTGATCCACTGGTTACACACCTCCTCTGACAAGGTAGCAGGTAAGTTTATGTATCACTTTCATTGTATGTTTATGTATGGATTTCCCTGATTTCGTGCTTTATCTTTGTACGTTTTTGTAGTTTTATGCACAACTTTGACATATGTTACCTTATGTAGGAACCTATTCAGACAATGGTGCTTGAAGAGCACCAAAGCAAGGTTTTTGTCAACCCACCTCTTCTCCCCAGCCAGGTACATGTATGTTTCGCTTTCTTTAGTAACATCATTTTTGGTCCATGTAGTATATATGTCTATGATTCACTATTTTATCTTAAATTGACATATATGTTACTTTATGCAGGCCCCTAGTGAGGCACCGGTGCATTAAGGGCACGAAATCGGTGACCCGCCTTTGAAAATACCTCAGGTATGTTTATGTATCGCTTTCTTTGTACGTTTGTGTATCGCTTTCTCTGATTTGGTGCTTGAAGAGACCCAAATTGGTGACCCAACTCTTCCCGCCAAGGTACATGTATATTTGTTGACATTTGCATATTTTTTTTTATTGCAGCTTGATAGTGAGCAAGTGGTGCTTGAAGAGCACCCAATCAGGGTCGTTGTTAGTGAGGCACCACGACCCACCATTACTTACTCACATATAGTAATTAAAAATGTTATTTTGGTTTTGGAATTTGAATAAATGTACATAGAATTTTTAAAGGTTGGTAAATTAACTTAAAAAATTTGGTTTTTCTTCAGTATCCACTAATGGGACCTAGCCCTCTTGTTTAGCGATGGGGATCACCAGTGAGCAATCGAAAAAGAAAGCTATACTTCTCCTGAGACATTGGTAGGGGATACATAGATGTAACTTTTTGTTCATATACACACAGATGTACTTTTTGATCCACTATTTTGTATTATGGCCATGTGGCATGAAAATTTTTGTAACATTATTTCTATACATGTATAATATAAATCAAGGTTCAAATTTATACATATATGGTTGACTTGATCTTGGAACATGATATGTGTGGTTCACATGTGTGATAACTTATGAATTTCCAATACTTAAAGGAAGAATTTACGACTCATAAAATTTTTAACATTATGGCTATCCTCAACTTTTTAATATGATAACCATACCATACACTAACTAAATTACATACACTAACAATAATAACACTATGTCATGCATGGATGTGTAATATATACTATATCATACCCTACAATACCCTACAATACTAACATCATACAAATCTAAAATACAATAACATACCCTACAATACCCTATGACACTAACATCATACCATACTAAAATACAATAACATACCATAACATAACATACTAACATCATACCATACTAACATACAATAACATATCATTACACTACCCTATGACACTAACATCATACCATACTAACATACAATAACATTCCATAACATAACATACTAACAATATACCATACCCATTAGAGGAATTTTGGGGTCTAAAATGGGCCTCCTAAGGAAAATAATAAAATAATAGTTAAAATAATAAAATAATGGTTAAAAAAATAAAATAATATTAATTAATTTTGGAGGAAGAAAGAAAAAAACTACTTTTTGTATTCGTATTTTCGACATATCTCCCTGTGTTTTTACTCAAATTTCGATCAGGAGAACTCGTTGGATGCAGAATTTGATTCCGCATCCAACGAGTACCCACACTGCATACTTTTGACGAACCCCGCTACCCCAAAAACATGTCATCATCACATTTTTTTAGGTATTTCTTGTTTTTGGGGTAGCGGGGTCCGTCAAAAGTATGCAGTGTGGGTATTCGTTGGATGCGGAATCAAATTCCGCATCCAACGAGCTCTCCCGATCGAAATTTGAGTAAAAACACAATGAGATATGTCGAAAATACGAACAAAAAAAGTAGTTTTTTTTAATGACAAATATGCCAATTCAACCATTATGGTTGACTTATTTTATTGAAATTCTATTGGTTCTTGAATTCCAACTCACAAAAACTTATTTTGGCACGTTTTCTTATAAGTCCCATTTTAGACCCCAAATTTCCTCTAATGACTAAGTCATACATGCATGTGTAATATATACCATATCATACCCTACAATACCCTATGATACTAACATCATACCATACTAGCATACATTATACACTACAATACTAACAGCATACCCTACAAACCCTAAATTGCTTTAAGTAAACCCTAGTTCCATCTCATTATTTGTCAACCCTAGTGATAGCATGGAAAGTGGTGTTCATGAAAGCCTAGTTGGTTTCTGATTTGTACATGGCCATGGGTTTCTAGTTCCCTCTCTTAACTTGCAAATTGCTCACTAAAACCTAGTTCCATCTCATACCTTATCAACCCTAGCTGGAGCATGCAAATTGGTGTTCATGAAAGCCTAGTTGGTGCATGCAAGTATTGGTGATCATGTGTTTCTAGTTCCCACTTTTAACTTGAAAATTGCTCACTAAACCCTAGTTCCATCTGATACCTTGTCAACCCTAGTTGGAGAATGCAAATTGGTGTTCATGAAAGCCTAGTTGGTGCATGAAAGTATTGGTGATCATGTGTTTCTAGTTCCCTCTCCTAACTTGCATGATTGCTCACTAAACCCTAGTTCCATCTCATACCTTGGCAACCCTAGTTGGAGCATGCAAGTTGGTGTTCATGAAATCCTAGTTGGTGCATGCAAGTATAGGTGATCATGTGTTTCTAGTTCCCTCTCCTAACTTGCAAATCGCTCACTAAACCCTAGTTCCATCTCATACCTTGTCAACCCTAGTTGGAGCATGAAAATTGATGTTCATGAAAGCCTAGTTGGTGGATGCAAGTATTGTTGATCATGTATTTCTAGTTCCCTCTCCTAACTTGCATGATTTATCACTAAACCCTAGTTCCATCTCATACCTTTTCAACCCTAGTTGGAGCACTCAAATTGGTGTTCATGAAAGCCTAGTTGATGCATCATGTATTGGTGATCATGTGTTTCTAGTTCCCTCTCCTAACTTGCAAATTTCTCACTAAACCATAGTTCCATCTCATACCTTGTCAACCCTGGTTGGAGAATGCAAATTGGTGTTCATGAAAGCCTAGTTGGTGCATGCAAGCATTGGTGATCATGTGTTTCTAGTTCCTAGTCTTAACTTGCAAATTACCCACTAAACGCTAGTTCCATATCATACCTTGTCAACCCTAGTTGGAGCATGAAAATTGGTGTTCATGAAAACCTAGTTGGTGCATGCAAGTATTGGTGATCATGTAAGCCTAGTTGGTTTTTGATTTGTACATGGCAATGTAATTAAATTTATATTAAACTAAAAACATCAAGGAATGTAAATTTCAACAACTCGAGAGCTTGTTATTTTCCGAACTCTATTTGGTGGTGTCTAAAGACACCATTCTTGGTGCCTCCAATGTGCCATAGATGGTGTTTGTATCCTGGGCACACGAAAGGATAGACATTAGTAACATCATAAGAAATAAAAGATAACGAAATGAAAATGTGCAAACATGATTTATATATAACTCACCCGATGTTGTACGATTGTGTTTGTAGTGTCTAGTATCCTCCAAATAATATTATGTCTATGAACGACATCTGTCAATCAGAGGTTTATTACAGTTGGAATAAATTAAGGCTAAATAATTGAAATTGTGCTTGAGAATTCACTTTAAAGGTTAAATAATGCACCTAACAATGCACTCATACAAGTAGATCATCTGGATCATCTATGGTGTTGACGGTGTCCATCAATCTTTCGTGCTCTATATGAGGTAGCAAGTATCGTACATGTGAGCTATTTTTGTGAGCAAGTGTATGCAGATTGATGTTTATACCAACTACTAGGTTGGTGAAGTGGTATACAATAGCTCCCGGTCTATAATCCTGATATACATACCCACCCTTCCTTTTCTCTTGTGCTGCAAGTGTCAGGTACTCCCCTTTTATAACCATCGAGCCAGTTGGGAATTCAATATTTTCATCATTTGTAATAGGTTCAAGAATGGTTTGTTTCCCCTCTAAGCAACGTTCCAACCAATAGTCAGAACCCTATTCATTATTTTTTTGGGCAGCCACTGCATATATTTGACCTGTGAAAGGAAGTAGGTTGAGTTAACAATACATTTTGTAAATAAGGTCTTACATTTCTAATTTATACATAAATTAAATTCTACACAGGTCGAGTAAACAATACATAAATTCATTTTCTTATTTAGGTACTACTCATGTACCTGCTTGTATGAGATCTGATATGTGATCATAGTCTATAGAAATATGTGTCTGATCATCTTCCAAATGGTCTGTTTCATTAACTCCGTTGAAATTGGTGCCAACTGTCACTCGATCCCCTGTATCAATGGTATCTGTATCCTCACAATCATCCCATTCACTAATGCTATAGGAACTCCAAAAGAAAGCCTTCAATCTTGTCCAAATTTGTAGGTCCGAGTTGTCTAAGCATCTAATTGAATGAAATTGTCGAGTTCCATGCACTGTGTTCACCTGATCTTTTTGTGATCGGTCCACATTTGTCACCTCCCAGAATATTCTTCATGCTAAGTGTTTCCTTGTTGCTTGTTCTCCCATGATAGATGCACACCATTCAACTATAGATGTAGCATCTCTAAGGCGAGCACCTGTAAACTTCATCTCTTCCCTTTGAAGGTCAGTTTTCATGCATGCACCAGCACCATCGTGCTCTCCTTTTCCATGACCAGTTTTAAAGTAGTTCCATACATGTGGCACCTTGTATTTAATGTGTAACAAACACAACAATTCAAATACACGTGCATTCTTGAACTATCCAGCACAACCATCTAGCCAAATGAAATGATGATAAAATGGTATATCCATTGCTATCACGTGATCATAGAATAATTTAAAGCAATGTTGCACGTAATGGATGTCATGGGTCTAGTCGTCACTTATGTAGAAGTGACTTTCTTTTAGTATCACATGTTTCTCTTCATTGCTATCTTTCCCATGTCGATACATGATATGCGCCATTATGCTCACCTGCTCTGAGTGATAGTATTGACTTTGAATTTCATTTTGTTGTTGTAGGGTGTAATTTTCCACAAAATCAACCACTGATAGTATTGTTCAAAGAGGGAAGGTGTCCCGACATATTCTTAATTGCTCATCTTGCCAACGTGCCATATCGACATGTTGAATGTACTATTGGATCTTTCCACAAAATTCTAGAATAAATTCACATACTCGCACCTAGTACATGAATATTAATATGTCAATAAACCACATAAAAAAATGTGTACATGAATACTAATATGTCAATATTCAACCATTTCCCTGTGAATTCACCAATTTAATCTTCCTGCTTTCTTTCCCATTATTTATCTAATATGTATCATATTGATCTTTCTACTTCTCGACAATTGCATTCCCGGATGCCTTATCTTCACTTTCATGGATGCAATCAGACCATAATGATAGCCCACCACAATTTTTGCAAGAACCGTCTACACATTGTTTTAAGTAATGTGTCTGCCCATTCTGCCTCACACACATTATGGTATGGATGAAATCTCTGGATGACATTGGCGGTACTGTACTTGAGCATTCCTGCACATGGTTAGGATGCAAAAATGACATATATGTGCAAATGTATGGTAATATAGGTCAAAGTCTATGTGGTATCTACAACAACATGTTTTCCGGATGGTATTGATTCTAACATACCAAGGCTTTCATTTTTTGAAAGATCTTTTCTCGAGCCTTAGCTCTACATGGGAAACTTTAAACATCTCAAATAGCTGAGTTTGTGTCATGTCAAGATAAGTTTTAACATGAGGATCAATGTTTCTAGAATCCCTACAATGTTTTAACACATCCTTCATGTTAGAATAAGGCCTAGTGTTATCATGCCAAAATGTTTGCACTAGGCCCTTCACTGCTTTGACTAACTTCATGTATTTGCGGGGCAACCTACCACTAAATGCCCATAATGTTTCCATTTGTCCCTATACATCAAGGTTGTCTCTTCTTACTGAATATTTTTTAAGTGTCTTTGGATGTAAAGGCATAATTTGTGATGCACATTTAAGTAAACGGCGTTGTCCTATGGATCTACATACAAGTGATTCAACCAATACAAGATGAGCCACATTACAGTCTTGTGAACGAGTTTTTTTACCAATCGATGTGAATGTAGCAGCAATAGATTTAACAATGTGATTACTTGATTCGATATTCTTCATTGTTTTTATGCCTAAATTTATTCTAACAGTTGCCATATTTCTTGATTTAAGAAAAGCTAAAAACAATTGGCATTTACCGGCTTCGTATTTGTTATCAAAATATTGTTTCATTATTTGAGAACAATGATGAAGGATAGTGCGTT
>LPNX010826707.1:32500-52683 GCA_001517045.1 Pseudotsuga menziesii
ACAATTTGGATAGCTCGACCAATCATTTAAGAATATATTTAGGTATGTGAGTGAGAAATTTCACACTCCAATAAAAAAATTCTAATTCTAATGGTACCACGTCGCATTTTTACTTTTCCCACACTTAACCACTATATATTTTTCATAGTTGGTTTTACATTCTTTGGCATGTGTTTGAACTCATAAAGAAACATCTAAAAACTTATTTTGGATGATATCTTTAAAGTATGGATTGATTTAAATCTTATGTTCTAGTTCATTGTGTTATAAGTCTAAAATTAGAATGGATTTATTATGAGGTAAATTTAATATATATAGTTATAGTTTATTTATGACTTCCACTTCAAGGGATTTGCACCTAGAGTGATCCTTTTTAGAGTAAGGTTCCACCTAAAGAGATTTGATCCCTCTCGATGCTTGGTGCAGTCAAAGTTAAGATGGATCTATGTTGGTGATATTTTCTATGTTCATATATAATGCTCATGTTAGATTTTTAATGGAGTTATATGTTTCAATGAAACCTTTTTCGAAGCCCCTTTTCATGTCTTGGAGTAGTCCTTAGCACCCTACACTATGCTTAGAAAATCAATTCTCAACACAAAAGGAAACAAATAAAAGCTCATTTATGATGTGATGTGATGTAAACACATTCATAACCCACACTTCACACATTAAAGAAAAGGTATGTGAAGTATGTACACAATCTCCAAGAGGAAGTTTATAGTTCCCATTTGTAATTATTAGTGAGCATAAAAATATTTCCAAATGGATTTCCAAGGAAATATGTGTATTATTATATATGTGATTGATTTTTTTTTACATTATTTAGCTTTTTTAAAATTATAGTATGTAAAATAACTTAGAAAATAGAGATTATATATATTTAATTTTTGCAAAATTAATTGAGGTCTATGCTAGTGGATATAAGAACATTAGAAAGTCATTATTGCAAATCTTTTAGAAAAAAAGCAAAAACATTGAAAATCAAAGAAAATTTTGACGAGGAAGAACCCAATAAAAATCAAGAAGATGGATTTACTTGGGTAGAGCATAAGCAATAGTATACAAAATACTATATTGTCTTTCAAATCACATTTAAGAACAATACAACAAATAAACAATTAACATAAAAACAGGAAAATAATGTACACTTATACAAGAAAAATAAAAACTTCCTAACATGTCCTCTTTTTAAATTACAAAGAATATATATTATCTTAGTTTCTTCCACTCCTTTCACATAATTGCTATTTCGCTTTATAAAAAAATATTCAATTTTAATATTACATCACCTTTTACAACTTTAATGAAGTTCTTTCCAAAATTTGTATTTTTTTCTCCCATAATAGTTGAACAAGTTTGAGTAAACATTTTATAATCACATAATATCTATTCTTCTATAATCATATTTATAAATTAAGAAAAAAATTCACATTTTTATTTTTTTATTTTTAGCAATGATACTACTTCTACATCATATAATAAAAACAAATTTAATTCTTATTAAGTAATATAGTATTATTAAAAAAAATCATAAACTCAAAATCATAAAATAAGGAAGATCTTCATGCCATTTTGAATTGATAATGCAACTGAGAAACTAATTTGCAAAACCACACTCTGAAGCAATCAAATATGAAAAAGGTATACCAATTCCAAAAAAATGTATTGAAAAAATTTAAAAGTTTGTACACATTTTATTACAATATACACACGTTTCCTACCATAAATAAGAATATTACTCTCTCATTCTATACACAATAAGGTTACGCTCTTTCTCCATGAAATTAAAACCACCACGTATCGTGAGGAACTATGATCCAAACGATGTTTTGAAAAGAAAATCTCTGTACAAAGTTTCTTGTTATATACATACATTTCTTACAACTATCCCTCCCTATTTCTACATGAAACTAAAAATACCATGTGGAACTTCTGGCGGCTGATCTATATCAGATGTTGCTAGCATTGCATTGTCTTCATCCTTGGCTAAATAAATTACAAGGATCTTAACTGCTTGTTTCAGAGATACTAATGTTTCAGAGATCCGTCAATTTGGCTCACATATAAATTAACATATGTATAAAAAAAAATGGATACATAGAAAACTAGTCATGCTGAACTGTTCGCCATTTGCACCCTAAGTTGCATTTGAAATTTCCCACGCTGCCTCTCTCTTTATGTTGAATTCAACATTTGATAGCTACATTAAAAGTGGGGAATAATTTGGCATTAATGACAGGCTGCTACTATAACACGGTGCATTAAAACAAAATGCTCAAGTTATGCAACACAGAAGATGTGACACTTGTAAAAACACTATAAATCCAAAACCATTTCTACTTATAAATCCAAAACATTGGAGATTGTTCGACGTGCTTCTTCTACTATGGTTTTCCTGGTCTCTTCGGCTGGGAGAAGATTCAAGATGCGAGGAATAGCCTGATTATCAATAACATGAAAATATAAGCTAAAAAGATAAACAAAAAAATAAATCCACAGGATTTGAACTTGGACTTTTGCAGCGGGGTCAATGATGAAATCAGAGCCGAGAAGAAATGAAAAATGTATTGTTTAAGTTATTGAAAAGAAGTTTGAAAAATGAGTGAAGTAATACCTGAGTTTGCAGGTCATCACCACTTACAATGTTGCACACTGGTTGCAGAGCAGGAATAACAACAAATGGGGAAGAATATCTAAAATAAAAACCATTCATTTGGATTAATACAACTAGAAGTTTAAACCAAATATTATACCTATTGGATCAATCTTAAGAATAAATTTATTACAAATGAAAAAACTGAAACTAAATCGCCCTCTCTCTCTATATTAAGCTGCTTAAAAATTTCATTGCTTATTATACTCACAACAAAAGTTCCATCAACTTTGGGCAAATGGCCACTTCAATTACTTGATGAATTTTGAAATTGGTAGCATCAGAAAGATATGACAGAGACCAGCATGTATCTGCTAAGACGCCATCATCTTTCCTATGGACAAGTCACTGCAGGGTAGGAACCGCATCTTTCACCTGAAAGCCCAAATCTACAGAGCACCAATTACTAAAAAAAAAATCCATAGTTAATGCAAACTAGGAAGAAGAACCAGATAATGGCTTTTTCCTACGTGATCAAATTGAGGTCAATCACCCGCAAAGTCTGCAACAACGCCAATAAACATTTGACATCAATATAAACAGCGCAGTTCAACACTAAACCTTAAAATTCACATTATAACAAGCATGGTCTATGAAATCGTAGGCCAGTGGTGATAAACTAGTAGAAATCTACTACATGACTACAACACACAACAGATTGTTAGATACCAAGTTACTGTAAGAGAATTTACATTTTCTTCCGGCTTAGAATTGGAGGCGTTGTAGGGTTTTGAAACCTTAGCATCATTGGAGTTGGATCCTTCGCATGTGAGATCAACCATGAGATCAACTACAACATTCTTAATTTACACCTTATGAACAAAGGCGGGTATCTCCGAAACAGCAATATTTCGTGCACCAGTCGATCTTCACAATTTGATAGCACGATCTGGCCACGCGGACAGATTGTCTTCCCCCGACTTTAGATTGGTCCCACACACAATTATGCGCACGCAGAAAGAGAGACACCAGGCACTATATAAAGGTAACCCTACAGTTAGGCTTGAGGTCTTCTTCATTAAATTATTCGATCGGTTTCAACAACAGACCATGTTTTCCATCTAGGCAATTTGCTAGTAGGTGTGGATCCCGGGAATTCTCGATCGAGGGTGAAGGATGGTCAGTTTTGGATAGGGCTCTTTCGGCTATTGATCCCTTCAGTGCCATCGGTACAGTGAAGGATGGACTACAGCCATCGAAGAGAAAAAACTCTTAGGTCAACGGGGAGGTACTATACTCGTTAATTACCGCATCCCATCTTTATCGGCTGAGATTCCATGGCGAAGATATGGAAAACGCAGTTTCGGCAATCGATGGTAGTCAATACACGATTGCCAAACTAACTGAGGCACTAATAAAAAAAATGACACGGGGCAGTTTCCTATAGGAGTTTGAGAGACCACTAAGGCTTCAGAGTAACCGAACCCTTTAAAAACACCAAAGTGTAACTAGAAAATAAGCCAGTAGTAATAGGCAACAAAACAAAAGCATTTAGTCCACGAAAAAACTGCTAAAGTAATAACATTGTGTAGTTAAAAATTTTAACTTTCTTTTCTTTTAAACTTCCACTTTGACAAGTTTGGGCCACTTGAACAATTTTTCTTTCAACCAAATTAATTTCGACTGGGTAGAATTCCAATGAATTCATTTCGACTCACTTGACTAGGACTGAGTTTTACTTGTTTTCTTTGACCAAGTGACTTTTACACTAACTAGATTGACTTCGACAAGTTAACTCGACAGCTTTTACTCACTTTGATTTACATCCACATGTTTACCCCTTATACATGGGCTTTACTTGGAGTAGAATCAATTTTTACGAACTTACCTCATGCGCCTTATGACACCACAAGTTTAATTCGACCAAACCAAATTACTCGAAAGCGTCCACAACTTTATAATATAGAATATTGAAATATATAATTCACTTCCACCTAAAAGATTCATTTTTTATCTTACACTAGATTAAACTAATTTCCACTATACTATGACAAGACAACTATAGTGAGATTTTTGTAGGTTTAAATCTCACTTTTACATAGGAGTCTTGATTTTTTTACCAACTGTAAATGTTGAAACTGTTAAGAAATGCTATATGAATGGTTCGTTGTAGTAATAAAATCTAATTAGCTTGTTGGTTAGTTGACTAGATGTTTTGGTCACCCTATCTTAGTGACCCATAGTATTTTCCAACTCATGGTTTTATGGTTACGTAGTCCTATATATGTTGCTACTTAATAATGAGAAGGAAAACAATATGCCCATTATGTGTTCCATCAATAGTTTTGCTTCATCTTTTCTTTGTTAAATGTTTAACATGGTATTAGAGTGCATGGTCATCATCGAGTAAATCTTTTCACAAGGTGGAAATGTAACATACCCAAAGTGAAAAATAAATATTTATTATTTATTTCAACAAAAACATTATGTTAATTTGTATTGTAAAGTTTATGATCAAGTGAGTCAAGGATGACTGTAATTGAAGAATTATTTATTTTAATAATTAATAAAAGGAGACACCTATTCAGGGGATACAATTAAATGAAAGTTCACTCACCAACTAGGAGGAAGGAGCAATTATAGAAGGTTGGTTGACAAGTGGCAGTAGTAGCATTCACTTTCTAGTTGTTGCAAGAGCATAATCCCTAAAAAAAATGGCCATGTTCCAAAAAACTAACCCAAAGACCTAGGAAATATTATATAAACCATCAAATTGAGTAGGAGGCTCACAATTCATTTTGATTTCTAAGAGAATGAACTTTGTGATTGCTGCAAACTAAAAAGTGAGGCACACAAAATTTGGTGAGGGTATAACTAAAGTGTTTTGTTGAGTTAAGTCTGCTACTAAGTGCTAAGTTGCAAAAGTATGGTGTGTGGTAGAGATCTCCTTCCTAGTGGTTTAGTGAACAAGCTTGGGGCCCTAAGTAACTGATTTGGCTGATTCACGAAAAGGTTGGATGGAACAGTCTCCCTTGGGTGTTAGTCCCTTTTCTACAACACATCAAGGTTCCAACTCTTAATCTGTATTATGACATTGTTTTACTTATGTTTAAGAAAGCTTTAATTTGTTTAAAATGGGGTTATAGTTAATGGTTAGTTATTAAATGTTTATAGGATTTCACATTTACATAGAAACTGATTGATAGGGAAATGAAGATAAATTATCTTTTGTATTTTTTCTCTCACCGAAGTGACACAAGAAAATATGATATTATGTTTGAGTAATGGTAGGAGATTGAATCATTATTGTATGTTCATTATTACAGCAAATAGATGTGATATATATTGTTTACAATCTAATGATTTATAATACTAGTATTTAGCTAATTTAATACATGTTACACCTCTTAATTCAAAAGATAAATAATTACAGTTAGTAAAAAAGAACTTACAGTTGTAGTACAAGTATAGGAATAGAAAATAAGTACAAACATTAGAGAAAATTTCAAGTCAAAATGCGTCTCCTAAAAATAATTGTTAAAATAACAAATATTATTTATTAATTTTAGAGGAAGAAAAGAAAAAAACTACTTTTTTTGCTCATATTTTCGACATATATCATTGTGTTTTTACACAAATTTTGATCGAGAGAGCTTGTTGGATGCAGAATTAAACTCTGGATCCAATGAGTACCCACAATGTATACTTTTGACGGACCCCCCTACTCGATAAATAACAAATACCTCAAAAAATGTTATGATAACATCATCATCATGTTTTTCTAGTATTTCTTGTTTTCAGGGTAGCGGGTTCCATCAAACACATGTAGAGTGGGTACTCGTTGGATGCGGAATTTAGTTTTGCATCCACGGAGCTCTCTTGCTCGAAATTTGAGTAAAAACACACAGACATATGTCGAAAATACGAACAAAAAATTTAGTTTTCTTATGATACCTATCTCCAAATTTATATTAAAAAAGTGTTTAATACCTATACGGTATTCCAAATTTAAAGCAATTTCATTAGCTAACACACGATGACATGGAATTTGAATTACGGTTGAAAGGCCCATTTTGAGTTGAAATTTCCTCTAATGGTGTTTTCTTTTATATATTAAGGTATTTACTTTTCTCAAATACATTAACTTCCAATCGATTAAAATATACATGTATAGATCCAAGTTCTTCCTTAATACTCTCCTTATAATAATATCTCTAGGATCAAATAGTATTTCCGTAATCAAACTTGTGCATTAATCTAGAATACCCAAAGTTCTCAATGAACCATAATACAACTAAAGTAGATTACTTAAGGGTATCTTAAACCTAGTTTCTTTAGAACTAAATTATTAATTAACACCAAGTCGAGCTTATCGAAAAATCATAGCACTACTTACAAGCTTTCGATTTTTGCATGTACAATGTTTCTCTTATAGAAGAAAGTTACAGCCTTAGGGATTAGTATTATTAAATCCTAAAAATCGAGTTATCTTTTTTAAACAGAGTTAAATAATCAAAGTAAAAGTGTAAAAATAAATAAAACTGTTATAAATGAGTGATTTTCATCTCGAGAGTCATATGTTTATCAATTGGCGAGTATGGCTCTATTATATCTGTTATAGATAGAAGTAAATTCAAAAGGATTCTCGCAACTAAATTTGTTTCTTATAAGTGTTTCCAAACCCTACGGACTGTCACTAGGAGAATCAGTGACTGTGTAATCAATATTTTAAATAATAATTAACTAAGAACCCCATAGAGTTATTTGACAGCCGCATTTCCTTTTGACTAAGGCCTTATGGCCCCTCTCTTAAAACTATTTTGGAAGGTAAGAGGATTTCCTTTATAATAATTTAGGTTAAACAACAAATAAATAACAGTAAACAATAAATATTTTACAAATACATCATGGTTGTATAGCGAGAAAAGTATTGCAACTTATAAACAAATAGAGAATGAAACATAGTGTCATTTAAACGAATCAAGGATTGTACAAAGAGAAACCTCACATGCTTTGTCCCTTATCAATCATCGTATTATCAAACAAACAATGAAGCGACAATAATGGCTTATAGACAAAACCTTTTACTTTTAAGTAAAAACATTAAAATATTAACTCAATATTACCATTTGAGTTTTAAAAACAAAGGAAAGATGAAAATCCCTCATGGGTTCATACATTACTAACAATATTTTAGAAAGAGTTTCATTCAATAGCAAATATTGAAACCAAGTCCTCTTATTTATCAAGCAAATTTATTTCTATCACACGACGAGTTGTCCGGGAAACAAACCCCAACGATTCTAGTTGTTTACCCATCCAAATAACAAAACTATGTTTTAGAGTGGCTTTCTATACCCAAGAATAAAAATCGACAGAGTAGAGGCTCACAACCTTAACTATTAAAGCACTGTAAGTAAACTAAAAAACCCTTGTAGGGTGAGACTATTTGAAGGTTTGTACTATAAAATATATATGATAGAAATGCTATCTTATCAACATATGTATTTTAAAATGAAAAGAATGTGGCATAGTCATGAGACTCCATAAGTAGTGATTCATTTCACATTCTGGAAAAATTACACTGTCACTTTAGAAATAACAGAGTTGTAGTATCGAACCATCACAGGTTCTTACCATATTAAAAACAAGTTTATAACCAAACAAAATTAGAGAGTGGCATAGTATTTTCAAAATACTCCACAGGTATTACAATTACCATTAAAGTAATATGCATTTATACCAAAGCAACGATATAAATTTCACAATGACATACTGTGCAAAGTTAAATACCAGCCGTTTACATACTATGAGACCAAGTTTCAATCCTCAGAGCCACACAAGGTTTAGCCATGGTTCTTACTAGCTTGAAGACCCTCTCGGTCAGCTTTCAAACCAAGACCTTCACTCCAAAAGTACAAAATTGTGTATCACTTGCACAACCAATGTTAGTTTTGGTTAATGCTAGAAATATTTAAAAAAAAAAGGAGAACAGTTGAAAGGTACACATTAACTTACCCTCTTAAGCATTGGCGACTCTGTGAAAAGAAAAAGAAAACTCCATCAAAGATCAAATTCTTTTGAAAACAAAGTGCTAAGATGATGAATCCATCATGAGTGTTCATTATGGAGGTAGTGCAAAATAGATCCATAGAAGACAAGTAACTATTTGGAAAGAATAACCAACACATTCCAAAATCCCATCAAAGTGATGGACTCATCCTTCAAGAATCCTCAAAACCCTAGGGTTTCATTGTTTTCTAGTTGATGACAGCTAAAGGCCGTAGAGTTTTCACATGGCCTACCTTAAAAGCAATTTCTTGTCATGTCCTTGCTTTGTATGAATTCAAAATTGAATTTAATACTAATTGTCAAACCATCACCTATAACCTGAAACCCAAAGTCTTTGGTATAATCCACCACAGTGGGAAATAATATAATGCTATAGTTTATGTTATAATGTTTTTTTTGTATTGTATTACAAACCTACAATGATAAGTACGGCCATTTGTATACATAGGATAAAATTCTTGTAATGATGGAAAAAAATACTATGTAATTGGAATTTGGTTATTAAAACCAAAGGTTTTAGGAATAGATCTTTATCCAAACCTTTGTGTCTCCCTATCGATCCTCCATTTAACGTATTAGCATGGACTTGTGCCTAAACTGTAGTGTCAAGATACCTCCTACATGCACATGAGTAAAACCAAAATCCATGCATTAGTCATAACGACTAAATAAGACAATGAGTTATCCCTTGTGTGTCTTAAGAGTAAAATCAAGGAGAAAATAATGACAAACTGTCCCACAACCACAATGAAGAATTTATTGTGTCAAAAAGTAGTATCATGTTGGTAGATCACCATATAAATAAAGATAACAACAACTTAGGTACAAGACATCAGTAATTCACGACAAAAGAAGTATGACTAATAACATATATCTAAACAATTTCTAGGAATATCTAATATTACATGCGGTAAATAAAAACAAAATTTGAAATTTAGGGATGTTATAGGAAAGAACACATAGATCCAATCTCATAGTTTGTTGGTCATTTGAAAAACGATTGGAAACACATCGACATGGAGGACCGAGCAAAGTTTTCTTTACAGCTTGAAAAAAATGGCAAAATTATTAACAATTTTGTTTTCTTTTATCGCACCGACCGAGCGTTCCTATATCAGGAAGTGCGTCACCCTAAGGATAGAAACACCTATTTATCAAGTGAGGCGCATCGTCGACACACTGTGAGTTCAGAAAAAGTATGCACTTACACACATGTTGTTCAAACAAAGAGTGTCAATCACTATTCACTTACAATGTTTCTGCTAGATGCTTCATATGACACACTGTCTTATTTATACAATTTACATTACTATTTTAAAAGTTCTTAAAATTCTATATCTTTTATCAAATCTCCAGATCTAGTTTAATCATTTATATTGGCATAAGAAGATGGCTACACTAAGAAAATGTTTCAAAAAGCGAAGAGCAAGTATTGTTGATGCTGCCAAAATATTGGACAACGTTCCAAAAATTTTCTGAACGTTGAGTATTCAAGAAGATTGTAAAAGATAAATGAATATTGTAAAAGATAAATGAAGATTGAATATCCAAGAACATTGTTAAAGATCAAAGAAGATTGAATCTTGAACATGGAGCTACCAGAAGACCTTGAAGAGGTAAGAGATATACTAACACTAGTGGGAATATGGAAAATATTTTTTGGAGACGATTACGATGTATGGGCTATGGAAGTAAGTAATTTGTTAAGGTGACAAGATTTGTGGAATTTTGTTTTTGTTATCCAGAAAGATAGAATATAAGTTGTTTCCTTAAGTCTCATACAAAACAATATAGATTATTCCATTTTTCATTACAATGTAGAAGGTTATACTCCAAAAATAGCATGGGATATATTAAAATAAGTGTTTAGTGAAGAGGAACTAGCTGAAGAAGAAAGTGACTTTCCAAGTCATGCAAAGCACGAGGATTTCCACCATGAAGTAAAAGATATTCAACAATACCATGTGTATGAGGTTGTGAGTGATCAAGTAAGCCCAACAAAAATTGTTTATGTTATTGTGTTTTTTTTATGATAGTGAAAACAAACCTGTCAATGTAGTAGTGCTCAGTGATGTGATTGATAGTATCTCTGAGGAAGAGATTATTAATAGCAACATAGAAGTTGCAATGGTTGCTGAGAATGAGGAAGAGGAAGTTGAGATAAGCATAAAAGAAACACTAGCGGGAAAGAACCAGAAACTTGAGGGAGATATATGAGGAGTCTCCCATAATATATGAGAAACTTTAGTATGCCTTGTTTCCTTCCCATCCCAATTTTTTTGAAGAAGTAGTAAAGGATTTATAGTGGGTACAAGAAAATGAAGAAGTAAATAAGAATGATGAAGTAGCTTCCATTTATGAAAAACATGAAGATGTGAATTCTCTCCAAGAAAAGCTGAAATCTATTCATATATTTTCTCACAAAACATTTTTGTGTGTAGGTAAAGAGGACAACAATAAAAATCGTGTGGAAACATAAGAAGAAGACTTGCACTATGTTCCATAGCTAGAAAAGACATTGAAGAAAACCTATTTAGCATCAAGATCCAAAATACAAATAAGTATTTCAAGTACACATCAATGAAGAATGTAAGGATGAATATTTTGAATGAAATGTAACCCTAGATGAGACATAAACCAAAACACATCATTTTGCATTGTGAGTGTTGATAATATTGTCTTAGTTGAGATTAAGGGGTGTGTTAAGAAATGTAATCTCACTCGTACACTATGGCCAAAAGTACATTAATTAGTTGGTTAATTGAGTAGATGTTTTGTTCACCCTATCTTGATTAGTGACCCATAGTATTTTTCGACCCATGGTATTCTCCCATGATTTTGTTGTTATGCCGTCCTCTATATGTTGTTTCTTAATAATGATAAGGAAATCAATATGCCCATTGTGTGTTCCATAATAGTTATGCTTCATCTTTTCTTTGTTAAATATTTAACAAAATCCATTCACGTAAGTAATTATGGAGAGGATGTGCAACATAAATATTCTTGAGAATAAAGACATAGAAACTATAGGATTATATATTACTCCAAAAAATAGGAAACTATAGCCACGACATACAGAGACTTTGAAATTTACTTATATTTTTCATCATTTTATATATCTTGCGCTATCAATAAATTCTAAAACCATGATCTTGTGCTCTCAACCATTTATCATACTTTTTCTTCTTCTCCTTTCTATCTTACTCTGTTATTCTTCTCCCGAGAGACTCTTTTTCATTCTTGTTCAACTACTTATACTCAAACTTAATTTCGGCTTCTATTGGAAGCTAGAGCTAGCATTAAAGACTCTTAATTAATACATGACTGTAAATTCACCAAACATGTTGACGTGCAGAACAAAATCACTAGTGAATAACTATAAAAAATCATGTACCATACTACTAACAAACAATATTTGGGAATTTGGGGTGGACTAATGCCTATACTTTTCTGAAATTGAAAAAGGATGATATAAGTGTATTGTCGAGATGATTCTATGGTTGTCGTTCAAAATGCGAAGTAAACAATTATTATTATATTTATGTTCACCAACCACAAATTAATTAGTTATGCTAATTAAATATAGTTACTGTTAAATTTACAAATCAATAACAATTAATATAATTTTATAATTATTAAGCTATTTTTTTAAATTAAATTCTATACATTATGTATTTAACCTAGTTTCATCCTTTCATCACCTTGATTCAATTTCCACATAGAATCTTTATGTTAAGATATGTGAAAAACTTTCAGCAAAATTAGATCAGAAAATGGGTGTTCTTTCGAACAATCTTGGATAATGTTTGAAACATTTTGTTGGAAAGTGCTTTGTGAGTCTATAAAATGGAAATTCATACACCTCGACATAGGCCACTCAATAGATAGAAAAATCCATAGAAAGAAATTCATAAATGCAGTAGGGAACTAATAAACCTCTAATTAAACAATCACATTATAAATATTTTATAATGTTTATAAAATTTCTCTTTCTTGAGTTGCGACCTATCATAATTTATTGTTTTCATAGACTTGTCTACAACCAAATTAAAACTATGGAACAATCCTTTCTTGTTGCATAATAGGAAATATCCCTGTTTCAATTGAAACATATGAAAATGAAAATGTTTAAAAAGGAACGTGCATATAATTTTAATTTGAAGAATATCAAGCTTGAAGGAAATAAAAGCAAGCACTATAAGAAAACGGGTATTTTAGCCTCACATTAGTATGATTATTTGTCAAGGATTTGAGAAATCCTTAATTTTTAAAGAGTGCTGATAATGTGGAGATAGGCAAGTGGTGCTAATATTTATTATGCAAAAGTCTTGTTTGTAAAAAAGTTAATTTTAGTTTTAAGTGAATATGTGGCATTTGTAGCTATATGGTGCAAACCAACAAAAACAATCTTAGGTGGATTGAGATGTTGTAATGAAAAACACAAAAACCTTGATCCAGCACTCACGGATAATTTTAATGCAAAACACCAAAATTATTAATATTATTAATATACACAAACTTGTATTAGGTGCAAAGCACCATAATATAATAAATGGTACCTACACACACACACACATAGACGTGTGCCCCTAAAATATGTGTATTGAAACATTTTATTATAGTTTATATGGTTTTACCCCATCAGTAAAAAAATTAATAATTCAATATGTAATATCCCGAAGTTTTGACCTAACACTTATAGGCATATGCTTATTGATTATGATGATTATCTTGATGTTTTATTTTTATATTGGATCGAAGACCCCATTGCATATGAAGATGATGATTTGTTTTATGTGTTGGGCATAAGCAAATTAATGTTTATATATATATATATATATATATATATGCTTGTTTTTGTTGGGCATGGACCCTGAAGCACATCATTGATAAGATGTTTTCTGTCGAGTGAGAAGCTATGGAGCACTTGAGTGATTGATGATTTGTGTTGAGAGGGAATATCTAGAGAACTTGAGTGATTGATGATTTGTGTTGAGTGGAAAGCTCTGGAGCACTTGAGTGGTTGATAATTTGTGTTGAGTGAGGAGCTCTCAATCACTTGAGTACTTAACTTTGTGTTGAGCAAGAACCTCTGAAACACATGAAAAGATAATTGGAAGTGTTGGGAATAAGCCCTGGAGCATTCCATGTTGATGTTGAGCATAAGATATGGAGCATCAGATCGTTGGCCATTGTATCCCTAAGTGTATTGTACAAGTACATCCTAGCATTAGTGTTGAGCGAGGAGCTCTGGAATTTGTAACATTTCCAAGCCAACAACTTTTTTTTTTCCTTTAAACATATCTACTCAAAACTTTAATGCAACAACATGCTACTGCTATCTTCAGAAAGGTTCCTCTAGTTTTACTATCAAGAAATATCTGTAGCATCTATTTATGACACTTCCTTTTATATGAAGTCAAAATCTATGGCTAAAATGCGTTATGCATTGTCATCTCTAAAAGTCCTTTTGATTACATCCTTTGAGTAAAAGGTATTAACTTGTAACTATGACACGCCGTACTTTTATTTGTACTAAGATTTCTATTGATAACATAACCCAAACATATATTGATAACATAGCCCAAACATATTATCCCTTCTAGTTTTTACATGATTAATGGCGAAATACTTAGGTGCAGCATTTAAATTTGTGATTTGATTACATACTCAAATATTCCTTTAACCATATTTTACATATATTAACTTTTGACTAACATATGGGTCTCTTAAGGGATTAAAAATAATTATTTTAATAGTTAATCTTTAGCCACAATGTATCTATCATCAAAGATAGTTAGTTATAGGACTACCATCCCCTTACGCAAGAATGCTCTATTTGATAGACTATTCATTTATTTTCTAATTATTGAATCATATGAAGTGTACTTTCATTCATATCAATAGCATATTTTATAACCTTTAATCGCTCAAAATTTTAGTCTTGTGGATGACAATTTCCTCAATGTAATTCCCCTAAATTATTATTCATAACCACAAGCATTTCATCATCATAGTGCCTTGAAATGAACTACTGTGCGGACAACAAATCATTATGATAACATTAACATTCATTGATTATCATTTATAAAGGTAATTAGTCAATTGAGAAGGTTGCAAAACAAAATGCTCAATACACAACAAATAAGGAAATGAAACATTTAGACACAAATAAGAGGAATGCCAATACACATGGTTCACCCAATCCATGGGCTACGTCCACCAAACTGTCATAACCTGTGAAATTTATTTTATTAAAAGGTTGCAATCCACCACAATTTAAGCATTCAACCCTCACTTTCTCTAAAGCTAGGTCATACAATCATATCTAGAAATGGTCAAAAATGCAACAAGGAACTCCACCCTCAACGCCCCTGACAATTCATTCGGCTACCTGTAAGTGGAATTCTGTCCTCCTTCGAAGAAAGATTTATAGATTAGTGTACACTAATGATTACATCGCCACATTTTAGTAAAAATTGACAAAATGATTCTTAATGTTAACAAACTATAAAGGGACAAATAATCATAGTCCATCGGTAGTACCTACCTCGATTCCCACATATAATATATATATATATATATATTAAATAAAAAATTGCAGGGTTTGCAACTAAGTCTAACACTGGAATATTCATTCCAGCGGCATTACGTCCAAAGAACAAATAAGAAACACTCAAGTTTCGACCCAATCATACAACACCACAGGGGTTATCTTTTTGGAGGTGTGAACAACCTTAGGAAATCCACAGATCTAAGTGCCTGTCCGGAATGAAATATAAAATCTACAGATGCGAAATGAAACATTGTGCTGCTGAAAATGGATAGCATGCATCGTCCAAATGGCTATGTCATCATGCACGAATCCTCCTAATTTGTGAGTAGAATACTAAATATCACACCTTCTATGAGATGGGATTGTTGGACAGAGGACAGTAAAAAAATATTAAAGAAATATTATGATTGGTAAGAAGATGTTTCGGCAATCCTCTATACTATAACAACACAACTAGGTTGCTATTTCTCACACTTCAATTGTGGATGTGAGTCTTTTTGTGAAATTACATAATAATAATAATCCACATCATCTAAAAGGGTATTCAGATATGTCATTGTTTAATTAGTATGCTATTTCAGATAATTTTCCTACCATGTGGTGCATTGAGGTTGAACTTCTGAAGGGATGGGCCACTACAACTCGTACTCCTTTTTGGTTCTACAAATTAGAACCTTTTTCTTATTGGCTCTGTGACCATTGGAAAGTGCCACTTCAATTGCATGTAGAGGCTGGAAATTGTATGTTGCAAATGGCAAGCTGTAATGTCCCTGTGGGCCTTTGATGCCAATATGTGCGAAAAAATGATAGAGTTTTTTTATTTTTTATTTTTTATTGTACAGCTACTACCACATGAGTCAATACCATTAGCGGCATATTTACCTGGTACCTCACATAAACATGTCCCTCCATAAATTCGGAATGTCAAAACCCTTGCATTGTAAAGAGGTTCATTGAACAATGTTTCTTTAATGTAGACTCAAATGTAGCTCCCGAAGGTAATACTCATAACCACACACATTGCATTATTACAATGACTTGCAAATGACTTAGTATACGCACATGGAATCATTATGATAAAAATAACATGCTTTAAACCTTTTTTTTTTACGGAAACGCAATCCATGTTCCCAGCAGGTTCATATGTACATGAAGGAAAACAAAAGATATTTAAACATAATGCAAAGAGAGGGCCATAAGACATCATAAAGAAAAACAATGAAATGTTTATACATAGTTCTGCATTCTACCGATCTGACACTCAATCCACTCAAAGGAGTCAACAACAATGCAATACACCCGAATTTCACTTATACAGCATTCCAAACTACTCATTCCAAGGTTCGGATGCAGTCAGAGTCTTTATGGATAAAGATGCAACTAACTTATATATGCTGATCTCAAATAAGAATTCATCCACACAGATATTATTTAACCTACAAGTAGATCTCAAACACACGGTTTTTCACCCAAAACACAGCTAGCAAATGATGTGTATTCCGATCTTAAATTTCACTTTATGCAGCCTTCAAGTCGCAGAAATATCATAAACAAATATGGGCTGTAGATTCTCCCAAATCCATCACCAATGGTAAATAGATGAACTCAGCTTCTCAAATCGCATTCAAAAGAATAGGATATCGCATTCCACTATTTATAAAATGAAAGAAGTATTTGTACTCTTTGTTTAATACAAATAACAGCCACATAATACATAAATCAAATCGCAGCCATCAATCAAGATTTCTTATAATCTCTTTTCAGATACATTCGAGGAGGTCATAAAAAAAAAATCGCAATCATCGATTTAAAAATGTAGACATAAAGGAAGAATCGAGACCTCATACAGATCACCGGTATAAATCCTTAACCTTTAATCGTAATGCAGTAAATCAGAACAGATTTAACATTTAAGTTTTTCATTAACATCACAAGCATATCCAACCACAATAAAACTGTGATATCGCAGTAGGTTCCATGCAACACTGGTAACTATAAACCAAAATGTAGACGAATAGTTTGGAATAATACCCTGCGCATACCAGCACTCAATTGCAATAACTTTTCTCTCGAATGCTCTTCTACAATAGCAGTTAAAGTTGTAGAACAGCATGATATGTATGAATTCAATCTATTAGCCAGGTTGCAAATTAACATTCAGGTACACAAACAAAATCTACTATCAAGTTGCAGATCAGCATCACAAGTTAATGACAGGAAAAACATTGAGAGAGTAAACATTGAGGCGCATGAAAAATGAGATAGACAAAGGATGTACGTGGTTCAACCCAACCCTGGGGCTACGTCCACCAAAGGGTGTCGCATGCCTGCGACATTTATTTTATTAAAAGGTTACAATCTGCAACGGAATGTTGCCTTCGTTTCCCAATGATCCTCACTGGATCACATTTAGGGGATACTCCACTGGAACTCAATCTGTCCAAACTTTAAGTAGATACAAATATATCCCTGCATCTTTAACTTTTCTAGAGACCGGCAGGGATGATTTTAAGGAACCATACTTATTTAAAAGTGTATAAATGTTGGCGAATCTTACCAATTCTTAAAACACCAACTATAAAATGTTTGGCTATATTTTTCAAAAAATATTTTAATTTCCAAGGATTTTATATCATTTATATAATAAATTGGCGATTTTTAGGGTGAAAAAAGTTTACCCCATCAAAATTGGGCGAAACAGGGCTTCAAAAATTACAAAATGGCGAATCTTTTTTTGCAGAAAACCCCCTAAAAATAGCCCATGGGCTAAATTTCGCCCCTAAAATTATCCCTGGAGACCGGGCAGCTGATAAATACATACATGCATGATTCTTCTTTACATTCAAAAATATTTCAAAGGTGGCTCCTTGATTTACCCAAAAATTCTGAAGGAAACTCACACAAACAACCCATTAGAGAAATTACAAAAGGTCACAGTGGTGGCTCATTAGGAGAGATCAAACTCCCATCAGAAGAGGTCGAATAGCTGACACTATCGAACCCCATACTCAGCTTATACTAACATTTCCTCGCTCCAAGGTTCAGCTTGTAGTTACATTACTAAAGGTTCTTGCCAGAGAAGGTTAAAACGTCTAGGACAACCATCTAAGAGGCACTGTTCCAAAGGCAATAAGGCGATACATCTTCCAGGACAAAATATTTCAGAACGCGAGGCCATCTGGCTATGTGGAAAAACTACTAATATCAAGATCTTCTCATAGGGGAGTTTTTTATGCACCTTTATAAATTTAGGTTAGTTCAGCCTATTTGAAGAGTCCGTTTCACCCTACCTTACGCATTGTGAAAGCATCGTTTCCTCAAGTCACAATTGTGGTGTCTGGTGGGCTTTTAACTTAAACAGAACGATTTTCTTACGGTGAGGGGATCCAAAGAACAATCATACACTGTGCAATTACCAATCGTGGCATCCAAAACCAAGTGGGTTTTCAGAAACACAAAAACGTAGGGAGCGTAGGCCGAAACACAGTATCAACTTATACCCACCTCATCTCAAAATATGGAGAAGAAGCTTAAAAACATGGAGAACAGCATTAATGTCTCGCGTGGGACATACACATAATAATGCATTAATGTACAGAGTTAATTGATTCCTGTAGGCAAAAACCAATCATTTTGTGCAGACGAGATTGCTGGGTGTCTGATTGATTGCTGTGATGGTAAGGTCACCGCTGTATCTTCCACAGCAAATGGCCGCCAGGCCCGCGTTACTTTTCGTAGAGAGCAGGTTCTTTATCCTTTGGATGTTTGACATCTATTACTTACTTATGAAGACAGAATATATGTCATCTCAAATATGTAACGGGAAGGAAAAAGCTCATTACGCAGTGGATTTTTAAGTCAAGGCAATGGGCCGAGAGGAATCATTCATTTAGGCTGAGCAAACAAGCAAGGTCACCCTTCCCAAACTCAGTTCTCAATGGGGCAAGGATAACACTCCGGCAGACTAAAATGCATACCTCCAGAATAGACCAAAATATAAGACGGCAATGTTTGTAACATTCAGATTTAATACAGAAAAGAAAAGAAGTCTCTGTCCATATTTAAATCATTTATACCGCAAGTTATAAAACTTCTGGATAGGTCGCCACGCAGCAACAAGCTTATATAGAAGAAAAAAAAAACCTCATCAAACAACATACCGGTAGATCTGCGTCTCCTCCCGATGTGTGTAACGTTCTTCCCTTTGAGCATTCCCATTTCTTCCAGCCATTGATCCCGTGGACTCTCCTTATCAGAGAAACAATCAGTGACCTACCCAAGAGGGTTTTGGTGTTACCACTAGTGAAGCGAGCTATCTGGAGAAAGCCCAAAAACCGCCCCCCCCCCTTTTCCCCAAAGTCATCTTTTATCAGGGTAAAGAATCTCAATGGGTCTTTATTCGCCCCCCCCCCCCAATCAATGGCTACGACTCCAGCAATTAAAATAACTATTGAACGTTAGAATTCACACCAAAGCAAATTCAGGGTTTTCAGCATATTCAACGACTCTGAATCCGGGTAAATATAAATGGATGGCCCAGTCAGAAAACGGGGAATGAGTTAATGGCATTCAGCACCGCCCACTAAGTCAGCTGGTATAACGTCCCCTTACTGATCAATTCAAACCAGCCCTAAAAACGCCTTTGCTATCTAAAAGCTGAAATCCAGGGAGCTCAAATAGCATTCATGATTTTTTTCCTCCACCAATCAACCAAACAAGGCATAGTGATATAAGGAAATCCAAAACATCCACACGCCGTGCAGGGTCGTAGCTCTTGTTCTCCGTTATCTTATTTTTATTATGATTATGATTTTCATCTCTATTATTAATATGCCATTATGTTATAGATGAACTATTTTGCAAAGCTTGTATATCACAAGTATAATTTTATATGTCTCTAATATCTATATATACTTATAGATATTACACTTCAGTAATATACATACAGGATTCCGCATG
>LPNX010826718.1:0-10897 GCA_001517045.1 Pseudotsuga menziesii
CTTAGGGTCTAATACCATAGTGTCAAGGTGTTTAGGCTTAAGCACCATGGCATACAAAGTATGCCATGTAAATCTCTCGAATTATCAATCCAAAGCTCGACGTTCAAACCACTCATAACCTTCCAATAAAAGAACATAAGAAATGTTAAAATAGAATATATAGTAAAAATATACATAGCCCGAAAAGATATTGATGACATCTAAAAACGACTAATTTAAGACCATAATGAGGAACAATCAATGTACAGGAAATTTAGTCGTAGTGGCTAAATTGATGATAACAACACTTACCAAGTTAAAAAAAAACAAGGCCATAGGAAACGTGATAACTAGTAGCAGGTTATCAACGACCAAGGCTATCAACACACTATACATCTAATCACATCACAACTAATGAAATCCATAAACAAAAGAGAAAGGTGCCTTAGTTTGATTGAACTAGGTACGCGTGCGTAACCAAGAAATACCTTACCTCTCACATTGTCATGGGAGAACTAGTCGTGCCACTCCACCACTTTATTCCCATCAACAAAGTTAAGTTAGTTTATACTTAATAAACAAAGAACACATGTTCAGATGTAAATCAATGAACTATACAATTCACTAACTCACCGATAGTAATAACTAAGATGTACAAATAGTTTAAATAACAGAATTAAGAAATAAGAAGTAAACAAACTAATAATCATTGAATGGACAAGAGAGTATGAGCATTTTCTGAAGAGATTGAAAGTTAAGTAGTGCATGTAATTCCGCATGACTAATAATGATCCCATCTCGGTAGTTTTTACTAGCCTATAATTTTTTTTTCTATTTTTTTTCAAGTTTTGGGGACATTACATTTTTAGAAAACAAATCGAATCTACGTGATACACATACCCTTAAGAAATCTACAACCAAATTCAATTTTACTTGTCACTAAATCTACTCATATCTGATTCAAAGATTGTGTTTCACCAACTTCAACACATGGGTATTAAAGTCAAGGAAAAATTATAATCAAGGATATAATTTATTAATTAAAATGCCCAAATATCCTCTTAAACAATGAATTTTTCCAAAACCAAAGCATGGAAATAAGTCCTTCCGAGATGGCAACCGAGTGTCTCTAAACATAAAAATTCAAATCTAAAAATGTTTTTCACCCGAAACGCTTACACTTACTTCATAACTGTGATTTCAATTGATGAACAAAGGACTAAATATTTCTTCTCCAGGATCTAAATACCCTATGGGTCGTAGCACGAATCACACCATTGAACCATATCAATTATTAGAAATACAATTCATAACAATGTGGTTGTAAGGCCATTCAATGTGATCCATAATCATTTATAAACAAACTACAAGGTCTTAACCAACATACCTCTAAGTGTGGAAAGACGGTTTTTCGAAGGTTATTTTGAAAAAGTTGAAAGGAAACACACAATATGCAATCCACAAGTGTGGAAGGATAAATGCAGAATGTTAATTCTAAAAAGTTGATAGGCATCACGAAATCCACAATTCACAATTACTGAAGGATAACGATGAAAGGCTATTTCAAAAAGTTGAAAGGGAAAGCTCAATCCACAACCCATAATTAAAGAGTTTAATGATGTGTGTGTTTGTGTGTGTACGGATTTTGGAGGTGTGTGACGAAAATATTGGAATTGAAAAACCATTTCTAATATTGTAAAAACTTTAAAGTAATTTAATACATAAGTATTTCAATGATAAATTTTAATATTTTTCCCCAAAAAATTGTCATTTAAAAAAAATTATAAAGTTATAAAATTTATATAAATATAATAAGAATCAATAACATTTAATAAAATAAATACTAAAATAAAAATTAATATCTTTATTTAAATGGCCACCATAGTAAAAAATATATATTTTTTCACATTAAAAAAAATGTCTTGTTAGTCCCTTGAAACCAAAACCAAACCAAAGATAACATCAAAATTACATTAGTTTTCATAAAAATATCAAGCTTATAAACAACCCTCCTAACAAATAAAGTTTTTATCATTGAAAAAAATATTGTATTTTTACTCGGGAATCAGTAACTCTTCTGGTGGGTCCACACAGCGTGCAAGCATGGGGCCACCTCTTTTACAACATTCTATTTTGTGGGTCCACACAGTCGACAAGTATGGGGCCACCTCCTTTACAGAATTCCTTGATTTACATGGCACTTGCTAGTCAATGTGGGGCCACCTCCTTTACAACATTCCTTGATTTACATGGCACTTGCTAGTCAATGTGGGGCCACCTCCTTTACAACATTCCTTGATTTGCACGGCACTTGCGAGTCAATTTACATCCCTGCGCGCTTTTTGAAAAATATATTTTATTAAGCATTTATTATTCAAATTTGTTATTTTACTAAACATTTAGGAACATTGTATCATTTAAAACCAATATATTTTATTAAGCATTTATTATTCAAATTTTTTATTTTATTAAACATTTAGAAACATTGCATTATTTAAAACCATATTTTATTACACAAGGTAAAATTAACCAAATATTTTATTTTTATGGACATTGTATCATTTAAAACCATCTTTTATTAACAAGAAAGAAAATTTAACCAAAATACAATTCTCATTTGAAGATTTCCCTAATAAATTATTTAGGGATATCCATAATTTCAGAAATTTCAAAAGAGACGTATCTAGTCATTTAGAATCCCACAATTTTTATAACACACATCTTTCCAAGATGGGACAAATCTAGGGTTTTAAGAATCCTTCAAGTTTTGCCTGATATTTGGTATCGAAATAAGTTACCAAACAACGATAACTCACAACTCACTGCATGGTGATGGATAACTCGACAACTCGACAACTCACTGCATGGTGATCTCCATTTACAGTTAAAATCTGGTGCATGTAACTTCTCAGTTGTTTCTCCCAATCTTGGATGTTGACGTTATTTTCTGCAATCTGATCCCTTCCATTCTCTCCTATTTAATACCACCACTAGGGCATGCAATTCTCTCAATCAATATCTACACATCGCCTTCTTCTCAAGAAAGTTCAAGAAAAAGCTCAAGAAAGCAGAGAAATGGCAGAAGGCCAATCTAGTCACACAAGCAATAGCTAGAATTCAACGAATGAACAAATAGATTTATTGGAAGCGACATACAGTCAAGGGATCCACATTGCCACCCGCGATCAAATAGATCAAATCGCTAGTCGACTGCGAGTGTATGGCAACATTGAAGGGAAGAATGTGTTTTACTGGTTTCAAAACCGTAAAGCTCGCGAGAAGCAGAGACAGAAACAAGAGAGAATGGCATCCATCAATCCCTTTCAAGAACCTTCCTTGGGAAAGAAATCACGCAAAAATAGTAAGAAGCTCTACGATATCTGCTTCAATCTTCGAAATAAAATCACAAACATTTCATTTCACTATAACTAAATCTAGTAGTTTTCTATTTCCTCATTAGTTTATTGTTGCAATGCATTTGTGTTTGCTGTCTCTAATACTTCAGAGCTTTGTTGCAAGAAATTTTCTCTACAGATCAGAAATCGGCCGTTATCATGGCAGAGATAATGAGTTAATAAGAGCATTTGTTTTTCCATCTTTTAATTTCTAACTATCTATGAATGCATTATTGAATATCAATCAGTGTTGCTACAAATGAACTATTTAAAGATCCCTAACATTAGGTGGGTTCTGAGTGGCTTAGATACATGTTAGTAGTACAACAAATAAGACAACAAATGCTGACAATTTATGCGAACCTCCGACGCTAGGGTTATTTCCATTGCATCCAACTGGTATGGATCATGCAAATCCGCAGTCAGTCATGAAGTGGAGAAATGAGTGCAGATCTGATGAATATATTGATGAACAAAATGATCCGGGGTTAGGTTGGGGGAATTTTCATAATTTTTTCCATTTCATCCCTCGCCATCCTTGCAAGTAATGGAAGCTATGCTTAGATATATTCTACAGAAATACATTGTATGCGTTAGTGTGATGAATCTCCATGCCAATTGTTGCCTCTTCATTTTGTCTGTGCATGGCAACTATTGTACAATTTGATTTTTCTTTTCTTGAAATTAGTGGAATCTTAATATGTAGGAATAGGAATTGGTTTTCTTCATGAAATTTCTTGATGCTTGCGCTCTGAGGTCTTCCTCTAGACATCCTTTAGCTTTTAAGAGGACGCCAAGCGGATGCAACCATTGGGATATCGGTAGACATGTTCCATTTGTCATGTAACAAAAGTTGTTGTGTAATGTACTTGATTTTGCTTGAATTCATGAAATCATGTAAAAGCAAATTTAAGAAGTTGCAAGGCTCCTGAAATGTAAAGCTTATCATAGTCTTGCTGGTATTTTGCTTAAAGCTTTGATTCGAGGCTCGACTTTCTCTCTTTCCATCCTTAATTGTTATGGCCCTTATCTTAACCGTGACTCCTTCTGGAATGTTGTATCCTCTCGCGGTCTTCTCTCATTCCCAAACCTTATCCTCGCTAGAGATCTGAACTTTACTTTAAATGTCTCAGAGATTTGGGGCAATAAAGCCCAACTTGACCCCTTGGGCCCCTTTTTTTCAAGATCCTCTCTCATCACCGATTAGTGGATGTGGCTCCCTCTTATGCAGGACCTACTTGGAGGAATGGTAGGATGGGGGAAGAAGGCATCTCCAAAAGACTTGATCGTCTTTTGTTATCAAATCAGCTCATAAGCTCTCTTCCCAGACATAGGGTTTGGGCCCATGGATGTGGGATTTCAGATCACTTCCATGTATTGTTTGTATGGATGAATCAACAAAACCCTTGTGCTTACCCCTTCAAATTCAATGAATCTTGGCTAGGGAATGAGGATTTTATCCATATGATTTGAACTAAATGGCTGCTTATCTATTCGACTGATCAAATGGATGATATGAAGGATCTATCATTCAAACTATGCTTGCTAAAAGAAAAAGTGAAGTCTTGGAAAAAAATGGAAGCGAAAAAGATGAAAGAAAAATCTACCTACTTGGAGGATGAAATTCATGCTGTACTAAATCTTACTCAATCTGCTATTCTAAATAATGAATAGCAGGGCACACTGAATTCTCTTAAAGTTGATCTACAAAAAATATTGGATCATGAGCTGTACTCTGCAAGACTTCAAAGCAGAGTCACATGGGCTATGAATGGGGATGCCAATACCAAATATTTCCATGCTGTAGCATTAGCTAGAAGAAACCATAATTCCATCTCAAGTTTACAAGTTGAGGAGGGATCCTGGGTCTCGGATGATCAGAGCATCAAACTTCTTGGGGTTCGCTACTTTAAAAACATTTTTGCTGATGATCATTTGACAAATCTTTCTGCTCATCTCAAGGTTATTCGTCTTTTTCCTTCCTATATCAGCAAGGAAGAAGAATAGGCCTTTACTAAGCTTGTCACTCTCTCGGAAGTAGAGAGGGCCCTTAAAACTTTCAAAAAAGATAAGGCCCCAGGCCTTGATGGCTGGCCAGTCGAATTCTACTTGACTTTTTATGATCTTCTCGGACCTCTCCTCATCAATATGGTGGAATCCTCAAGAAAAATGGGCAGTGTGGCCCCTTCTCTTAACTCCACCTTTTTAGCTCTTATCCCAAAAGTAGAGCGTCCTCTCTCTTTCGCTAACTTTCGACCTATTTCCCTCTGTAATCTTTGCTATAAGTTAATCTCAAAAGTAGCGGCCCTAAGACTCAAACCATTCTTATACTCTTCTATATCTCCTCAGCAATTCAGCTTCCTAAAAAATCGTCAGATCCTTGAGCCCATAGCCATCACACAGGAAGCCCTTCATTCTGTCAAAACAAAAAAGAGATGTGCTCTCATCCTCAAGTTGGATTTGGAAAAGGCCTTTGACAGGGTTAATTGGACTTACATCCGTCTTTTAATTATTCAAATTGAGGTTCCTCTTGTGGGGGTAAACTGGATAATGGGCTGCATTACATCTTCAAATTTCACTGTCCTTGTAAATGGATCTCCTTCTTCCTTCTTTTCGGCTTCACGTGGAATCAGGCAGGGCTGTCCATTGTCTCCTCTGTTGTTCATCCTGGTTATCAAAGGTCTTAGCCTCCTGATTGAATATGCCAAGAGAAATGGTAAAATTAAAGGGATCAAGATTTTGTCTCATCTCTTCCCCACTCACTTACTTTTCGCAGATGGTGTGATCTTCTTTGGCTTGGGTACTTTTGAGGAATGGATTGCTTTCAAATTTTTACTCGACACTTTTTGTGAAGCCTCTAGCATGTGCATCAATATAGCTAAATCCATTTTTCTCCATAATGACTTGGATTTTTCCCTCCTCGAAAGAATCACAGGTCTACTTCTGTACAGATTTGCACACCTTAATCAAGGTTTCAACTATCTTGGTTACTTCCTCAAGCCCTCGGGTTATCTCGTCAAGGATTGGCATTGGCTTATTTCTAAATTTGAGAAGCGTATCTCTCATTGGACCTATAGGCTCTTGTCTATGGGAGGTCAACTTGTCCTCATTTGATCAGTACTATCGAGCATACCTGTCTTCTGGATGGCCCTTGTTTCGAGTCCATCCTCAATCCTTGAAAAACTCAGAAAACTGATTTTCTCTTTCCTTTGGGGCTCCTCAACACAAAAGAAAAAATTTCACCTCGTAGACTGGCATCTACTTGCTCGACCTATTTCTTTAGGTGGATAGGGTATCAAACATCTCCCTAGTTTTAGTTTATCTTTGAGAATGAAGAGCTTCTGGATTTCTTTAAACAGTGATGGCATCTGGCACTAACTCCTCTCTGTAAAATTTACGAAGAAGCTGCCCTTGCATGCATGGCTCAAAGAGAAATGTTTCTTTATACAAAATGCCTCGAGTATTTGGAAAGTCTTCCTAAAACTTTTCATTGGATTGGTAAAGGGATCCTTTGGCAAGTTGGCAATGGGTCAGATATCCGTTTGGGAGTGGATCCTGTAGTTGGTTTGGGAAACTCTTTTTTTCTCCCAGATGAGTTAAGATCGTATCTTGAAGATTATGGGATTAATACATTAGCTCAAGCAAGGAATAAAACTTCATGTGCTGCTGGTTACTGGTTTACGGCGGAGGAATTTGATCTATGTGGAGATTGGAAATATCTTTGGGAAAACTATATCAAAGGGCTGGAATATAACATAATTCGCCTTAAAGATCTCTGTGATACGCTTCTCTTGTCACATAGAAACTATGTGGGCACAATAAGTGCAGCAAAAGGATATGATTGTATCTCTTTGATCAGTAATTTAGAAGAACAAAACCCTGTTATTGATATCCTATAGACTCTTAACATTCTTACAAAATTAGCCTGTTTCATCTGGCTGTTAGAAAAAGGAAAAAATCTTACATGGGAGTAGCTTCAAACCCGTGGGTTTCATGGTCCGAGCCGTTGTGTTCTATGTGAGAAGAATATAGAGGATATCCATCATCTATTTTTGGTTTGCCCCTTTATAGTGAATATCTTCTCCCATGTTGCAGCTCGGTTTGGGTTCTCTTCTACCATATCCAACTCTGTCACTTCCTTTCTGGTGCATTGATACAGCACCACTGCGCGTTCAGCCTCTTTCATACAGTTGCCCCTCTTTATATTCTGGTGCATTTGGATTATCCAGAATAAATGTCTTTTTGAAGATTTGAAGCCTTCGTTTCATTCTCTCATCTCGAGGGTTGAGAGTTTACTAAATCTCTATCTTGTTCCTAAAAAAATACGAAAAAAACGGATTATCGGTCGTAAGCCTCTAAAGGTATTTCCATGTGTATTTTTTGATGGGGATGCTGCAAATAATTTAGGAGGCCCACGATTTGTGATCTATCTAAATGATAACCATTATTTTAGCTTCTCTTTGGGCTGTGGATGTAGCACGAATACAAGAGCGGAATTATTGGCTCTCTGGGCTATTCTAAGAGTAAGTTTATTAATGGGACTTACCATTCACTTGATATTTGGAGACTCTATGGTTATTATTTCATAACTCAACAGACTTTCTGCCCTTGATATTCCTTCTTTGAGGCATTGGTGCGACGATATTAAAAATATGCTCCATCTTGACCCTCCAATGATCTTCAAGCATATATTCCGAGAGCATAACTCGCTGGCAGACGGCCTCTCTAAATAGGCTCTGAATTTGGATATGGGATATGGACCATTCTTTGAAACATTGGATGGAATGGTCATAGCACACGACCATTTTGTGGTTTTTTAGCTGCTGATTCCCAATTGTATTTTAGCATTTGATTTGTACATTCTTGTCTGTTATGTTTGAGACTTTCATCCAACAAGTTTTTCTCAGGAATGTCTGTTTGATATCACCTCCAATATTCTCTGTATTTTTGACCCGATATATCAGGGATGATGACAAAAGTCTGCTATGATCAAACTTTCTATGTTCTTCTGTTTTGGATAGATTTGCAGGCATGATAATTGTATGTTATGATTATTGGTCTCTTCTTGTTTCTAGCTGACATGATAGTTGATATATGTATATTATGTATTTTGATTCTAATGAATATCAAAGACTGCTATTTTTTCCTCTCAAAAAAAAAAAGTTGCAAGGCTCATTATGTTTGACAATTTCGAAGTAACTTTCAAACACTCGTCTTACTTTAAAATATCATTTGGAGGTAATTGTAGTTATATCTAACCTACTTTGTGATCTTAATCCATAAATCGAGGCAACGATCTTAATACAAAGGCCAAAGGAGCCTTATATCTAGGTAACCATCATTGAAAAATGAAAAATGTTGTGAGGAATCAATATCGCTATGGCAGATTGAGAAAAAAGAAAAGCAAGACAAGAATTATCTTTATTAATTCATGGTATTTGTTATAACTTAGGCTTGTGTGTAAAAAACACTAACAGAATGCTATGAAAAAAATGGATCTAACTTAAACCTGTTCAAAAGGGTAGTAATCAAGCGTGTTTTGCTGCTGCTATAATTGCTTCAACTATTTTATTGCAATTAAGGATAGATACTGATATCTGCTAAATGGCCCCAAACTTTATAATATTTAGTTTTTTTTATCAATGATTTCACTCTCTAGACTGAGATTGCAATTGATTTATTAAATGATCACTTTATGCATATATCAGAAATACCCACAATAGCAGTAGCCAACTGCAATAAACTCTAAAGACTCAAAAGTACTTAGAGTCTTCCCACCCATCATCAAATTAAGTAATGATCCTTATTTATAATAAGAACCTTACCACATCCACATAACTTATTAGAAGAGGCAGTGTAAGAAAGAAAACATGTGATAAGAAATATAAATCTCGAGCATATAAAAAATTTGACTTTTTAGTTTGCTTCAATTATACAAAACCTTTGACTTCTTAATTTCTTTTATCTTATGTAGTCTTATATTTTTTTAAGTACAAAACATGAATTTTGGAGAAATGTTTCCAAACATTACCTTATTCTTGATGTTCCAAATTGACCAAAAGATAAAAATTGAAAAAAGTTTATAAAAAACTAATACTTGAAACTATAGTCTAAAAGTTTCATCCAAAGAGGCATCCCCAAGAAAAGCTGAAACATAACAATTAACAATTCCTTCACAAAAGTCCAAACCTAAAACCTTAATGCTGAAAAGAACCTCTACAAAAATATGGACAACCAATCAATATCTTGTTTATACAAAATACAAAAGATGGAACCTCCTACCCTTTCTTTATAATATTTTGACAGGTTAAAAGGTTGTTTTTCATAGACAATCACCAAAAACATTTTAATTTTTTCTAAATAATACTCCAAAGCTTTCCATATAACCAATTGATATCATTCTTGTTCCAATTTAGTAATTTGGCCATACCTTAGGAAATAGTTGGTATTGGCATATTTTCAAGCTTTCTCCCTTATTAATTTTAATATTGGGAATTCAAAGAGTATTTTATATTTTATATTTTTCAGATATAGAAGTAAATATTAAATTTTGTATTTATTAATATTAAAATGAAGCATGAGTTTATGTTGCCAAATATATGTGGTGGTTAGTTTCGGATAGGACCCAATATCAAATGTGGAGAGTGTGAGAACTAAGGCATTAATATCAAGATGTGGAGATAAACATAAGACATGGTGTGCTTGTGTGGGGAAATTAGGGTTTAATTGGTAAAGAAAATAAGGTTGCGAGATGATTAAGAATTTAAATATAAAAGTTTTAAAACTTTTTAATGTTATTTTATAAAAATATTTATATAGTTAATGAATTTGTTAATAATAATATAACTTTAACTTTTAATTTTTAATTTTAGTTTTAACCTTAATTTAACTATAATTTTAATTTTAACTTTAATTTTAATTTTATTAAATTTAAGATCTTTACAATTATAATTTTTTATTTTAATTTTAAGTTAACTATAATTTTAATTTTAATTTTTTTAAATTTAGATTGTTATTTTATAAACAAATTTTATATTATTATAGAAAATTTTAAATTATAATTTTATTGTTAATTATAATATTATCCCCAATTTTAATTTTAATGTTCATTTAACTTTAATTTTAATTTAATTTAATTTTTAAATTTAATTTAATTTTCATCTTAAATATAAATTAAGATTGTTATTTTTAAAGATCTTTATATTGTTATTAAAATGTTTTAATTATAATTTAATGCTACTTTTAAATTTTAATTCATATTTAATTCTAAATTTGTTTTAAATATAATTTAATTTTAAAATTTAAAATTTTAATTTTTAAAAATTTTAAGATAGGTATGAGGGCCTTGAAATGAGTTGTCTTGTATATATATTTTCAATGTTAAAAGTTTTTATCTTTCTATTTTTTAAATTCTCATTAATCAATAAAAATATTATAAATTATTTAAATAAAAAATTGGAATAAATATAAATACTATATAAATTCTTTAATATAACTTTTCATTACTTTTAATATAAAAAAAT
>LPNX010826754.1:0-25791 GCA_001517045.1 Pseudotsuga menziesii
TAGATTGTTTATTTCTATTGCATATTGGAGAAGATTGATTTTTGGAGTCTAGCTGTCTGTTGTGGTACCCCAAGCCATAGGAATTTCTCTCCGTAACAGCTTGTTCATTTGTTTGGGAAACGGCATGCGATATAAGGTAAATAGGCCCAGTTTTGAATTGGGTTTTCAACAGTTTGAGTTAATCCCTCACGGGTTTCTCACAATCGTTCGTGCAAAAATATGTCTTCTACAGAGACGTGATTCTCCATTTTTGTAGTCTAGTTAGTTTTATGAACTGGCCCTTTTCTCCATAAATCCTCAAAATTCCCTCCATCTAGTGTTATTTTACTCATTGATGTCATTTATCCTTTGAAGATTATTCCACATGAAGAATGGTTTTTTCATATCACTGCAAAAAAGAAATCCAAAGACATGAATAAATAAAAGTGAAAAAATGAACTTCCATGTGAATCCACATATATGTTTTAAGACAGTAGTATAATACAATTTTCCTCTTTTCAATAAATGATATTTTATTCTTTTAATGTGTAGATATAAAGGCATCATCAAAAGTTTAAATATAAAATGTTTAAAATAAATTAGATTTTGAGAAATATACTCCATCCTAGGAAAACGAAAGTATTTTTCTTTTGACACGATTATAGATTAAAAGAATTTTTACAATTATCAATATTTTTGAAGGGATCTATTGAATAAGATAGTGTTATTTAAAATTTCCATCTTCATGGTTATCGTGGAAAAAAGATTAAGAAAATGGTCGTTTTGAATATATATGCTCAAAACTAATTAGTAAAATTATTAAGATCAAAATTTCAATAAAAATGAGGAAACTCCCAATTTGTCACACTCGCTTATGTTGGCCAAAACCCACCAACAAAGCCTCATCAACAGGGGTTCTCGCTCTGTCGATGCCCAACCAGCACGATCTCCCTGAGCACTAGCCCAGATAGGTTTTACCCTGCCCAACAACACTCGCAGAGCGGATGAAGTCTCACCCGAGATGCTCAAGGGAAAGATGTCGGAACCAAGTTTCTACAGTAAGGAGAAGGATCTAGGGAAGCACTTGTTCATCATCTTAACTATTAGATATAGAAAAGCCTTTCATTAGATATCGCAGAATTCATCACAAATCTACCATTACAACCACAAATCTAGCATATTGTATCATTCATTCATTCATCGCAACAGTATTCATAAAACAGAGTTATCAGATAGTGACAGCATATAAAAATGGAAAAAGAGACATCGCAACATATGGAAATGGAAAAAGAACAACAATGATTTAGCTCAATATCCTTCGTATCATATTACTTTCTGCGTATAGATCCAAAAAACTAATTTTCTTTCCCCACAGCGAGAGAAAGATTGACCCGCAAGGTCGCATACAAATAACAAAAGATTCAATCTCTCAGTTGCTCTCACTTCCATATATCAAATTATGCAATTCTAATTCTATATATAGGCTTGCGCCTTTACATTTATGGTCCATTTCTAATTAACTCCTAATGGATTTAACCACTAATGACCTATATCCATGAAATGTGGTCAAGCGATACAAAAAGATGCATAAAATATTAAAAAACGGTTTGTTTTCCACCCATCGCACTATCTTTTCCTTGCACGGTGTTGCGTGAGCTTGCGCAACCTCCGCAGTGCTACGCAACTCACTTACCCCAAAACCCCTGCCAACAGACCCCCAATAGATTTTTGTGGCTCATTCTCGAGCCACGTCAGTTGGCCATGGTGTCTTCCATGATCCTAAAGAGCAAAAACTGTCACATATGCACAAGTGTGCAACTGTTTCCAGAGATGTCAACTCGCAACTAGTCATAATTGCTCCCTTCAATGTCAACTACAGTGGACCTTAGCAAACTACTAGACTTATGTAACCTGCAATGCCATCGTGCTCTAGCTTCTATGAATACTACATCATTGTCCATTTGCAGTCGTCCTTCAAGAAGTGTTTGGCACCCAAATCTGTAGCCCTGCATCTGTCCACTTGTTCCTTCCTTGCGTTCAAGCTCAGCCCAGTTCTTCCCACTTGGTCCGTTCACGCCCATCCCATGCTGTCTGAAGTGGAATCGGCTCCCTATTCCTGCAGACTTAGTCAAAAGGGGCAGAAACTCTGATCCCATATGAATTCCTCATGGATTTCTTAGTCGGCATCTCAGAACAACTGGGAAAATTATAGCCAAGGATGACCTCACTAGAGACTTCTGTCTCAACCAAACTAACCTGCATACTCACTACTTTTTCAACAATTTTTGATGAGACAACATTCTCACTCATAGGTTGCCCTGTATCAAGGGAGGCCTACATTTCCCCATCGACCACCGCTACCTTACACAGTGGAGCTTCCTTCAATGACTCAACCCAACTCTTATGAAACTTTTCTCAGTGTAGCACTTCCTAATGGGATTCATACTGCTAGCGGATTACAACTTATAACCCCAACTTTGGCATAGATTCCATCATGACTCACTCGGGTGCATCATTATGACTCAATCATTCATGTGTGTGCTAAATGCATCATTGATTCTGCCACCCTTCCATTCAGATTTGTTATCTGTTATCTCCTAAATAAATTAATCTTCAATAGGTCAAGATTTATTTTTGCATAGTGATCAAGATTTCATTGCACATTATGAAATATTTTTGTGTGTTTAATAAAGTTGGAATGCCTTGTACTCTTTTTCTTCATAAAATTCAAAGTTTAGCTTTAGGTGGCTTAGGTGATCATCTCAACTTTTCATTAGCCACCGAAAAGTACAGCTTTCGGCAACTTGAACATTGTACTTAGGACTACATTAACCACCGAAATCTCATTGACTCCACTTTTTAATGAAATTTTTTAAGAGCATCTTACAGTGGCTTAGGTGAACATCTCAATGGTTCATTAGTCACTGAAAAGTCCAAATTTCAGCAGCTTGAAAATTGGTACCAGGACTACCTTAACCACTGAAAGCTCCAAAAGGGGAAAATGGTTAGTGCATCTGTCACAATCAGACAGCATCAGCATGGAAAGCATTAGCATCAAGTCGTTAACTGTTGAAAAGACCAGATCTGCACTTAATAATGAGTTGGTAGGAGGCCTCATTTTAAAAGAAAGGTGACATATCTGAACCCTATCCCTCTCATCCCTACACCTGTCCTGTGACTGTAATTGAACCACCACAAAGCATTAAAATCCATCTAGAATAATTACAACACTGGTGAGCTCATGGGTCTCATCAGAATTTACTATAAATTTGCTCAAATCCCAATTGAACAACTAGTCCCCTCAAAATTAACACCCTCTCCTCCATTTGTTCCACATTTCCTGCATGCATCCTCACTAATCCAAGCCCTCCCTGGATCCAGCATTGTAATATCCTTCCCTAGGGTTTGAATTTCAATTTTGTAGGTACAGAAGAACATTCAGAAGATGAAGAGAGGAGGAGGACCTACCCTAAGACAAGAGTTGGGTGACATTGGTTACCTAGAAGCAAATCTAGAGGTATGTCATCTATTCAAAGATGCAAGTTGCTACATATTTTTCTAAAAGGTTCATGGATCTCATCAGCAAGTGGCAGAAGCATTTTCCCTCACATTTGATGGCTCAAAGGTAGTAATTGGCAAAGAGTAATTTCAGGTGGATGGATTTGGTAGTTGAAGTGACAGAGCTCCCAAGGACTGGAGAGAGATCGTTTAAAACAACTATCACAAAGAACATAGAATCCAGTTCTTACCTGCAACCTGACCACAAAACGCTCATATGGAAGAAGAGCATACCTACATCTTGGCTGGAGGAAAAGTGGTAGCACCTGTTGAAAGCAATCCTAGTCTACATAACCTGTGATGGCAGATATAATAAAGTGATGATCTACCACTTCAAACTAATGAATCATTTCACTGGAAGGAACCCCCTGAACCTACCCTTTTACCTCACCATAATCCTGACTAAAATGGCTCATTAGGTTAGGGCTGAGCCAACCAAGATTGCAGGCAGGTTATATCACCATGGCTTGATCAAGCTAATTGTCCAAGATATTTTGCAAAGGAGAAACATCGCCTGTACATTCTTCCTATTCTGGAATGAGTTTGACATAGAATTGCAGCTAGAGGACAAAAATAATTCCCCTTCAAAAAGGTCTTCCACCCCCAAAAGTGGAAAAAGGAAGAGGAGAGCCATCTCCCCAATTGCAGCTGACCAGAACTCTCCAACTTTTAAGAAGGCCAAAAAGAACCTAGACTTCAGTAACAAAACAGATAAGGAGGAGGCTCCAGCACAAGGTAAAAATATCCTCAACCTGCCATACATCGATTCTAAGGATGAAGAGGAGCAGGAAGTTGACCTAACAAAGCATGTTGCAGCAGAGCATGAGGAGTTTCCCTCACCTACACCAAGTGAGGGTCAAGGTGAACCAATCGTAGAGGTTTCCTCTAGCAAACCCAGGTCCCAATGAATCAACCAGCTATTAGGGAAAGTATATGAACTAGAGGTCTTAGAGAGAGAAATAAAAATAACTAATGTAATATTAACCAAAAGAAATACTGAATTGCATGATTCTCTTCTAGAAATGAGAGGGATGTATATCATTGTTGCAAAAAAGAAATTTGAGATTAATGAAGGACAATGCCAAGCTCTATATGATGATTAGACTGTCGAGGTTGCAAACAAAGAATTCACTGACCCTAAATCTCATGCTCACCTTGCACTGGAAACCCTAGTAGAGGCAGCAATAAGCCTTCGAGATCCGTAGGCAACCTGTGATGCTGCTGCTATTCCAAACCCTATGCAGGTTGTAGAAATACCAGAAGGTTAGAATTGAAGCTGTAAAGTCTCAGGAGAAAGGGTGATTAAAATTTTTATTAAATTTTGAAGAATAGAGCTTTTGATGGCTTAAGCGAACACTGCAGTTGTTCATTAGCCACCGAAAACAGAAATTTCGACTGCTTACAGACCCAGAATTTTTCTTTCTTAGCCATCGAAAGCATAGAACAGTATAGAAAGGCATAGTTCCACACAGAACCGACTTTGGTTGATCCAAATACCTCAAGGATGATTTATAAGGTTGAAAATTAATTGAAGGCACCAGTATCTTGGGTCTGTTCTAGTTTTGAAGGTGTCGACGAGGTGAAGAAACGTCACAAACCCTACCTACTCTGACAAAGTGTGACTTGTCTACTAGATAGCAAGTCTGAGTTCTAATTTAGTGTTCACTGCATTTATCAAAGAGTTGGAGGAGTAAGAAAGTGTTGGAGTTAGGTAGATTAGCACTTAAGTTAGGGTTTTTGACCTAATTTTTGCAAAATAGTTATGTCTAACTATTTTTAGTAAATTCAATCCAATTTTTTAGGATCTAAAATAAATTTTGTAAAGGCTACAAAGCTTGTGACTAATGCTGAAGCATAGGTTCAACTTTAGAGATTGTTAGACACTTATTCTATTCAAGATTCGCATGTGCTTCATCATTTAATATAAGCTCTTTTGTCATTATATGTTTAGGTTCCATATCTTTTATGTTCTGTACTTGTGCTTGGATGTTTGATTCAGGTTTATTCTTTTTGTCTAATACCAGATAGCTGTCATCCTATCTCTATGTTGATGAGTTGAACTGCAAGTATCTTTCCTTGTTATGATTAGCCATTCATGTGTGAGTGCCTTATATATGAATCTTCCAGTGTAGTGAGTTCTTCATTTATTCACCTTTGATACAAACCCTTTGAACATTGATAGTTAGAAGCCTTATCTATTTGATTGCGTATTATGCATGTCTTGAGTGAGTGAGGTCTTATTTATCATCTGACTTGATCCATTGAGAAAACCATCGAAAATATTTAGGTTACTAGGCATCCTCGAGCTGCAACCTAGAGGAGTTTCCTGAAGAGATAACAAATAGGTGCCATTGCTAGGGAGAAGAGATTGAAGCTTAGCTTCCCTAGGGGACAACATATGCCCTACTTTGATGATAGACAAAGTTGGGACACTTTTTGGGTTGTAATCATCTATCTGGTGACTCCATTGGAATAAGTTGGCTTCAAGAAGACCAAGTACTAGAGCAAATCCTCAAAGGCCACCAGTGACACTTATTTTAGATCCTGAGAAGATTATAAGGAGAGGAAGGGATTTACAAAGACAGACTTCCAGAGCTACAAGGGGAGCTACATCAGGTATTCCCAGAGGTATTTCTCATGTTACATCAAATAGAACTCCCTTTAAATTTTCTGCTGCTGAAGCATCTAATTCTCAGGAATTTATAAGTGAATCAAAAAAATTTAGGGTTGAGGAATCTTCAAGCACTGCTACTTGTGTAGATCCAATCCCTAGAGACTCCACTGAGATAGATCTACCACAAATACTTTCTCAGCTACTACCCACACTAGCAGCATCTCCTTCTGACCTTTCCATACCCACATCCAATATGGATTCCCCTCTTACCAAAATGGAAAGGATCCTTGTTTCTAGATATGCCCCTGTAAATTTTCCTAACCCCCTCTTTAATATGCCTACTAGAGATTATCTAAAATTCATGCCTAATTTTACTAGGGAGGGAGATTTCATAGCTGAGGAGCATTTAGAGGCATTTTACAGTTATGCTGAGAATATAAACATTGAACAAGAGGATGTGTTGACTAGGGTTTTTGTGCAAAGTCTAGATGGCCAGGCTAGGAAATGGTTCAAAGAGTTACTTGCTGGATCAGTAACTGGCATTGAAGCCCTAGATGACATATTTTTGAAGCAATGGGGAGAAAGAAGAGACCACCTCTACTATATCACTGAATTTAGCAATTTGAGGAGAGAGAATGGTGACTCTATTTTCAACTTCACAAAAAGATTTAACAAAATTTTCAGCAAGATCCCTACTGAGATCAAGCCAACTAACACTTCAGCCAAAATCACTTATGCCAATGCCTTTGATTCTGAGTTCTGTCTTCTTCTAAGAGAAAGAAAATCTGCTTCTTTGTCACTCATGCAAGATGATGCTCTTGAAGTTGAGTCCAATATCGTTGCATCTCAAAAGGTTAAGGGGAAAATGGACAAGAAGAAGCAACCCTCAGATTCTCTAGGGGCTTCTTCATCAGAGAATAAAATGGACAAAATGGACAAAATGTTGGACAATTTGATAGTTGAAATGTATAGACTTAAATACCGAGGGAAAATACCTATGAGAGGTAAAGGGCCAAATGTTTTTTCTCCAAGAAACCCTAATTTTGTCCCTTACAGAAGAAATATCCTGCCAGCTCAGAACCTTCAAAGGGATAAGAATCAAGCTAAGGATCAAAGAACCAGAGCTCCTTTCCAAAATGTTGTGCTAGAAGAAGAACAAGAGTTTGCTCAGGAAGAAGGGGAGGCAGAAGACAATATCAACTGTATGGAAGATCAAGTTGATCTCTCTTTCCTAACAAAAGCAGACTATGAGGAATCCCTCATGAATGAGTAGATCATGTCAGAATCCTTATATTAGGTAGATGATCAATAAAGTTATAATTTGAGATCTATAATTGTTGCTCCTGTGAAGAAGAGCCCTACCCCTACAGAGCAGCCTACTCCTCCTACTAAAAAGATTGTTGCTCCTCCAAAACAATAGAAAATGCCATTACAAACAGCAGCCCATGATCATGTTTAGCTCAAAGCCCCACCATAAGATGTAAGAACTTTTGACAAATTATCATATTCTTTCAATCTTGAGTCAAAAATTTAGAAGTTAAAAATCCCTTTTCCCTTGATAGAGCTTATGAAGAATGATTCCTTCAAATCATCCATACTGAAATCTCTTCAACCAAGGACACCCATAGATGTTGACTTTGTGAACTTGCAAGATGATAAGCCCACAGTAATCCTAGGTCCTATGATTGAAGAGCAGGATGAATCGTTTCCACCTTTCTACATATATTTGAACATCCATGACAAGATCCTTCACAATTGTTTTCTTGACTCGGGAACATCCCATAACCTAATCCAAAAGCAGTGATCGATGAGCTTGGCCTCAACATTATAAAACCATAACATGATCTATTCTCTTTTGACTCTAGGAAGGTCAAATGTCTGGGCCTCATCAAATAACTTGTCATAAACCTTTCCCAACTGCCTTCAAAAAGCACAGTGATGGACATAGTAGTGGCTGACATCCCACCTAAGTTTGGCCTCCTTTTGTCTCACTCATGGAGTAAAAGGCTAGGTGGTACCTTACATATGATACAATCCCAATCTTTGGAGGGGATACCAAGAGACTCTACAGAGAGAACTAGTTCACCTACATCATCAATAATTCCAAGAACTCTATAAATCATCCCATCTATGTAGTAGACACAGACTTTGGGGCATGCATCTTGCAGATAGATGATTCCCAGCCAACATCCATGCAGCTTACAAATCCTACCTATAAGCCACCTAAGGAAGTAACCACCTTTGTCTGGAGCATGTTTTTTGATGGGGTCAGTACTCAAGCCTCAACAGGTGTAGGTATAGTCCTTATTTCTCCTTTAAAGGAGACTATACATTTGTCTTATAAGCTTGATTTCAAGAATACTAACAACATAGCAGAATATGAGGCATTGTTGTTGGGAGTGAAGGCTGCCAAGGAAATGGGAATCATGTGCTTGAAGATCTTTGGAGATGCAAATCTCATCATACAACAGGTTAACAATACTTTTCAAGCAAAGAATGTCAGGTTGAAGGCATACAGAGATGAGGTATGGAAACTCAAGGAATCTTTCATGTTTTTTGAACTCTCATATATACCTAGAGCTATGAACCATCTAGTTGATTCCCTTGATGTCTCTGCAAGTATGTTCATTCCCCCTTTGCCTCCTAAGCTAAGCTATGAGATCCAAGTCAAGTACAAGCCATCCCTCCTTGATAATGTGAAATTTTGGAAAGTTTTTGAAAATGATGATGAACTCAGTAAATTTCTCTAGCTCGTAGATGCTTTTTCTGATATGCATATTGAACAAGAAAACCTAAATATGGAAGAATCCCAAAGGCCCAAATCAGGAGATAAAATAGGGAAACAGAATATTGTTCAGCTGCCTAGAAATATTATACCTCAGGGTCTACTTCCCATATAAGAGCTTTTTGATGATAATGATGTCCCCTTTAAACATGTGAAAAGGGAGAAAGACCCTGTTGTCCATGAGCACAACCTAGGTAGCCAAAGTCATCCAAAATTGGTAAATTTGTCCTCTGAGTCAACTGCTGATCAGAAGTCATAACTTTTTAGTCTTATGAAAGAGTTTGCTGATGTATTTGCTTGGGAATACAGTGATCTGAAAACCTATGACACAGCCATCATCCAACATAGGATTCCCTTGGAAAAGGACACCATCCCTTTCAAACAAAAGCTGAGACCTATTAGTCCCCTCCTGCTGCCATTGATTGAGAAAGAAATCCAAAATCTCCTTAATTCAAAAATCATAATCCCACTAAGATATTCCAAAATGGATTGCAAACTTAGTGATAGTGAGGAACAAAAATGGGGAGATAAGGTTATGCATTGATTTCAGAAACCTAAACAAATGATCCAAGAAAGACAACTAACCCTTACCTAAGATGGAGCATCTATTTCAAAGAGTCTCAGGAGCTAGTGTCATGTCATTCCTAGATGGTTTATTTGGCTACAATCAAGTTTTTGTACACCCTTTGATCAAGAGAAAACTACATTTACCATTCCCTAGGGTACTTTCATGTATGCCAAGATGCCATTTGGGATAATGAATGTTGGGGCCACCTTTCATACATCCATGGACATAGCTTTTGTGGGATTGAAAGAAACGTTTGTTCTCATATACCTTGATGACCTCATTGTTTACTCCACGGGCCATGAAGAACATTTGCGGTACTTGAGGAGGGTGTTTTTGAAATGTAGACAGTTTGGGATATCTCTGAACCCAAACAAGTCTCAATTTGCTCTTAGGGAGGGAAAACTACTAGGTCACATAGTTTCAGCAGAAGGTGTGAAGATTGATCTTGTTCAACTTGAAGCAATCCGAAAGTTGTCCATACCTAGGTCAAAAAAGGATATTCAGTCATTCCTAGCTAAGATAAATTTTGTCAGGAGGTTTATCCCAAAATTTTCTGAGTTGGTAAAACACATAACCTCTATGTTGAAGAAGGAAGCTAAAATTAAGTGGACAGAGCAAGCAAGAAACTCTTTTGAAGCCATTAAGAAGGTTATCATGGAAACTCCCACTCTGATTAGTCCAGACTACACCAAGGGTTTCTACATTTTCTTTGTTTCTTCCTATGACATAGTGGCAGCAGTTTTGTTACAGAAAGATGATGAAGGCCTTGATCACCCCATTGCCTTCTTCAACAAGAAATTGAGGGATGTTGAATTGAAGTATGATCCTATTGAGAAACAAGCCTATGCTCTCATTAAGTCACTGAAAGCCTTCAGGATTTACATTCTACATGCAAAGGTCCTTTCCTATGTACCTTCTTTTGCTGTGAAGGATGTCTTGACCCAGCCTGACATTGATGGAAAGAGAGCCAAATGGATTTCCAAGCTTGTTGAGTTTGACACAAAAGTAAATATGACCAAGCTAGTGAAAGGCCAAGGTCTAGCTAAGCTCATGGCTGAAGAAACTTGTGATCTATTAAGAATGAATTTCATTGTATAAGTTTAGCAAACCTGCAGACAGAGGTAGCAGCAGAGGCAGTTCAGTAGAAGCATGACAGCCAATAGGTGGCTGAGAACTTTTCTTCATGTGAGTGGTACTTAAGTATTATTCATTTCTTGCAAAGTTTAGAAGTCCCCTCTAGGCTGAGCCTGACTCAAGAACGGGCTCTTAAGATTAATTCTATTAAATTTTGTATAATCGATAAGCTACTATATTGGAAATATCCTTCTGGTGTTTTGATGATATGCTTAGATAAAGAAGAGTCAGTACAAGTCATACATTAGTTTCATTCAAGCACATGTGGGGGAAATCATTACTGGAAGACTACAACCCACAAGATTCTGAGGGCTAGGTACTATTGGCATGTTCTTTTCTCTGATGTATGTACCTTTGTAAAAGCTTGTGACAAATGCCAAAGATTCATAGGATAGCAGCAGCTCAGATCTTTTCCCCTTAGACCTATTGTAGTGAATGGTCCTTTCCAGCAATGGGGTCTTGATTTCATAGGTGAGATTAATCCTTCATCAAGTGGTCAGTACAAGTGGATCCTAGTAGCCACATATTATTTCACCAAGTGGATAAAGGTAGTCCCCATAAGGAATGTCACTCACCAAGTCATCATGAAGTTTTTATATGAGAACATATTTATCAGATTTGCTTGCCCAGTAAGGCTAGTGATTGATAATGCACCAGCTTTTAAAGTTGGGAAATTGGTTAATGTTATACCAAAATCCTATCATCATCATGTGATAAGACATTTGACATACCTACTTGCCCTTAATCCCAGCACTTGGAGTGGAAACCCATGTTGTTCGTTAGTATTTCATGAAAATACTCAGCACCGCACTTTCCCCTTTATCCATGAGAGGTACCCTGCTCACACCGCCTATTCCTTGTTGTCCATAAGAGGTGCCACCACTTATAGACCTTGGTCCATAAGCGTTTCTTACCTGAACCGCTCTATCATAGAAGGAGAAAAGTGGTACCCTGGGTAAAATGGGAAAAAGAGAATATTCTCGAGGCTTCTAGATCATGAGCCTTGTGTCCTCCCTTATCCCTATCATTGTGGGTATGTTGAGATCAAGATCCCTCATCCTAGGATCTTGGAGGTCACTCATCCACAAATAACTCAACCATTCATATCTGTTGAGCCTTATAAATACAAGCTCATGTCCATGGTTGAGGGGGAGAACCATTGAAGTATTGTTATGCTGTTGGATTGACCACTTGGCCCAAGCCATTGGAGAGCATAGAGAGCAAAGTTGGAGCTTATGGGGATGAAATTTTTGGTTTCATGGAGATGCATGTCAACACTAAGGCTTAATTGGTTGTAAACTTCTCCATTTTGATCTTAATGCAAAGCTGATTTCTGTCCCACTTTACTGTTGTTGTTTGATTTCACATGTAAATGTTGTTGGATTCCTTAGTCATTGACATGGATTAATAGATCATGTTCCAGTAGCTTTGATTTGTTTTCATGTTTAATCTGATTGCAGGTACACAGGTTTACTATCGAAGCAGGAATTCTAGGTATCTACGATATCCAGGGAGGGTCTTCATCCTTTGTCGTTCATTTGTTCTGGATCTGAACCATTCAGACCAGAGGAACAACTTCTGTCCGCAGAAGGTGAAATATTCTTGCTAACAAATCTGGCAACTCTGCTGGGGAATGAATGTATCTATCAGTCAATATGATCTTCCTCAATTCTTCAACTCTTGTCTGAATCCAAGCTCCTTCTCCAACTCTCTTCAATCAGATCTACTATCTGACTCAGTGGATTTTGGTTTGAAACTTCCAGATCTATTTAGATATGAATTATTTTTGACCTTTTATGCTCTTTCTCACTTTCAATCTATCAGTTTTTACCTTGATCTAGTCTTTTTCTAACTTGATATGTTGTTCTCCATGTGTTTTGGAATTTTACAGGGAATTGTGCTTATGCAGTGGGCGAGAAGCGGTGCCATCGCCTGAACCTAGTGAGCAGCCTGTGGTGCCACCGCCTGGGTCCTGTTGGCGAGAAGCAGTGCTGGGATAGAACCCATCTGTCAATACCCGAGAAGCATGGTGCTAGGTAGGCATAATTCCAAGACCTCATTTTTCTCATTTTTTGTAAAAATTTGAGTTGATTTTACTTTCAGCCCTGCACTTTTAGGCTTGTGTGTCAGAATCTGATGCTTGTGGTTTGGAATTTTATGGTTAATGATTTGTTTGATTGGGAAATTCAAAAGCTAGGTTAAACTTTTGATTGTTCATTCACTTTGGTGCTTGTTGGTTGTAATTGCAAAAGGATTTCTTGTTTTTTGAAAAGCTTAGGGTGTTAGTAAGATCTCTTTTCATTTTTGTTATATAGACTAAAACAAGAACACTTGATTGGCATCTTAGTTTCATTTCTTATTTGCATAGAAAACTTCTTTTTCATCCTTTAAAAAAGAAATTTTTTGACTAAGATTAGGTTATCATCATTGAGCGTTGGACATTGGATCTTTAATTGGCTTTCCAAGCTTTCAGGCCCTTCATGTTCTTTCATCTCTTATGCATTTAGTACTATCTTGTCAAAATAAAAAATATGGTAGTTTTAATTTTTTAAGAAAATTGAAAATAGAGTGCATTTGCATGTAGTGTGCTTCTTGTTTTTCTTTCAAGAAAATAGATTCTGCCCCTTCTCATTGCTTTCAGAAAAGAGAAATCAGTTTGGAAAGTGCTGCTTGTCTTTGATTTTGTGTTCAAGACTATTGTTTGGAAATATTTTTGGTTTTGAAACAAAAGAAAATACACTCTTTCCCTCCCGTAAGTAGGCATACTGAACAGTAAAGTGAAATATTTTGCATAAGAATATTGCATGGTTTTACTTTTCTGTCAAAACACCATGCATTCACCTAACCGTCCACTTTATAATTAACGATAGTTATAGGTTAAAATTCACCTAGCAATTGGAGTGATAGGTTAGAGATGTGTTCAGGCGTCGTTAAGCGTAGAAGTTGTCATTATTTGTCTGCATTACATTCTGGGACTCGCGTGGTTCTTCCATGTACTATCGGTATATTGAACGACATTTCACATACCCTTGAGGTATATATAGAAAGGTACTTCACGTACTCGATTGTATATCGATTCGAGCTCCCATGTACCTTGAGTATATTGAGAGACCCCACCAGGATACCTTATCCATCTGAGAAAATCCCTTTGGTCATCTTGCTTGCAGCCATACACCGAAAATAGCATTCAAGGAGATTACTACGCACGTACCCTTGAGGTATATCCCGAGTGGAACCTTCTTGATAATCCTGGTGAGAGACCTGACTATTTGAACTCCTCCTATCATTTTAAGTGTGCTTGTTTTGACCTATAGCTTGTGCAGGGAAATGTTTTGGTGTGTTTTCTAGTTTTTCAGACCCTAGGTTAGATAGGAAGTGTACAAACTGGATGAGTTAAGACAATCCAAAAGAGTATGGGGCTTGCCACCCGATTTTATTCCTGGTTTAGGAGAAAATCCAATGGAAGCTATCGATCAAGGAGTTGTTACCACCTCCAAAGTGGGAGATAATGTGGTTCCAGAAAGTCGAGGACCATATTCTTCACACTCACCTCCCTTGGTCCAATAGCCTTCTTGGGGAAATTCCTCGTTCCATTCTCCCACAGAAGTTCATGTTGATGATACTACCCGTCCGAATTATGGTCCCAACGCTCCATTCTGGGATACCTCTATAGGACAAGCCATTGCCTCATTTGGAACCCATTTAAACTCTTCTAAATATGAAGACAAATGTAAGCAATACCACGCTGCCATTCTCCGTGCACAAGAGATTGACAAGCAGATAGATGAAGTATTAGGCCTGACACCATCACGTTCCACATCTGTTCCTATGGGATATCATTCACTTACCGATTCTATGAGACCCATTGAACCGACTATAGATCGTGTAGTAACACCACACAACCCAGGACAAAATACCACCCCCACCACCTCCCATGTTATGTCTATTCCAAATCCTCCTAGGTCTTCTGCACCTGGGACCCAACCTTTAATTCCTGTTTCGTCAGTACCATCTGGTGTTAGGGGGAAACCCCCAGCACGACCTACATTATCTGGCACCGAAATTGTACCTAGTCAAGGTCAGACCTCTAACATAGAACCATCTATAGTTTATGTCCCTCCCGCCCATACTAATGTGGTTAATCCCCCATCCAGTTCAGGTCAGCCCTTGGGGGCACAACCTGTAACCATACAATATTTTGGAGGTTATGGTTATCAAATACATGTAGGTAACATTAATCATCCACCTAATCCTATAGGAATGCCTTATGGTGGAATTCCATACCCTAGTAATACTTTTACGCCATGGGGGAAACCCAACTGGTCTTACATGCCAGCTATGGGGGGGATGCCTTATACATACTGCGGGAGGTGCCAGAGGATTGTGTTATGGAGGTCCTCCCCTTGGGGGTCCTAATGGTCCCGGAGGATCTGAAAACTTTCCTCCTTATGGTCCTAATGGTCCTAGTGGTCCTGGGGGGCCTGGTGGCTTTCCCCCTAATGGCCCTGGAGAGTCTGGTGGCCCTCCTCCTAGTGGTTCCGGAGGATCTATAGGTTTACCTCCTAGTGGCCCTGGAGGGTCTAGTGGTCTACCTCCTGGTGGTCTTGGTGGTCTTGGTGGTCCTGGAAGCCCTGGAGGTCCTCCTCTTGGAGGCCCTAGTGGTCCTAGTAGTCATGACCCTGGAAATCAACCCCCTGCGGGCAGATTTTCCATTATTTCTTCGTCACAGCAACCTGTCTTTCAGTCCACTTATGGTCCTATCAGTAGTTATATGCCATATCAATATTACCAGTATGTACAGCCCAATCGTCAATTACCTTTCCTAGCAACTTTGGACTTGCCTGACTTGTCCAAGTTAATTAATGACCCCATTCGACACAATCCCTCGTGGCCTCCTATTCTGGCAAAGTTACCATCAGACATCCATAAATTCGATGGGAAGCAGGGAGACGATCTGAAAAACCATGTTATGACATTCCATTTGTGGTGTTCTTCTAACTCCCTCATGGATGATTTAGTTCGGTTACGACTTTTTTCAGCAAACTTTGACCGGTACAGCCACAAAGTGGTACATTGAACTCCCACAACATTCATTTGTGGATTTTGGCTCGTTGGCAACTGTGTTTCTTACACACTTTCAGCTCCCTATTCGTTATGAAATGGGTACTGATCTCTCAACTTCTCTATGACAAAATACCTCCACCCATATATCTGACCATATTCATGAATGGAGAAGGTGGGGAAGGATTATTAAGGCCCCTATCCTAGATCAGTTATTAGCTGATTGGTTTACCAAATATTTGTTGCCTCCTATTGCCTGAGATGTGGCTATGGGCGGTGCCGTTACTGAAGAGAAGACTATTAGTCGGGCTCAGTACCTAGACTTGGTTTATTCCTAGTCTAGAACTCTTTATGACCTGATTCCTCAAGCTCCTCTCCCTAGCACCGATCATGCCAAGCCACCAACAGAAGTACCTGTTGATGGGATTGTTGGTTCAATCCATTCCCCTCCAGTAATGAAACCTACCAAGCGACCCCAAACTACCACCCCTACTCCTCTGACTCCTAAGGTTTCTGCTGAGTTCAATTCTATTCAAAGTACTCAAACCTCAGGAAATAAAAAGGTAAAAATAGGAATAAAAACCTTGGAAACCAATAGGAGAATCCAAGACCAACCAACAGTGATAACGATAAAGGGAAAAGAAAGGAAAAATATCCCTGTCTGCTATGTGGAGGTGACCATTTCTCAAAGTAGTGTCCTCTTCGGGATGAAATCTACCAATTTTTGAAATCAAATCCCGCACCCACAGTACTCACAGACCCTTTTACCTCTCAGCAACAACTGATAGACCACATGTCTAATCAAGGTAACTCTAGTTCATCAGAATAAATTCATATGATGTCCTTGGATACCATTAGTCTGCAAACTCGAAGTCAGAATTATGACAAACCCGCAGATAAGAAAGAATATCATTCTTCTTTAGGGAAAGCTCCCTCTACTAGTTCTCCTGAATCCTCGTCTATTTTCCCCCTATATATCAAGAATCCTACTCTTGACATGATTTTGTGTCCACCCAATAGTACTCTTTGGAAGGCTATATTTAACCCTAATGCCCAAGCTGCTCAATTTTATAATGTAGTTGAAGATCTCGCTCGGGCACCTTGTACAATGTCTACCTTAGAAGTACTCCAAAGTTGCCCTATACAATGCAAAAGCTTGTTGATAGCATTAGGAGCTTTAGACCTGGATAACACTAACTTGATTCATTTCAATGTTGAGAACTATAAGTCTAGGTTACCCCATAAACTTGCTTTTCAGATCATTATGAAAGTAGTTGGAAATAAAGTTTTTCAAATGGTACTAGATGAAGGAGCTTCGACCTCGGTTTTGTCTCTGTCTTGTTGGAAGGCTCTCGGCTCTCCCGAGCTTGTAACATCACCTATGACCCTCATGGCCTTTGACGAATGAGGTTTTCAACCCCATGGTCTCATATCATCTCTAGCGGTCGAGTTGGGGGGCAAAACCTTTTCCATTCAAGTAGAAGTGGTATATGCCCCCTTAGATTATAGCCTCCTTCTAGGAATAAATTGGTTCTATGCCATGACTGTTGTTGCCTCAATAGTATTCCAAACATTCCAATTTCCACATCTAGGGAGAATTGTTACCATTGACCAGCTTGATTTCTGTATGTCGGATGTTACTACCTTCATGGCTAATAACATCCCCATGTTAGGCCAGTCCCCTCCTCCTTACCAGTAGATTGGGGTAGGCATGTTGAAGGATTCATCCCTTATGGGGATTTTTCCATCCACTCCTCCTAGCACAGATACCGTGACATTCCATATGATCACCTCATTTGATTATGACCCTAAGGGTAAACAAGTTGTTGAGTCCACACAAAGTAATGTATGACGCCATTCAAACCTTTTCTGATGATCACACTGATGATCTTCATCTAGAGGCTTCGGATCCTTACCATTTACCGTAATGGTTAGAACCTTCTCTTCCTGTTCTATATTATCTCTCTAATACTTTCCCTTCCAATGAGTCCATTATGGAGATCATGAATACGGATGAGTCCATTTGGGAGGATCACCATCATAGATCCATGTTCCTCCCCAACACCAGTTTGGTTAGCCATGATTATGCATCCTTATTTCCTACTGATATTATCAACGTACCCCAAAGTCCCATATTGTTGCAAAACACAGATTTTAAAGGAATCCTTTGCAACATTACTCAAACGAATCCGATTGACATATCAACCAAGCCTAATACTATCGAGCATGTTCATGTTGGGAAGAACTACTCGACAGATGAATCTGAAGCATACAAGGCACTTTTCAAAGAATTCTGTGCTATTTTTTCCTGGTCCTATGAAGAGATGCCAGGGATTGACCCATCCATTGTGGTCCATGATATTAAAACATATCCCATGGCTAAACCTATCAGGTAAAAACTAAGGCAAGTCCATCCTCGGAAGGCCACAGCTATTAAAGCTAAAATTGAGAAACTTCTCAAAGTCGGGTTTATTTATCCTGTACCCCTGATGAAATGGGTATCAAACATTGTCCCTGTCAATAAAAAGAAGGGCACCATTAGAGTCTGTATCGACTTTAGGGATTTGAATAAATATTTTCCTAAGGACAAATTTCCTACTCCACATATTGATCAGATTATCGACAACTGTGTCGAAAGTGTCATCTTTTCATTTATGGATGGCTTCTTTGGATATAATCAGATTAAGATATTTCCCTCCTATCAACATAAGATGGCATTCATTTTCCCATGGGGAACCTTTGCATATAAGAAGTTACCTTTTGGCTTGAAAAATGCTGGAGCCACATTCCAGTGCGCAATGTCCTATGTGTTTCATGATATCAAACATATTGTTGAATCATACCTTGACGACCTCCCTGCTCATTCATAGCGACGGGAGGACCACCCTGGTCATATTAGAGAGATATTCCTGAGATGCCATCATATTAATATACGGCTCAATACGCATAAATGTGTTTTTTGCGTTGAGACGGGACGTCTTCTAGTTTTTGTGGTATCCAAAGATGGCGTCCGGATTAATCCTTTGAAAATTGCCACCATTTTAGCTCTACCAGCCCCAACTAATCTTCTGGAACTCCAAATTTTGCAAGGGAAGGAAAACTCTCTCCATCATTTTGTGTGCAATTTCACAGAGAAAATGCATGGTTATATGCGTCTCCTCAAGAAGAACACCCCATTCTTCTGGGATGACCAGGCCCAACACGCCTTTGATAATCTTAAGCATGCCCTTACTCATTCACCCGTGATACACCCCCCAAATTATTCAAAGGACTTTCTTCTGTATATTGCTACCTCTGCTACTACCATCGCTATGGTTTTAGTGCAGGAAAATATCCACAATTAGGAGCACGTGAATTATTATGCCAATAAGAATCTTATGGATTCCAAAAGTCACTATTCACGTGTGGAAAAATTAGCAATGGCCACGGTCATTGCTGTACAAAAGTTTTGTCACTACATTCTACTCTGCACCACCACTGTATTGGCAGACCAGAACCATATGTATTACATCCTAACTCGTCAGGTGCTCAGGGGCAAGTACTCCCGATGGATATTCATACTACAGGAGTTTGATCTAGAATTTTCCAAAGCCACATCAAAGAAATCGTTGGTATTTTCCAAGCTCATATGTGATCTTCCCTGTGCTTCGACAGAATATAAGCCCAGTGATTCATTTCTAGATGAATTCTTGTTCCTGATTAGCACTACCAACCCTTGGTATCGATATTTGCTTATTTATCTCCAAACACAATGATTTCAGCCGCATTTATCCCATGACGATTGCCGCCGTATCCATCACCACACGAAATACTACCTCATTTTGAATGATACCTTGTATAGATGTGGGATTGACTCTATTCTTCGGCGATGCCTCACTCATGAGGAGGCTAAACATGTGTTGCCTTTCAGCGTGCTTTTAGTATTTTCAAGATGGTTTTGATTTTAGTGCTCGCGTCTATTTATACCATGTTCTGGTCATGCAGATGGCTTTCTACGGCTTCGTTGATGGTGCTTGTCTCCACACCTCGAATCTTGCCTCAGTTGCTTGGGTCCTCTATTCCCCGACTGAAGATTTGGTCAGTTCAAGGGTGGTTTGTATAGGTCCCACTACTAATAACATCGCCGAGTATGAAGCAGTCATTGGTCTTCTAACTAAAGTTTCCTCCCAATATGTTCACAATCTGGTAGTCTTGACGAACTCACAACTCGTGGTTTTCCATTTAAACCATATTTACACCATTAGAAACCCTGTGCTTCTCTGCCTCTTCCAGAGAGTACGTTTGCTAGAAAGATCATTTGAAACCATCACTTATAGGCATATCCCTAGGGGAAATAATGTGGTTGCCAACTCATTAGCTAATTACATCCTATATTGGCATATTTCCCATTCATGACATTGAAATCAAACATGGTCCATTGTAAATAAACATTTAAAGACACATAAAACTCATATAAAATGCATTTACCATTTGAGACATATAAACATCGGTTAAAGTTTGTATATATATATATACAAAAAAGTTTACAAAAAATAGGTCTTGAGACCTCATCTGAAGCACATAGGCTTTCAGGCAAAATCACTATACAAAATCCTGAAACTGTCAGCTTTCAGTACATATCTCATACACTAGTGATGCTCGTGGTAGCACATCACTGCCAGAGCTACTCTATGCAGCATCCTACTAAATTGACTCAGTACTCCCACTGTAGGTCTCTGAAACCTCATCGGAAGTTCATCAATGGAAGCATCTAGGATATCCAAGGTCAACCTCTCTAGGTTTTCCTCTAACCCCCCAGTGATATCATCGCCCTGTGGTACAAAGCGGGATCCACCTCGCCTATCTAGTGGAGAAGCTCCTCTCGGTCGCACTGATCCAACGTCTACATGAGAATATACAGGTCTCATCGCTTAATATAAAAAATATAAAACATTAAAAAACCATAAAAACATTTCATCCATTTTATTGTTTCTTGCTTCTTACCGATGTTGCCCCACTGTCTGCTAGGTGGGAGTGGTAGGTCAGGATCTCCGGTGAAGTCCATACCTACGTAAGCATAATCCTCAACCATGAGGATTTGATCTCGGATCCATCTGAAGAACAGGTCACCGAACTTCACCTTCCCTCTACCTGCTCTTGTACAAGCCATGATTTGGACCCACCTCAGCATACAGGGGTCCCGCGCTCTCAAAATTTTGAAGACCACCTATGGTCTCATCTATGGAACCCGCTCGAAGAAGAACCAGGATAAAATGGAACCAAATCCAAACTACTTTAGCTATGCTTGCTAACACTTAGTCATCTGGTCTTTGAATATCGAAAGCATGGCTTCCGCCCAGTTGAATACCATGGATGCCATGTCCTCTATGGAATATAACATGTGTGCCCTAGAAGCCTGGTGCACACCCTAACTCCCGGCCACCCTCTGCATAGTAAATAGGATGGTCTGTAGGGGCCCATCCATCACTGCACTGATGGGGATTTTCTTCCCCGATGTTCTCATCCCTGGAGCACAGTGATGATCTATCAGCTCTTGAGTGGTAATATCCCCTCCACGGGAACCTGTTAGTGAGGTGGGGCACCCCTCCTCGAGAGACCAGTCAGGAAGTAGATATCCTCTACCTCCACTGTTAGAATATGGGCCCCAACCTTGAAGTACTGCTCTTCTGGATTCCACATCCATAGTATGTGCTCTAATAACCACTCGTGTGACACCATGCTTGGGGTCCAGAAGAATTTCAGGAGCCCACAGTCCCGTAATGTGGCAATACAACCCACATTCCTTTCAACAAAAGCATCATCATTGTCATGTTTCCTTTCTTTCCATATCACCATGTTTGAGCAACAAAAACCTGCCAAAAACAATCATGGCACTCATTAGAATCATCTCTAATAATTTAAAATCAAAAGAATGACTTATTATTGCTTGTGATATTAGTTTGAAATCTCCACGGCCGGCACCGCCTATGCACCGTTGGAGACAAGCGGTGGCACCACCTGTCATCTATGTTTTAGGCATGGTTCTCAGAAGGTACCGCATATCCCATAAGGGGTATGTGCGATGCCTGTTTTCAAGGTTTTAGGGCTTGCCATACAAGCCCACAATCCCATAAAAACTCAAAATAAATGCTATGAAGAGAAAGAGTAAGGTTTTAGATGTCACCTGCAACTGACAATGCTCAAATCTGATGGTGGGAACTCCCGGTATCAGCTGCTGAAGATCTGGCTAAAAAAGTGCTCCAAATGCTCTCCACTGTGAGTAAATAGTAAAATGATTTGATTTTTTACTATTTACATGACTTATATAGGCATTTTTTGGGTCTGATATACTATATTTTTTATGTAGAATTACTTTTTACTTTAAAATTATCAATCATAATCCCTTAATGCTAGTTATGAACGCATTTAACACTTGTTTCTAAGTCGATTGTAGGATAAGAGAGCTATAGTAAGAAGCTTTGGGAGTTTGTTTATGACTTTTTCACACTTCCATAAAACGGAAAAGGTCGATGAGCGTTTTTTACAACAATTTGGTCACGCTCCTTAAACCCATTATCAAAGGTCCGAGTCTGTTTCCGATTCTTTCCAGGCTTGTAAAAAATTGACATTGTGTAAAGAAACTTCATGAAGTCTTCTTTTCACCTCTTTTTCAGGCTCCTTAAACACGAAAAGATCGTCGAGTCCATTTCCAATTCTTTCCAGGCTCGTAAAAAGTGACATTGTGTAAAGAAACCTCATGAAGTCCTCTTTAAACTCTTTTTAGGCTCCCTAAATATGAAAAATATTGTTGAGTGATCTTGTCTTCTTCACGCCCATTAAAGCATTTGAAGAGTCATTTATCCGACAATAGGATATCTATTTTTCGGTTCAGATAGGACTATTTACGAAAAAGGAACACTCCAGCCAATCATGACTGGAAGAGTTCTCTAAGGTATGATTTTACTCTTTTTCAGGCCTTAGAGACTAAATCATACGAAAAAGGACCCCTTTGAATTCTTCTTCTGTAATCGTTTAGACTCTCTAAACATGAACAATACCAAGTTTTCTTTCATTGGACTCATTAAATTAAACATTGAGAGACCCGTTTTGGGAATGAACCCCTCCTCTCTCAGGTTCGTAAAACATATGAGTCTGGACTTGTTTTTCGACAAGCTATATCGAGTGTTTGTTACCCTCTTTGAACTCGTAAAACCAAAAAGAGGCACTCATCCATCATGATCAGGGAAATGGGAAGGGAATCATTTTTGCAAATAAATGGCACTAGTTTGTCGTTAGCTTTGGACATGGCACTTTTCTGCACATCATGTCAGTCAATTGGGTATTCAGCTGATCTCTGTGACGATCCATTTTCATGAGTTATGCCACTCCTTTGAGTCTTTCAAAAGAATGCATTTTCCACTATCACATTGTGTGTTTGTCCCGTTCAGTCATGCTGCCAAGTCTTTTTATCGTGCCGCCCAATGTTCAAAGGGAATTTGAAGAATTTTTACCTCTGCAGTCAACATAGTCTTTGTGTCAGTAATTTTGAGTCAGTTTGATGGTTACTACATCCACATCATTCCAAAACTATATTCTGAGTTTCGTGTCGTCGATGTGGGACTCATCGTGGCCCTCCTTCAATGAGACTATTCCCATCGACATTAGCTCATCATCCGATAAATAGTCTTAGAAACAAAAACTTAGTACCTTGAGATCTGTATGCCTTAATGACAAATTCTCTCGCTCTCGACATAGGTTCACATCATTGACCTTTGATCGATAGAATCGACTAGGTGTTTGACATCAGGACATCTATTCACACTCAGTAGATTGTACTAGGGTACCTTGGGAATCATTGACATTAATGGTTATCTCCCTCGCACTTGTTAATGGTTCACATCATTGACTGGTAATCAAATGGTTTCTACCATGTTCGACTTCAGATCATTGTAATCACATGGATAGAATCGTACCTTGTGGAATATGAGACGAAGACCCTGGGTATTTGTTTAAAGCACTCATTGCTTTTCCCCAAGTTGTGATGGAGTTTTGTATGTCTAGCATGGATCCACATTTGTATGGTCATGGCTATGCTCAAATTTGTGTCTGTACGACATAGATCTACATTGTATGTCTGGTAGCTATGTCCAAGTTTGAGTCCTCTATCACATGGATCTATGTTGTATTCTAGTAGCCATGCTTGTTTATTCCTCCCATGGATCTGTCGTGTATTGGTCTGCAGCCATGAGTTGGTTACTTGTGTCTATGAGTCAAAATATATATGTACTACAGATGCCTACTTAACGACATGCTCCGATCGAATAGATATTTTCACCTCGTAGCGACGACTTGTTCTCTCAAAGCTCTCGTTTATCGTATCCCTCTAAGACTCATGCTTTGGGGGGAATCCTGTTATACCAAAATCCTATCATCATCATGTGATAAGACCTTTGACATACCTACTTTCCCTTAATCCCAGCACTTGGAGTGGAAACCCATGTTGTTTGTTAGTCTTTCATGAAAATACTCAGCACCGTGCTTTCCCCTTTATCCATGAGCGGTACCCTACTCACACCGCCTATTCCTTGTTGTCCATAAGTGGTGCCACCACTTATAGCCCTTGGTCCATAAGTGTTTATTACCTAAACCGCTCTGTCATAGAAGGAGAAAAGTGGTACCCTGGGTAAAATGGGAAAAAGAGAAGATTCTTGAGGCTTCTAGATCATGAGCGTCGTGTCCTCCCTTATCCCTATCATTGTGGGTCAGTTGAGCTCGAGATCCCTCATCCTAGGATCTTGGAGGCCACCTCATCCAAAAATCTCTCAACCATTCCTATCCATTGAGCCTTATAAATACAAGCTCATGTCCATGGTTGATGGGGAGAACCATTGAAGTATTGTTATGCTATTGGATTGACCACTTGGCCCAAGCCATTGGAGAGCATAGAGAGAAAAGTTGGAGCTTATGGGGATGAAATTTTTGGTTTCATGGAGATGCATGTCAACACTAAGGCTTAATTGGTTGTAAACTTCTCCATTTTAATCTTAATGCAAAGCTGATTTCCGTCCCACTTTACTGTTGTTGTTTGATTTCACATGTAAATGTTGTTGGATTCCTTAGTCATTGACATGGATTAATAGATCATGTTCTGGTATCTTTGATGTGTTTACATGTTTAATCTAATTGCAGGTACATATGTTTACTATCGAAGCAGACATTCCAGGTATCTACGATATCCAGGGAGGGTCTTCATCTTTTGTCGTTCATTTGTTCTGGATCTAAACCATTCAGACCAGAGGAACAGCTTATGTCCATAGAAGGTGAAATATTCCTGCTAACATTTAACATGTGTGAGACAATGGGCATTCAATTGGTACATTCCACTTCCTATTACCCTCAAGGAAATGGCCTTACTGAGTCATCCAATAAGAGCCTAGTTGGAATCATCAGAAAACTATTAGAGAATAATCAAAAGAGCTAGGATTCTAAGCTAAAGTTTTCTCTATGGGCTGACAGAGTGACTAACAAAAAATCCTTAGGGACTTCTCCTTTCAAGTTGGTTTATGGTACTGAAGCCATTTTTCCCATTTAGCTGATTCTACCAGTTGCAAAATTCTTTCAGGAGGAACAAGATTGTTACCACCTAAGTTGTACTTAGTGGTGTTCTATCAAGTGAGCCTGGTGAACCGGACAGGGATAACTTGTTCGGACTTCAGAGAACTTTCAGTCTTGCTTCCGGGAAGCTTTGTTATATCATATCACATGTTCATACCCCATGAGGGAATTGTAATAAATGTTCTAGCATGATAGTGTCTGTAAAAGACTCGGTCTCTTAGACTTCATTTTTCAATCCGATCAGCCCAGGGTGTTTTTTCCCTTGGTTATTATTGGTTGTTGAATAAACGATTGATAATTTCTGAGTTTTTCACTCCATACCTCCAAAGTTGGGGTGGTCGGCTTGGAATTTAGGCCTATTGAGGTTATTAGTGTCTATGTGTCAATGTATAAGCCTACTAGACATCATTTTTGAGTCATATGAACATGTCTAAGTCCCCCTAGGTGTTTTTCAATTTTTCAATTTTTCAGTTTTTTCAGTGTTTTTTATTAAATTTT
>LPNX010826754.1:25901-40093 GCA_001517045.1 Pseudotsuga menziesii
GCCCCCCAATTGATAGTTGCACTCAGTGAGACTCAGATATGGCTCAGCTAGACATAGATCAGGAATTTATGGACTCTCCATCAGTTGATTTCACTTGATTCACTTGAGTAATTGCACCCCCCCAGGCTAGATGGCCTGCAAATTGTATATATATCCAGGCACAGCCTCCTCTTCCAAGCTAGAAGCTAGTGAGAACTAGGATTGAGCTGTTGCTGCTATTGTATTGTTGTAATTCTCATTTGAAATAAAGAAAAGCTTTGGAGGAAATACGATGTGGTGCCATTACATGTGTGGATGATTATTGCAATTGTTTTACTGAGGTAACCTGTATCTGTGGTCATTTTTTGCTATTTTCTTGTAGATCTGTGGTTAAGATTGGTAATTAGCTTATTAAAATCTTGATAGGAAAGGTGTTGTTCAATAAGTTTATTGAATGTCACTCTCCTTGATGCATGTTTAGAGATCTAGATTTATCATGTCCTATAAGCTTATATGCATGTTATCTTGAATCTCTTTGTATGTACTAATCGGATCTCACAAGTTTCTTGGCAAGTTCTTTGATTTCAGTTGAGTTGCAGGTTCATACTTTGGAGAGGATGCTGATCTATTTTTCTTCTTCATTCTATTAAAAACATTTCAAAGGCATAGTCCCTCGGCATTCCACCTGAAAGCTCTACTGTGGATCTTCAAGGAAACCAACACTCTTTCTCTCTCTTCCTCCTTTAAAAATTATTAAACTTTCCTCAAACTGGTTACTTTAAGGTTTCTTTTTAAATCTGATCTATCTCATAAAGAAAATCATACATAGATATAATTATCAAGATCCCTTCAATTCTCTAGATCTTAGTTTCATTGTGCACATAAAGTTCAAATTCAAGAGATCTAGCTAAAATTGCCTTAGTTTCGCAAGTAGTTTATTGAAAAATTCATAGCTTGTTGTTAAGGTAGTTTCATTTGCTTTTCAATAATTTCAATATTCTGCACTATCAGTGCTTTTAATTGGCTGCACAAAAATCAATCCAATATCCCAAGGAAAGCTTGCTTTCCTTGGTTCCTTCTTCGTCGGTTTAGCTAGTTTAATTTCATTAATTTTTGAGATAAAGTAGGCTGACCCAAAGGCACTCATAAAGTGCTTTGGGGAATTTTTTTATTCTAATTCACTCGCTGTCATTTAGCAGTTATTACAGAGAAGAAAGGAAGCTTCTGTCCAAAGTGGCTTTTGGAGCGCTCAAATCCCCCCAGGGGTCTCTCTTTTGTCACATAATTTGTAATTTTTTTTATATAAACTGTAAGATCTTGGTTTCAGCCTATATAAGGACCAAGAAATATCCATTTTATCATTGCTTTGATATTGTAACCGCTGTAATAAAATCATCCTTTGAATAGGCTCTTTCGAGCCCATTCCCCATCCCCCCTGGGGGGATTCGCGTCAGTGCCATTTTCGTCTTTTTCTGCTTATTTCCTTTTACTAGAATTGATCTGATTTTCAGGGTAGTATATTTTATTTTGTTGTTAATTCCATATTCCATATCTTATTTTCAAAAGTAATCATAATACTTACCCCACGATTTCCTGAGTGACCCGAAAGGGGAAAGAGATTCGTGGTAGGATTAATCATTAAACCATATTTGTGTATTTGTGTTATTTTCTCATCTTTTGTTTATCAGCATTTTAAAATTAACCCCTCCTTGATTCCACGATTGAGATCCACTTGGATCGAAAGAGGTTCTTGGAGGCTTTTCTTTTAAGCAAGAAAACATCTTTTAAAACCATTTAAAATTTACAAGACTCCAGTGTGTATGCTCTGCACTTGGCTACGGTTCATCTGATCAGTCAAGCTGTATCAAAAGCACTTGGGTGACTAGCATAATTAGGACTCGCCTTCTCCAATTAACAAACCATCAGGTGAAAATCCAACACCTCGATCAAACCTTTACGGTGGAAAAATACCCAAAGGAAGCGGGAACCTACTGAAAAGTGACCTCGGGGCACCGATCTCTGTCACACCCTAACGGGTGTGTTACGAAAACAGCCCCAGAGACTCCATTTCAGCCCACACATTCCTTGCGGGTAGCCGTATAGGATTTGTTTTGGACATACTCCAAGTACTCTCGGGTATATCTGGAGTCCCGCTTTAGCCTAATTTAATCAATTCATACTTCAATTTTAACTTAAAACATACCAAGATGCAATTGCAAAACATTCACTCCAAACACATGCAAGCACACTGATCTCTTTGATTTGACTCCATTATTAAGGCACTGGTCATTTTTGCTTCATATATATATTGTTTATCAGCTTTGTGCTTTCGTGTGTTATCTTCGTATCTTGTCATCTTTAATTGTTTATAGTTAAAATATTCGTACTCCTAAATAACTGATTCAGTTTAACATCACCCCACTAAGAATTCATCCTTAGTAACTTAATAGGGTCTACCCCCCTTGGCTTCGTTAGGATTTGAGCCTAAACGGAGGAGTCAAGAACAAGGTGACAGCCTTGACTCAAGACTTTCCCCCAAGGACACACCGAGTGGCTTGAAGATTTCTGCCACGTGATCCAGGTGTGTGAAAAGGCAGCAACAAGGATGAACCAAATGACATGGTAAGGAGGATGCTTGATTTGGTTGAGTTGTAGCAAGTCAGGGAACAGGTGGTGGAGAAGTTAGAAGCTCACCAAAAGAAGATTAAAATTATTTTTGACAAGCAGGAAAAGGTGGACAATTTTCAGGTTGGAGACTAGGTTCTTGTTGTTAGGCAGGACAAGGGAAAGCATGGTAAATTTGATTCTCTGTGGATATTCCCTTTTGTGATAGCTCAGGCACAATAGAACAACACTTTCAAACTGCAAAACCTGGAAGGCGAGGAGGTGTTTAATGGCCCATTCAATGGGCGATTTCTGAAACTGTATTTCATCTAAGGCTTCAAAGCCTTATTATTGTAAAATATTATTTTTTGTTTTTGTTTTTTGCAAAATAACTCCATGCCCAATGGAACAGTAGAAGATAGGTTTAATTCTTATTTTTTCAGGAAAGGAATTTGGTCTAGAGTTCTTCGGACCTCACAGGAAGGTTCCCATCCCCGAGTAGGAGCTAGATGTTATATCCTAAATAAATTAGTCTTCAATAGGCCAGACTCATAAGATTTATTCTGACATAGAGATCAAGATTTCAGTGCACATTATGAAATATTTTTGTGTGTTTAATAAAGTTGGAACGCCTTGTACTCTATATGTTCATAAAATTCAAAGTTTAGCTTTTGGTGGCTTAGGCGAACATCTCAATGATTCAATAGCCACTAAAAATCCCATCTTTCGACATCTTGAAAATTGGACTCACGACTACATTAACCACCGAAAGCTCATTAACTCTATTTTTTAATGAAATTTTTGAAGAGCAGCTTCCGGTGGCTTAGGTGAACATCTCAACGGTTCATTAGCCACCGAAAAGCCCAGCTTTTGGTAGCTTGAAAATTGGAACCAGGACTACCTTAACCACCGAAAGCTCCAAAAGGGGAAAATGGTTAGCGCATATATCACAATTAGAAACCGTCAGCATGGAAAGTGTTAGCATCAAGTCGTTAACCGTCGAAAACACTAGATCTACAGTTAATCATGAGTTGGTAGGAGGTGTTGTTTTGAAAGAAAGGGAACATATCTGAAACCTAACCCTCTCATCCCTACACCTATCCCGTGACTGTAATTGAACCACCACAAAGCATTAAAATCCAGCTAGAATAATTACAGCACTGGTGAGCTCACGGGTCTCATCAGAATTTACTATCAGTTTTCTCAAATCCCAATTGAACAACCAGTCCCCTCAAAATCAGCACCCTCTCCTCCATTCATTCCACATTTCCTGCATGCATCCTTACTGAGCCAAGCCCTCCCTGGATCCAGCATTGTAATATCCTTCCCTAGGGTTTGAATTTTGATTTTGCAGGTGTAGAAGAACATTCAGAAGATGAAGAGAGGAGGAGGACCTACCCTAAGAAAAGAGTTGGGTGACATTGGTTACCTAGAAGCACATCCAGAGGTATATCATCTATTCAAAGATTCAAGTTGCTACAGATTTTGTGAAAAGGTTTAGGGATCTCATCAACAAGTGGTAGAAGCATTTTCCCTCACATTTGATGGCTCAAAGGCAGTAATTGGCAAAGAGGAATTTTAGGTGGATGAAGCTTTGGTAGCTAAAATGACAGAGCTCCCAAGGACTGGGGAGAGATGGTTTAAAACCACTGCCACAAAGAACATAGAATTTAGGTCTTACCTACAACCTCAGCACAAAAGCATCACATGGAACAAGAGCATACCTACATCCTGGCTGGAGGAAAAGTGGCAGCACCTGTTGAAAGCAATCCTAGTCTACATAACTTGTGAGGGCAGATATAATAGGATGATGATATACCACTTCAAACTAATGAATCATTTCACTGGAAGGAACCCCTTGAACCTACCCTTTTACCTCACCAAAATCCTGACTGAAATGGCTCATCAGGTTAGGGCTGAGCCAAACAAGATTGGAGGCAGGTTATATCACCATGGCTTGATCAAGCTAATTGTCCAAGAGATTTTGCAAAGGAGAAATATCGCATGGACATTCTTCCTATTCTGGAATGAGTTTGACATAGAATTTCAGCCATAGGACAAAAATAATTCCCCTTCAAAAAGGTCTTCCACCCCCAAAAGTGGAAAAAGGAAGAGGAGAGCCATCTCCCCAATTGCAGTTGACCAGAACTCTCTGGCTTTTAAGAAGGCCAAAAAGAACCTAGACTTCAGTAACAGAATAGAGAAGGAGGAGGCTCAAGAACAAGGTAAAAATATCCTCAACCTACCATACACCGATTTTTAGGATGAAGAGGAGAAAGAATTTGACCTAACAAAGCAAGTTTCAGTAGAGCATGAGGAGTTTCCCTCACCTACACCAAGGGAGGGTTAAGGTGAACCAATGGCAGAGGCTTCCTCTAGCAAACCTAGGTCCCAAAGAATCAACCAGCTATTAGGGAAAGTATATGAACTAGAGGTATTAGAGAGAGAAATCAAAAGAACTAATGCAAGATTAACCAAAAGAAATACCGAATTACATGATTCTCTTCTAGAAATGAGAGGGATGTATATCCTGCTGCAAAAACGAAATATGAGATTAATGAAGGACAATGCCAAGCTCTACAGGATGATCAGACTGTCGAGGTTGCAGACAAAGAATTCAAACCCTAAATCTCAAGCTTACCTTGCACTAGAAACCCTAGAAGAGGTAGCAATAGGCCTTTAGGATCCGGAGGTATCCTGTGATGTTGCTCCTATTCCAAACCCTATCTAGGTTGCAGAAATACCAGAAGGTTAGAATTGAAGTTGTAAAGCGTCGGGACAAAGGGTGATTAAAATTTTTATTAAATTTTGAATAACAGAGCTTTTGGTGGCTTAGGTGAACACCGCAGTTGTTCATTAGCCACCAAAACCAGAGCTTTCGGCCGCTTACAAACCCAAAATTTTGCTTTCTTAGCTACCGAAATCGCAGAATGGTACAGAAAGGCATAGTTCCACATAGAACTGACTTTGGTTGATACAAATACCTCGGGGATGATTTATAAGGTTGAAAATTAATTGAAGGCACCAGTATCTTAGGTCTGTTCCAGTTTTGAAGGTGCCAGTGAGGTGAAGAAAGGTCACAAACCCTAGACAATGTGTGACTTGTCTGCCAAATAGCAAGTCTGAGTTCTAATTCAGTGTTCATTGCATTTATCAAAGAGTTCGAGGAGTAATAAAGTGTTGGAGTTAGGTAGATTAGCACTTAAGTTAGGGTTTTTGACCTATTGTTTGCAAAATAGTTATGTTTATCTATTTTTAGTAAATTCGATCTAGTTTTTCAGGATCTAAAATAAATTTTGTAAAGGCTATAAATCCTATGACTAATGTTGAAGCATAGGTTCGACTTCAGATATTGTTAGACACTTATTGTATTCAAGCTTCTCATGTGCTTCATCATTTAATATAAGCTCTTTTCCATTATATGTTCAGGTTCCATCTCTTTTATGTTCTGTAATTGTGCTTGGATGTTTGATTCAGGTTTATTCTTTTTGTCTAATACCAGATAATTGTCATCCTATCTCTATGTTGATGAGTTTAATTGCAAGTATATTTCCTTGTTATGATTAGCCATTCATATGTGAGTTCCTTATATATGAATCTGCCAACATAGTGAGTTCTTCATTTATTCACCTTTGATACAAACCCTATGAACATTGATAGTTAGAATCCTTATCTATTTGATTGAGTATTATGCATGTCTTGAGTGAGTGATGTCTTATCGATCATCTGACTTGATCCATTGAGAAAACCATTAAAAATATTGAATTTACTAGGCATCCTCGAGCTACAACCTAGAGGAGTTTCCTAGAGAGCTAACATTATCATTAACTATGACATCAACCGTGTCATCATTTCCCTCTTTGAGAGTTGTTATTGAGTAGTGATGTGACATTCAGTGAATGTCATGGAGTCTTTCATACAATACAAGCCACTTTTTCTATCTGTGGCGACCTCCTATCATGCAACCCCATCCCTTTTTTATGCCACACCGCAAAAGCCTCACTCAACAATCCACCATGCCCCAATTACACACCCTAGTTGTCGCTCAATAGTCATCCAACTTCCTCAGCTCAGATCTACTTCACTCAACTTGACTAAACTCAATGTTTCTTTCATCCCGCATCCCTCATCTTTTTATTACAAATTATGAATCCAACTTCATCATTGCCAAATCCGCGGTAGTCATCATGACCAAATCCTGCATTAACAACCTGAATCCATCAGCGATCATGTCATGCTAATGGTCGGATCGACCATAAATGCGCATCGTTTCAATGAGCAGCACTGACTAACTGCTCTTAAATTTCTACATTTATTATTTATTTGACCCAATCGCATCCCTATGGCTAATGCGGTCTCTCTATCTAACTACGTTTCTGACTCCTACGCTTGCACAGCCACTTCATCCTGGCGCGCCTTCCTACTCTCTTTCTATCCTATGCTCTATTTTTTTAATTGCGCATTGCTTCAAGAAGTGCGTCCTTCTACCCCTGTCCTATAGGGCTTCAATCAGCTACCATTCACGAGCTTTGGCAGTACCGCTCCATCTAACTGTTGCAATTGAACTGCACCCCATGCAAGAGATCTGTGATATTTTCCATGGTCTCCTCATCCCAATAGTCCCCAGTTTTTGCAAATTTGGATTCTCTTCCGTCCCAATGTTAACTTTCTTAATCTTCAGTGGTTGAGTCATGGGATCGGTCGGTACATCCGGTGCTGTGACATCCTGAATTCCTTCAGTCTTCGGAATATTAATATTGCGCAACTCATCATCATCCTCTGACTTGCCAAAGAGGTTGTAGCATTCCATCATCAATTCCATGTGGCAATGCGCATGTGGGTCCATAGGATATGCGACTCAGATAACTTTTAAGACTGTGTCCCTAATGATTTGTAGTGCATTGTTAACCTCTACATTAGCATCTGCAAAGTTAAAGGTATACGCAAAGAAAATAGTCAGCTCCTCCCAAGTAGTTATTTATCTGTGCAGTTTTGCTGATACGTACCAACACCTTGTCATTTCATCCAATGTGTGAATAAAACCATGGACCCACTCATCCTTAGGTCACAATTCTCGCAGCATCCGGCATTCCCTCAAATGACTACAAGGGTTATTCTGTCCATCATATCTCCTAGTGTGATATACCTCCATATCTCTGAAGTGCATAGTCATCAACCGTTGACACTGTTCCCATTCATGAATGGTCTCCTTATGAACTTCCCACCAATGTGCTCGAGTGGCCTTCAATGCTTCCCCTAGTGCCACCAAGCACTGAGGCTCAGATACCTTTGCTTCAAACTCCTCGAGGAACCAACATAGTTCTGGTATTCCTTCATATATCGGCAACTCAATGATCTCAATCGCAACATGGTGTAGCGATTGTATGATCATCCCACATTTTCTGAGTGACACTTCATGCATCCGATTTTGCCAATTTTCCAACGCATCATCAAAATTAGAGGACGTAGAGCTAGCATTGTGCCAACCTAGTTCTCCATCAGTAGTAGGATGGATATAGTCTTCAAAAATATTGTAAATGTGATCCCATCCTCTCACAACTTCATCTTTGACAGGTTTAATATATCGCCTTCCTTCATTAGGATCCATAGGGGTGATGACTCAAATATCCTGGTTCTCAAACGTCATCAACTGCTTCTTAAATTTTATCACAGCCATGTTGTCATTGGCCCATCTAATTCCCAGCAACGCGGGATAGGATCCTCCTCCATCAACGACTTTGATTACATCGAAATCGGCACAAGTCCTCATGCCTTCAACATCTACAACTAGATTCAACACATGGCCGATTGGTTCAACTTTGGCCTAGTTAGCCAATCTCAGCTGCACTGGGGACCCGCCAAGTTTTGGCTCGCCCATCTTCTGCCATGTCTGCTTCGTCAGGATATTCACATTGGATCCAAGATCTAGAATAACTAAATCGACTTTGTAGTCCCCAATCTGTATGTTCATCCGCATTTCCTTGCCCATCTTTTTCTTCTGTAAAGAGTTCACCGCAGAGTCCTGCAAATCTCTATTCGGATGGTGCAATAATTTCTTGATATTAACCAGAGCATTGGGATCTCTTTCCATGGATAAACAAATCTTGAAGAACTTTTGTAAGGTACCATACTGCCGTGATGGTCCAACTTCTAACGAAGAATCAAAAGCAAAAGGCATGCCAAAAATAGGTGTCTTACCAGGATTTCTTCCAAGCGCCTTGCGAGCCTCAAAAAAGGTGTCTCTCTCAGTTGCGATATCAAACTGTGCTTTCTTCTTTCCATCTAGTCACACTTGTAACGATCCCAGTTGTTGTGCCTCCTCTAGTAATGATCCCAACATCAACATCCTCTGTTCTTTGTTCTGTTAGAATGGTCGCAACCATCAATCCTTGATTTTGGTTCTACGGCGGAGGCTGATTCAGAGGTGGATTTTGGTTCACTAGTGGATTCATAGGCTGATTGAAAGTCTGATTTTGTAATGGAATTTGGGGCTGACCTTTATTTTGTAGTTGTTGCTGGTTCTGTATTTGATTCTGGGCCTAGAACTAGTTCTGGTTCTGTAATAAAGGAACATTGTCGGCCTATCATCTTCGCAATTAACTGAGGGAAATTTTCAATAGTATGATCATTCACTACACAGTATACACATTGAAAATGGTGACAATCCCTCTGATAGTGCCCAAATATCTCATAGTTGTAACATTAGATTGATGCACGACCTCATCCTCCTCCACGACCGAAACATCCCCTTCCCCTGAATCCTCCTTGCTGTTGATATTGTGGTTGAGCTACTTGCTATTGATACTAGGGTTGGGCCACTTGCTACTGTGGGGGATTCAGCTGCTACTAAACGTAGTGCATTGCTTCGACATACTGCGGTTGTGGTGGAGCCATAGGGGTCTGGGTGTACTGTGGTCGCAGCTCAAACTGCGGCTGTGGTGCAACCTACTTCTGTGGTTGCAATGGAATAAAATGCATATGGGGTGGCGATGTATACTGGAATTAGGGTGGTGGCGGTATCACCTACGTCTGTGGCACCATGTCAGGATCTTCACCTTTCACAAAGTATGAATCATATGTTCACTCTTGAAGTAGATCATAAGCTAGACAGCCCTTATCCTCGTGCCCAATTGAGCGACAGAAGGTGCAATATAAGCTTGTTGGATTCGTAACCATTTTTGGCATGTCGGTACAGTATTCATGTTAATGCCCATATACTTGAAATATGTGACACCATGGCACAACACCGCAACTCAATGGGTTCGGTGCTCCTGAGAGTAGATAATTCCGGAAAGCAGGATAGGTATCTTTCGTGTGTCCATCCACATGACACCGAGTGCACCACAAGTCATATTGTTCATCTTTTTCCTTCTGGATATCCTGTAATTGAAGTGTCAGGTTCACCAACTGTGCTTGGATTTGGTTCATGCTGACAACAGTTTCTCCGACAGGTGAATCCTCCAACTTCATTGCAATTTCCAGAGCCTCGCTCTGTGTCACAATATTTTTCTACATTAATGGATGTCAGATATGAGGGACTAGTGCTGCAATGAACCATTCTTTGTGTTGGATGTCACTCATATCGAAGCTGACTTGTGCCATCAGCATCTTAAACCTCTAATCAAAGTCCCAAACCATCTCATTAGGGAATTGTTTGATTTCCTTTAGTTCCGTAATGTATTGTGCTTCAGATTTCATTTTCTTGAATTCTTTAAGTAGTCCCTTCTGAATCTCATTGAAAGTCTTCATTGTTGACCCCTATAGGACCTGTATGAATCTCATGTACCAATCAAGCACATGACCCCAAAGGGTGGTCACTAACTAGCCTTTCTTTACATCCTCATTGGTAGTCTGTCTGGCAGTCCAAACTGCCTTGCATAAGAACCAATACTATTCTGGGTCATCAGTGTCATTTCAATGGAACATAGGTAGCTTCATATCGTCTTCCACCATCCTACACCTTCTTCCTATACACGTTGCTTTACTACTAGATGTTTCTTGGCACGTCGGACACGTCGACATGGAATGTGTATATTTTCATGATGGTGGAGTAGTGTGCGAAGGTGTGATCATGTTGCTACCAGTTTTTAACCTTGCTTCTACCCTGCGCATAGCCTAGGCATGCTCATCCTCTTCGTCACTGTAGGGCCACCTCATCCTATGTGGTTGTCCTTTGTGGTCTTGCATTCTGATCACAGTAGGACCTTCCTCTGTCCTCTTCCTCTTCTCTACTCGGAATATTGCTCCTCCCCTTGTACAACCACTTTCTTCCTCAGCTTCCCTCACAGTCTCATTCAAACTCACACCCATATACCCCTTATCTTTCCATTCACCGTCCCCCTTCTATCACGGTGTTCAACGCCTCCGCACACCATAGTTTTACTACTCAAGGTGCATCTTTAGTATTCCCTTTTCACAAACAAGAATCTTGATTAACAGTTGTAGAGATAGTAAGAACCTACCTCTTGGTCCATTGAAGAACTCCCATTCTATTTCGTTGTAGGACTTGTTGGTATCAACCGCGAACGCAGTGATGTATCCTTCCAGAATACTATTCGACCAAACTTTGACAGCCCACGACACCCTATTGTTAGTTTCTTGTAGTTACTGAATTAGCTCAGGGGTCCAGGATGTTGGCTCTGCTCCCTGGAAGTTGTGCTTCTTGTAGGTGAATCACGCCAACCACTCATAAAGTGTGACAAGAAACTCACAGAAAAACCATTCGTGAGGACCATCATGAATGCACCTTGCCAATCATGCATTTGTCGTCAACTTTGGGTTCTATTTCTCGACTTCAACAAACTCTCATAGTCTTAGATCGAACCAATCTTGGATCTCTAGTTTCGTCGGATGCCACAATGAGGTCCCGACAACAGAACCATTTGTTATCCAAAACCCACCAACAAAGCCTCATTGACAGGGGTTCTCACCCTGTTGATTCCCAACCAGAGAGAACTCCCTAAGCACTGGCCCAGATAGGTTTTTCCATGCCCAGAAACACCCAAAGAGCGGATGAAGTGTCACCTGAGATATTCAAGGGAGAGGTGTCGGAACCAAGTTTCTGTAGTAACGAGGAGGATCTAGGGCAACATCAAATCATCAACTTAACTATCATATCTAGTAAATCCTTTCATTAGATATCGTAGAATTCATCACAGATCTACCATTACAACCACAGATCTAACATATTGTATCATTCATTCATTCATCGCAACAGTATTCATAAAACAGATTTATTAGATAGTGACAACATATAAAAATGGAAAAAGATACATCGCAACATATGGAAATGGAAAAAGAACAATAGTGATTCAGCTCAATATCCATCATATCATATTACTTTCTGTGCATAGATTCAAAACAACAGTTGTCTTTTCCCGCAGCGAGAGAAAGATCAACCCACAAGGTCGCATATAGATGACAAAAGATGCAATCTCTCACTTTCTCTCTGTTATCACTTCTCATTTCTATATATCAACTTATGCAATTTTAATTCTATATATAGGCTTGTGCCTTTACATTTATGGTCCATTTATAACTAAATTCTAATTTATTTAACCACTAATGGCCTATATCCATAAACTGTGGTCAACAGATACAAAAAGATGCATAAAATATTCAAAAATAGTTTGTTTTCTTCCCATTGCATTGTCTTTGCCTTGCACGGTGTCACGTGATCTTGCGCAGCCTCCGCAGTGCTGCGCAACTCACTTATCCCAAAACCCCTCCCAATAGCTTACATATATTATCATAAACCTTTATGATTATTAAATATTAAATGAAAACAAACTCATACCATAAATTGCTCAATGGTAACTTTAAGTAAAGAAATTAGCGTCAAAATTACAAATCAAGAAATGATTTTAATGAAAATTTGATGATTATAAAGTTTGACACATTATTTGAATTCAAAATTTATAACTCATAATCAAGCAATTAAATAATTAATCTCAATCTCCCAAAAGTGTTCATTTAATCATTAATAAAGTGAAGGCTAAAATTTGGCAAGGTTGTCGTAAGGCCAATATAATTGAATTCTTTCAAAGTAAGGTGTATAATCAAATCAGCCAAGGTCAATTAAGAGAATGCAAGTGTTCTCTAACCAATAGGAGGAAAAAATATTCAAACGATAAAAGGGTAACTTATCGACAAAAAAAATCAACAAAAAGATGTGATGAAAAGAAATGATCATAAAGTCGCAAACTCGTGATAACATAACCAATAAGTAGAAATACCATCATTTCCATTAGGAATAATTGAGTAATAAAAAGGGAAGAAAATCAAATGTTCGAAAATCATAATATTAAATCATTGAATAAACTCAAGTAAAGAAAACCATAGCTAAATATTTACAATATTTATAATAGGGGCCCCTTAATTTTTATGAAAATCAAGGGGGAGTTGTTGGGGTGTCAAACAAATCCCTATGTTATGCTTCTAATACTAGGCCACTCCAAAATTGCTCTAACCTTCTCTGAATCCATATTGACTCCTTCTGCTGAGATTAAAAAAAAATACCAAACTTTCTTGTAGGAACCTACATTTCTTCAAGTTTTCATAAAACTGATGTTTTCTCAATGTATCCAATATATTCTTTAAATGTTGCAAGCGATATTCTTTGTTGTTACTAAAAACTAGAATGTCATCAAAATAAATGACAACAAATTACCAATATAAAGTTGAAGCACAATATTCATCAATAGTATGAAGGTACTAGGTGCATTGGACAACTCAAATGGAATCACTATCTACTCATATAGTCCACACTAGTATTGAAGGAAGTTTTTCATTCATCCCCTTCGTGAATTTGGATCTAGTGGTATCCATTATGCAAACCAATTTTACTATAATGCTTAGCTCAGGCTAGCGCATCCATCATTTTTTCCAAGTGTGGTATAGGAAACAGATATTGAATCATAATTTTATTGATTTCTCTACTATTTCTGCACATCCTTCAGGTATTTTTTTTTCGATTCAACAATGTTGGTATAGCACAGGGAATCATTCTTTCTCTTACCACGCATTTCTTTATAAGCTTTGTTACTTGTTAGTAGAGCTTTGCATGTTGTGTAGGATTCATCCTTTATTTTTCTTGATTAGGTCAATATGATCCTGGGATTAGGTCAATATGATCCTGGGATTAGATCAATGTGATGTTGAATATCCCTCGTTGGTGGAACACCATTAGGTTGTTCATTAGGGATAACATCAACATATTATTCTAGTACCTTGGCCACTTCAATAGGAATTAACATGTCTTCCTTGGCTCCTTTTTGCACTATTAATTTATAGAAGAATCTTATTTCCTTCATTTCTTTAACAAGCTCTGTTTCTCACAACATATTCTCAATTTTCCCTTCATCCTTAAGGGGAAATAAGAAAACTTTTGATCCATCCTTCCAAAACATGTAGGTATTATTTCTTCCATCATGATTGAATTTCCTATCATATTGCCAAGGCCTCCCCAATAACAGATGGCATGCATCCATCGGAATGACATCACATAATGCTTCATCTTTATAAGTCTTACCAATGGAAAACTTGATCAAACAACATTTATTAATGGTGAATTTATTCCCTTTTTTTAACCACGCAATGTGATAAGGATG
>LPNX010826788.1:0-10322 GCA_001517045.1 Pseudotsuga menziesii
TACCATTAATACTGCATTCAATACCATGATAATTTAGTGTTCTCCTGGTATGTTTCTCTATGGCCCACATTTTTCCACCACATTGGTCATCCATTAGAAACTTTGTGTCCAATATCTCCCCTCTTCTCTCAAGATAGGGATCCCAATACCCCCAACATAATAATATTGAGGGAGGTATTTGTCCTAGAACAAGATGATAAAAAACACATTGGTTAATGATCTACTAACTGCTACTAACAAGTAATAATAAATAAAGTAATGTGCATATTCAAATTTAAATTAAATTAAAACTTGGGTAATTTCCACACCTGAAGTAGAAGGATGTGGACTTGTAGAAGCCCCATGTAATGGTGATGGTAGTGATGGGATCAAGAACTTAGACAAACTTTGTTGGGACTTTTCATTGGTAGGCTTCTTCGGTCTCCCAACTGTTACACTCCTCAACACAACTGTATCATGTGAAGCCTCAATTGTAGTATTAGTAGTGTGCTTCTTTGATTTCATGTGTTCATTTAGAGAACTCACAATATTACCACTTGCCGGCACCAAGAGAACCATCTATTGCATTGTGTACATTCCACTCTTACTTTTTTCTTGTCCTCATAGTTTGCAAGTGTTGCTTCCACCACCTTGAACAAATTAGGCTCTTGCGTTTGGTTGAAATCATGTAGAAGTTTGATTGCTTGATCAATCTCAAGTTGATCTCTAGCCACTGTTGTCTGCTTTTCTTTGTTAATTGAAGGAATTTCATTAATTCCCAACATTGAAATTTGACGTTGATGGGACCCTGTTTTCATATGATTGTTTTTGAAGTTACGAATTGTTCGCACTGCCAAGGATACTTCCCCCGTTCCATAATCAATTGCACAGATTTCACAACGGATCTTTATATTAGGTTTTCCATTTTCTAAATATACCTTTATTGTTAGCTTCTCCTTGACAAACTCTTCCATTAAACTGTTCACTTTATGTTGTCAAGATGCCAATACATTACTACCAACCACAAATTGTTCCACTGACTCGGACACATTACCAACTCTTGGTTGTTTATGCATAGGTTCCTCCACATTCCCTTCAATGTTTTCAGAGATTGGCGTTCCCTCCATTACATTTGATTCCAATGTATCAGCAACCATCGTGCATACTTTCCTCTTAATGCCTACATTTGTTGTTGTAGGTTTCCTTCTTTCCTCTTGCAATGCATTTAAAGGACATCCAGTTGAGCCAATAATAAATTCAAAAGGATATTGAACGACTTCATCATTCACAATTTCAAAATGGATATCAACATATGTACAACCTTTTTGACACTGGATTGTGCCAAGGGGACAATTCTCTTCACCAATAAAAATTCCAAAGTCCACAACATCACTTGGATCCATCTGCATTTACATCCATGTGTACCTTTTAGTTGGGTAAGAAATGAATACAATTATAACATGTTTTTCAAAATTTTGGATATAATAAGGCTAGGAAATGAGGTGAGAGCATCCATAAATAAATGAAAAACAAAAAGTAATTCAAATTTACACATGCATATTAGTTCATTAATAAAACAAAGAGCAAGGAAGCAAAGTATGCACTTTCAATTCAAATATCTAAAAAGAATGAAGAAATCTTACTATCGGGATGAAACACCTTGAAACAAAATGTATTGTTAGTGGCTTATTCAAATAGCCCTCCCCAAACTGAAGAGTCAGCTTCAACGTACTTGCAGAAGATCAAAAGGTGATCAAAACAAGAGATGAAAAAACATCGAGGTGATCAAAGGTCTTTGTTCTTTTTGGAATTTAGTCTTGTTCTTTTTGATGGAAATGCCCCAAGCATTACAATCCACTCTAGGAAATGATAAAAACATCTTAATTGACTAATATTTCCAACCTGCAAGCATAAGCCCTATTCTACATGGTGTTTAGCCTTGGGGTAAGAAAAAAAACTTAGTAATAAGTGAACTCGCCTAATAAATGAAGAATGGTCCAAGGAGAGATAAATTTGTTCAATAGTCACTCACAAAGCTCAAGTAAACCATTTTGGAAACTTCCTACATAAATGCAACAACTCTTAAATTCACTCCCTAGATCTTTGAGATCAATTTTGCATCCAAATGGTGAAGATTACATAGTTGGTAGAGCTTCCATAGCTCAAAAACACAATGAAATTGCAGCCATAACACTTTAAGCGACCTAATCTCTCACATTAGTGTGAATAGGTATTGCAGCTCTAATGACATGTAACAAAGAGAAATCAGCAAGATTTTGGAAGGGAGGCATTTAATTTCACATCATAATCTTAATATGCATACTCCTTTTACCATCAACATTGTAGACCTAGTCATACTGATGTAGACAGTGCTGGAGTTACTCTTACACAAGTTTTTAGCTATGTAGAAGGTATGTGATGACACTTCCTTTGTTAACATAACATTGGACTGGTCACCTTTTGGTAAACAAGGCACATATACTATAGAAAGCAAACATGTTTTATAAATGTTATATAATTTGAAAAAAATGAATTATCAAACTTCATGTAACGACAATTAGTATTAAACATAGTTCTGAAATTACTCTTCTTCTATTAAATAATTTAGCTATGTAGAAGATATGCTATGAAATATTCTCTGTCAACATTGGATTGGTCACCTTTTAGGTTGTAAGCAAGGGGCATATAATAGGATGCATAAAATGTATTTTTAAGGTTATAATATGCCAAAAATGAATTATCAAACTTCATATAAAGACATCTAGTTTAGAGACTCTTCCAGATAGCTACATTGATAGGTTAGATATCCAACTTCACCACCAATATCAAAATACCAAGGAATACATCCCATCTTCATCCTGACTTCAAAAGATGTCTACAAGGGAATACAAGAAGAACCCAGTCATGGCTTATCCAGGGAGGCACTTATGGACCTGCCAAGAAACTGATACAAGAGGAGATCAACGTCCGCCTCAGACATCCAAAGGATGGAAAAAATCTAAATTATGTCACTCTTGAAAAAATAAACATCAAAGATGTCAAAGAGAGTAGGTCAAGCTCAAATTAAAAGAGCTTCATCGATCCATTCCCCACTATTTCACCTTCACATATTTCAGTGAACTGTAAGAGGCCAGATGCCATAGAGAGTGCCTCATTGGATAAGCCATCTGCCTTCTTGTTGTATTCTCTGTAGACATGAGAAAAATCAAGGGAAATAAAGGATGATTCGAGATTCCTGATATTTGGACACCATCCATATTCCAGATTCTTGAGAAGAGTTATCATTGTCACCAAAGAAACTACTCCCCTCACTTTGCGTTTAATCCAACACATGGAGGGCTTACCTAAGAGCAACTAAGTTGTAAAGATAAATGTAATTTTAGAGAGACTTAGGTTTCTACATCAACTATGAATGATTTCTTGTTGTAAATCAAGTTGATGTTAAATAAATGTTTTCAGAAAGATGTTAGTTGATGTTAAGTTGATTTCATAAATGATGTTAAATGATTTCAAAACTTTTTTCAATGTTCTTTATTAGTGCATAGTTACAGTTCGAATATTAATTAATGTATGTGTAAATTCCCTCAAACTGCAGATCTGAATTATTAATTCAATTACTACTATAAAACCTGCGAGAAATGTGTCTTTCAAACAACTATGGTCCATTTTGCAGATTTTGTAAGATCTTAGCTCTGTCTAATACGTGTCTAATACCAACATTTAGAATAGTCATGAAATTCTACACAAAGGAAAAACATTGGCTAAGATAGCTTGCTTCTCGGCATTATTGTAATGTAAATTGACTGGATGTTACTCTATGTTAACTCTAAGAATGTTGTAAGACATTATCCATATTCAATCCAAGCTGGTGTAGCCTGTCAGAATGCCTTCAGTATAGCCTGGCATAATGGTAGGCAAGATCTATTAGTTACCCTCTATTTATATGTATATTTTGATCCATCCAAGCCAAAAGTAATTTATATAACCAATTGGGACCAATTTTTTAATATAAACAACAAAGTTATAGAGATGGATAGAGAGATGAATGGATTAAGTGCACATTGTTAGAGTGAAAACAAGGCAAGCATGGGGATGTACTCAGGCATAACTCAAACGATAAGCCGGTTACCATAGAGAAGTAAATAAACATTACTACAAGTATTTACCTGAGACCAAGGAAGTAAACTTTAAATATAAATGACAGAAACATAAATCTCGATATATAATCCCAAAATAAATTCATGCAGTCAGTAGTTAGTCTCTACAACTTTGGCACAGGCAATTTGCCAAAGCTGTTAATACAAAAAAAAAGATTACAAGTCAAGTCTCAGTTATATTGCTTAGATGTCACAATCAACTCTTACTTATATTGACCAGAGGTTATGCACCTCAACTCATTTGCATGCTCCTCGTTGCTCCTCAATGCTCATTACTAATGTAAATTCTAGATAAGGAATAGAAATTCTAATTGTCTTCTCAGATTTAGTAAGGGAACTAAGACCTTTAAGCAGATCCCTTTTCACAACCTTAGCATGAGAGTTAAGAATATTTTCTTCATCTTGTGTCTCGATACCATCCATATTTTCTTCACCCAGGATTTTACTTCTGCGGGTTGAACCATTATTGGACTGATCCTTACTTCCCTGCTTTCTCTTGGAAGATATTTTGGTTGGATGACTACTTCCATCTTTCCTGTCTACCTTACTCTCTTCTGAGAATTCAAAATCCTGAGCTTCACTTAACTCTTTGTTGGTTTTATTAGATTTTTTCACTGATTTTGAAGGAATACTCTCCACATTTCTGGCAGAGAGCAGTGGGCACTGTGGATTTGATTCTTCAATTCCCACATTCTGATGAGTTCAAAATAAAATTGTCAGAATCATGCTTGAAGTTGCATCCTCTTTTACCAAATATCACTAGAGAAGCATGTCAAGGCTCAAAACAAATTTGACAAAGAATTCAAGAAACGTGAGAAATATTTTCTGATGTTAGAGGTAAGCATTTCATTTATGTTTATAACAATGTATAGGTCATGATATATGAAATCTGATAACTATAGATGATAGATATGAAACTTCAATGAAAAGAGGGTAACTTCCCCGATTACTACTAGTAATTAGATAATACTTTATACTAATTACTAAAACAATTTGCAGATGCTTTTTTCCTTCCATTTGCAAACAGGCATAGTATAGTAACTAGTATTTCTAACTAAGTTGCCAAGGGTAGATAAAAATTTTCTGATTATTCAGCCTTAAGAGATTGATAGATTGATATATTTAGGGGCCAATTTCATCATGCATAGACCTAATTCTAAAAGAGAAGAAGAAGAATGAATTCAAACAAGACACTAAAAAACCATTACTCAATTGACAAACAGTATTAGGGGTTATAAAAGATTAAAATCATATGAATATTTATTTTAGGTTGGGTATTGAATAGTTCTTTTCAATACTCACGCTTGAAGGGAACCAAGGTAGAGGAACATGCTGCAAAATAGGGGACATTTGTGTGAGATTGATGAAAATCACTTATCAATGACCTATAGGAGCCAAAATTAATTCCCAACCAACATCTTGTTCTAGGGATGCAAAGGAAGCCTCATAAGATAACTACACAAAAAAACTCAAACTTGGGAGCAATTCAAGTAAATATATGTGACTTTAACACATTTCTAAATTACAATCTAAATTTATCATATACATAACTCTCTTATTGAAAACCATAATGGGAGATTCTAACATGTTCTTTCAAGATACTAGACAATCCATATATAAGACTTTAGTGTACAATTTAAATTCAAGACTAGCTTGGAAAAACAATAATGATCCTGCACCAGACATGTGATTTTTCTCCCACTCTAACAAACAACAAACCAAATCCATATAAGGTAAGATGATCGCCATGTCTAAGGACATAATCCGTAAATTAGTTTTATTCCGCTCTCTATCGAAGCTTTGCAAAAAAGTCCAAAGCATTTTAGTGAAAAAAATACTTAATATTAGAACAATTGAAAATATTTATTGTTGTAGACCATGAGTTTCTACATTAAATAGAAACTTAACATTGAAAAACATGGAAACAATACAATACCTGATGGTACCAGGAAAACAAAGTAATAATGCCTACTTCATGAATATTTTTTTGTTTAGTAGCTACTCCAAGGTCACTGCATGCTTACATCAATGCATCCAACTTCTCCACTGAGTCAACTTGAAATGTGAAAAAATATATTCTTAGGAATATATATTTTCAAATTAACATTAAGAGAAATAAAAGCAACAGAAAACAATGATGATGCCCCGAATCATTGCAATTTGACTCAGTTTCTAAAAATCTATTGTGTGTTGATATTAGAACTTAATAAGTTTCTCACAAGTTTGAGCATAAGAAGAAGCATTTTGAGGTAAATGTAATGTGAATAACAATCAGAAGGACCTGTCCCATAATGTATAAGTTCTAGGCATGACTTATTAGAATTTTGGGCACATTCCAAGTAAATTTGTGCAATCTTAGCAAGTAAACATCCATAAGCCATTATTTGGTTCTTGCATATGGGCAGGTTTACCCTCCTCACAATCAATGCGAAGTAGATCTGGTCATAGTATGAGTAATTATGAGAATGCAATAAGCAATTCTGGGAACTTTTCAATGTTAAAGGAGGACAAAAGAGAATTATGTTCAAAATAACAACCCCAAATCATGAATTCTAGGCACATATGAAAATGCAACAATGGTCCTTTTCAAGTTCTCAGCATAATTTTGTTGAAATTTGACATGTGTATGATAATTATAAAAAATGTAGACTATAACAGAGATAGTACCGAAGATGTTAACAACAGTAGAACATATACAACAGTAAAACAATCATTCACACAATGGAACACACGATTTTTCATGGGAAACCTTTTAAGGGAAAAAACCCCTTAAAAGGAGTAAGGACAATTAAAAATGATGTCATAGATTCTAAGTTGCTAACCATATGAGAAAACAATGTACAATGCCCAAGTATCAGACAAACATTAGACATCGACAGTAACTCTACGAGACTTCAATATGTTAATTAGAGATTGACATGAAGCATGCCAACTATGATTGCATTATATATGTGTTCAGATGAGAACAATGGTGAATCTCTAAACATGCTTAGCCACCTGATATTTCTTGTGGCATGTTTCTGCGCTGGAACTCATGAGATTTACATAGAAGGTGGACCCTATCTTGTGAATTGGAAAACTGTGGTGGATGTTATGAAGCCCCATTCCGTCTCAAGGTACAGTGTACCCAGTGTTAAAATCTGATGTCTGTATGTAAACTGATTGGAATCAATGAAGTTTGAACAATAAAAAATTATGTGATGGACTAAGTTGCCGACCATGTGAGAAAATAATAAACCTTGAAAAGTATCAGATAAACAATAGTAGTGCATTTCTGCCTCAGAAAAGCTCCTTGCCTATGCTTCTAAGCTGTGGATCCCTAGTTGTGGGTGGGATATAATAGATCTGTGTCTCTTTCACTGATTGATGCCTTTACCATAGATAGGGTGTTAGAATTGAGAATTCGAGATACAGAGCTAGGAAGTAGTAAGTATGGTTGAAGGAAGTTTGAATTAAGAAAATATAGCCGCCTTTCAATAATGGTGCAAAGCAAGTGCTAGTGCGGGTACAAAGCCTGGTGCAAGGAGGGTTGTTCTCCTTTCCTTTTTTATTTCAATAGAAACAAGCTACCCTCCGATGGTTCCTTAGTCTGGGGTGGATGGGTAGGTTACCTTTGATACTAAGAGCCCTTTTATTCCACTACCTTCTTAGACCCTGTAGAACAACCTTCATTCTATATAATTTGGGATAGTTATGGTTAAGATGTGAGCCTATTCTTTCTTTGTCCCAGGTAGCCAGTAGCGAAAATCACTCTATATAAATTTATCTCGCAAGAAGAAGGTAGATATAAAGTATCTTCCATAAAGGGGATGTATGCCAAGCTATCTTATAGTATAATATTGCCATATGAAATACAGTTTACCTGAGAAAAAAGTAAACGTTGAAAAGTATCAGACAAACAATAGATACTGGCAACAACTCTACAATTTTAATGATTCAAAAGTCAGGGTTTTCTTGTCTATACAACTCTGGAAGAAATGAATATGGTGTATCCTAACTCTTTTAGAAGAACACCATAACAAAAGATAACCAATCATTCTCTAGACCTTTACCTTCAGAGATTTCTCCTTTGCTGCTCAAATCCAATAGAATATGGCACACAACTGTCAAGGACTGAACATGAAGACTCATCCCCTCCCAAAAGCATAGAAGGCCTCTCAGAAAAAGCCATTCTGAGAAAAAGTAATCTAAGACTACCATCCTAAAAAAAGAGGACAATGCACGGACAATGTGCATACTACAATCATTGTTATAACAGGGACCTTGCTTCCAGGAACATTTGAAGGGGGCAACCAACACTTTCAGTTTTGCAATAGAACATTCTCAAAGTCCAATCCATTCTACCATGCAATTAAGTGAACCTAAACAGGGATTCATAACAAACCAGTGCAAGGCCTCCAATGCTATTACTTGATGCAATTCACTTTTAACATTGAAGGCTACATCGTGTCATCGCACACCCAATAGAATTGACCAAAATATAACTCGGGACAACTGATTGAACAATGTGTGAACAATGCCAACCTCTAAACCCACTAGTTTGAAGTCACTTTTTCTAACAAATAAATCAAAAGTATAACCAAGGAATTAGAAAAAATATAATACCAACCACCAGAAAAGCACATACCGTTCATGCACAGAAAAAATATAATACCAACCACTAGAAAAGCGCAGCTGATATCTCTAAGAGTCACAAGCTTTCAATCTTGTGACTCTTTACTTGGATCTTCAACTTTTCATTCACTAGAAGGAATTTTTCATCAGAGATTAAACACAGTATAGCTTACCTCCAAGAATGCTATGCAGTGGCTCTCCAACGTGCCTCCTCCAACACTGCTATGCACCAGAGAAACCCACCACAAACCCACGACCAGAAAATGGTGAAAAAACGCCCTCATTTTCCAAAAAACACGATGGTGAAAACGCAAGGACCAACACTACTACCATTGCTACGATTTGAAAAAACGCCCTCGTTATCCAGCCAGAAAACACGATGGAGAAAACCCACAGAAAACCCAAGGACCAACACGCCCTTGTTATCCAGAAAACCCAGAAAAATGATGGAGAAAACCACAGGAAAACCTATGCAACATATGCTAGGTGCACGCAGACCACAAGCGATGCAGGGTGCTCACAGGCTTGGAGCATTGGTGAACGGCGCGGGCAGGAATGTGGAATAAAATATCCCCCAACATATTGGATATTTAAATAGTTTAAAAAAAAACCTTTTTACCCCTAATATACCCCCAATATATTGACCTTTAATTTTTTAATTTTAACCCCCCCAATATGAACAGATGTGATATCATATTGGTCCCTAGGTGACGCCCCCGTGCTGGACATGCAAATTGTCAATTATAATGATATAAAATGAATGGATTATTTGAAAAAACATGCATGTGTAATATATCAACTTCATAAAATTAAATACTATTAAAGTCGATATTATAATTACAAACCGCAAAAATGGGTTAACCCTGGGGCATCATGTATTGCCCATACAAGCATTGCATGAAATTGAAATTGCTTTTGTCGTATTGGTTTAGATACATCATACATAATGATGTCATTCCAAGCTTTATAAGTTCATCAATAAGATGCTCGATATATACATTCATATCTTTAACTTGGTACTTACCTGATTGATTTGGACATATAAAATATATAATTATTACAACTATTGAGATATATAAATAATACACAATAGTAAAAGACAAAAATGTATGACATTATGAAACAAAATACGATAAGTGAGATGCCACTATATTAAAAACAATTGTTGTAGACACCTACCTGGAATAATTATTGCCAACATTATGTGCTCCATGTTTATTGAAAACCATGGAGGAATGTTATTGTTGATAAAAAAAATAGGCCACATCGAGTAAATAGATTTCTTCTCTGCATATGGATTGACACCATATGCTGCCAAAGAAAGCCTAACATTACAAGGTTCTTCTTTAAAGTGTGTTCATTTTTCCTCCAAATCTCTAAATGCAGAACCATCTACAGGCATTCGAAGAATGTCATCTTGACTTTTATTATGTGCATGGTAATCCATAAATTGTGCGATGTTTTTGCACCTAAACATGTTAGGATTATTAATCCTCCCTTGTCCAAATTTGGTCATATGTCTAAATCGGGAGTCATGTCTAAATCGGGAGTCCATCCAGTCTATTTATAGTC